>JAQZBX010000043.1:9487-173356 GCA_029593785.1 Cabassous unicinctus
AATGGTTGTGTGGGGGGTTGTTGGGGGTGTGGGCGGTGGGGAGCATGGGAATCCCTGTAGTTTCTGAGTAATATTTGGGTAATCTAGGCACCTTTATAAAATGTATACATATATATATAACAAATAACATTTATGTAAACAAATGCACATATATGCATATGTATTATATATCATTTTACAAATTAAAAAAAATTAAAAAGAATCTAGCTTTGTTCTGTTAATCCAGACAATAAAGATGTTTTTCAAAATGTAAAAGAGAATTTCTGCCTCCAAATATTTGAATTCTTATCTCCACTATCCAAACTTCCTTGCTGAATTTTATAATTATGTTGATATTCTGTAGGTTTAAGTAGACATCTGTTTTTGAGTCTTCATTTCCAAGATTTATTTTGAGCTTCTTAGTCCCTCCCAAATTTTGTTTCTTTCTAGATTGGCAGTCATTAATGAAAAATTTCATAAAAACTACAAATTATCTCTTTTTCTAATAATGTCTTTAGAAGCATAAAAATTGGTATGTTGAATGCAACCTAACTTTATTGGTCACTTCCCATGTTGAAGGATCTATTCAAACCACTTTTGATGAATAAGTCTTACTCTGTGCCAAACTTCTTTTTTAAAACTTCTTTATCTTTTATAATCAATTCTTGAATGTTGCCTGCAGTTATTCATTTATTTTTTATTTAGTAGCTGCTGGTCAAATATTGGTTGTTAATTTTTCAGTTAATTTCAATCTGCACATGAGTTTCCTCAATGCCATAATTTAGGTCCAAAATTTTATAGTTTTGATTTTTATATTTATTCATTATACTATATCCTTTGTTCATGGTGAGAGGTAAGAGTGAAGTTAATTTTTATCCCTTGGGAATTTCCAACTGTCCAAGCAGTATACTACCACATATTACCTCTGTGATATAATGTGTTACTAAGTGAGTGAATTTGTACCTGTGCCCTTTATTCTGTTGCATTGGTTGCTTTCTTTCTTTATTTCACACCACATATCTATAAAGTAATAAATTAAAAATTAAGTATTAGAGAAATCATGACATAAATTGAAAAAAATATGTTTTTCTTGACTTGATATACTTCAAAGAAAGCACATGGAAAGAGTTGAGTTTATGATATGGATTTTTTGAGGTATATTCTTTCTTTACAAAAGAAGAGATAATGCTGAATGGAAACAATTCTTTGCGTGATGCCATATATTAACTAAATATTGGATACTATTAATTTATTGCATAGATTTATGATTTTAGGAGGGATAAATATTGAGTGAAATCTTTGCCTTACAATCTAATTATCCACTGAAGAGGTGAAGGTAAATGGTAGGTTTTTTGTATGATTGTTTTATGAATAGAGGGAAATTTGTACTTTTTAGGGAAACAATAATGATGAAATTAGAATCAATATTTTTCAGAAATCAGACCCAATCACAATTCAAGTTTTTTTACAGTAACCTCAAGGAAATGAGTAAATATCAATGGGTATTTGATTACTTTGTTCAACAAAGTTTCAACACAAATTTAATTAATACTCTTCACGGTACCCTAGCTATGTATTGTTAATTGGATAAGGAAAATCTATTATATTCTAAGTCACATTTAGATTTCAATGAGTATTATTAAAAGTCTCAATGAATACACCCCAAAATATTAGAGGTTAAAGTTTCTTTTGCCTTTCTTCCTTCTTACAGTTAATTACTATTCTGGTAGGAAATGCAGGATCATAGCAGATGTATATGCAGTGTAAAAATAAAGCCTCATTTGCTTTATCCAAAGTATTTCTGTCCCTTCTGTCATGGACCTCTCTGCTGTATCTTTTTAAGTGAGGAGAATAGAGCATTAGTTCATTAATAGCAGACAGGGTCAGGTGACATTTTTAACCAATAGAATATAATCAAATAAATGAGCTAAAGAGTTTGAGTTTACATATGACAACATCTGAGAACTTCTTTATAGCATCTTTTCATTCTTCCATAATAACCAGTAACAACCTTTAGGCAGTCTGTTCCAAAGCCTAGGCCTAGAAAGTGGATCATATGTGGGCAGAGAATTTGAGCATGAAATGGGCATCAAAGTCATAACCAACATAAAACTGACATGTGACATAAGTGGGAAATGTTTGTTGCTTTCAGAACTGAGTATAAGATTTTTTTGTTATTGCAAACTAAAATAGTCTTAGCTTGCTAATATTATATCATATTGTTTTCCAAAGATGTTTTACCTACTTATAAGCATACACAAACAGTATTTCCTTAAATTATTTCCTTCACATATTCACCAACAATTGGTGAATCTAGATAAATTTTTTTATAACCTACTGAATATGTGGCACTACCATGTGAATATTCTTTTATTTTTCTTAAAAACCAAAGATGCAGAGTACACTGCCATGTGTAAAACATGATTTTGCACTTCCTTTGCTTCAGAATGGCTTTTTAGTCCTTAAAAGTTACATTTTTTAACTCTATAATTGAAGTTTATCATTCATACATGAACACCCATAAACAATAAGTTTATAGTAAAAGTTGTGTACTTACAAAACAAACATGCATATTATCATACAGGACTCCCATATGTTACCCCACCATCAACACCTTGTATTGTTGTGAAACAATTGTTACAAACTATGAAAAAACATCATGAAAACATTACTGCTAACTATAACCAATGTCTTAAACCATCTGGTTATTAACACCCTGTATTTGTATTACCTACCTGTTATAATTCATGAGACAATGTTCTCATATTTGTTCAGTTAACCAACATCCATATTCTACCACAGGATTAATTGTGTTATACAGTTGCATGCTTTATACAATCCATTCAAAGTGTACACTCAGTGGTTCTCATATTCATCAAAGAGTTGTGCTGTCATCACCTCAGTCAATTTTATAATATTTTCATTACTCTAAAAGGAAAAATCTCATAACCCCTTGTCCCTTAGAATTGATATAATATCTTATTTGCCATTGCTGCAAAAATATTTCAATATTACTCTTAACTATCACCAAAAAGTTACATTGGTTGTAAATTTCCCATGTATCACCATATTCTTATCACTTTGTAAAAGAAGAACATTCTTTTACTGTGAACCATAATTTTCATCCACCACTGAAATCACTATGTTATACAGTCCCTACATTATTCTCTAGCTTCGTTTCAATGGAAATATTACATTCACTGACTACCCCTTTCAGCCACAATTACATTTATAAATCACCACTGTTAGTTATACTTACTATAATGTATTACAATCAACTCTGTTCATTTCTACACATTCAGAATAAAATACTAAAAATTCTATGTACATTAAGCATCAGCTTCCATTCTCAAACTACATTCAATTTCCTAGTAACTTATACTCTAGAGTTTACCTCCATGAGTTTATTTGTTTAGTTCATATTAGTAAGACCATACCATATTTGTCCTTTTGTGTCTGAATTATTTCAATCAACATAATTCCATAAGTTTCATCCTTGTTGTCATATGCATCCTAATTTCATTTTTCTTACACCTGAAAAATATTCCATTGTATGTGTATACCATATTTTCTTTATGCATTTATCATTTGATGGGCATGTGGTTTGTTTCCATCTTTTAGCAATTATGAATAATACTGCTATGAACATCTGTGTGCAAATGTCAGTTTGCATCTTTGCTTTCAATTATTCTGAATATATTCCTAGTAACTGGATTACTGGATCATAAGGCAGTTCTATTTTTAGTTTATTGGGGAACCACCAAGTATCTTCCACAAAGGCTGTACCATTCTATATTCTCACCAATAGTGAAGAAGTGTTCCTGTTTCTCTACATACTCTCCAGCACTTTTAGTTTTTGGTTTTTGTAATAATGGTCATTATATAGGTGTGAAATTATATATCAGTGTAATTTTGATCTGCATTTCCCTATTGGCTAATGATGTTTTACATTTTTTTTCATGTGATTTTTGGCCATTTGTATTTTCTCTTTAAAAAAATGTCTATTCAAGTTTTTGCCTATTTTTAATTCAATTGTTTGCCTTTTTTATCATTGGGTTGTATGATCTCTTTATATAACATTGATACAAAGCCTTTATCAAATTTGTAGTTACCAAGTATTTTCTCCCATTGAGTAGGCTCCCTTTCACTTTCTTGACAAAGTTTTTAGAAGCACGAAAGTGTTTAAAATTGAGAAGGTCCCATTCATTGATTTTTTCTTACTTTGCTCATGCTTTGGGTGTAAGATTTGAGAAACCACCACCTAAGACAAGATCCCTATATTTTCACTATATTTTTTCATAGGAGTTTTATGGATGTAGGCTTTATATTTAAGTCTTTGATCATTTTGAGTTAATTTTCATATAAGGTGTGAGATACAGGTCCCCCTTCTTTCTTTTGGATGTGAATATTCAGTTGTCCAGCAGCATTTGTTGAAGAAACTGTTCTGGCCCACCTGGTGGGCTTGACATTCTTGTGAAAATTCACTTCCCCATAAGTTTGAGGATATATTTCTGATCACTCAATTCTATTCCACTGGTCCATATATCTATCTTTATGCCAACACCAGTCTGTTTTTATCACTGTATCTCAATAATATGCTTTAAATTCAGGAATGAGAGTCCTTGAACTTTGTTCTTCTTTTTAAAGATATTTTTGGTATTTGGGACCTATTACCCTTCCAAATAACTTTGATAACTGGCCTTTCCAATTCTTTGGAAAAAAAAAAAAAGACTGTTAGAAGTTTTAATTGGATTGTGCAGAATCTGTAGGTAAATTTGGATAGAATTGACATCTTTATGATATTTAGTCTTCCAATCCACATTCATGGAATATCCTTCCATTTATTTTGGTCTTCTTTGGTTTATTTAAGCAATGTTTTATAGTTTTCTGAGTACAAGTCTTTTATGTTCTTGGTTAAGTTTATTCCTATATATTATATTATTTTAATTTCTATTTAAATGGTATTTTTTTCCTGACTCCCTCCTCAGATTTCTTGTTAGTAGTGTATAGAAGTGAAACTGATTTTTGCATATTAATCTTGTATGCTGACAATTCGTTGAACTTGTTTTTTAATTCTTGTGGCTTTGTTGTGGATTTTTCATGATTTTCTAGATATAGGACCATGTCATCAGCCAATAGTGAAAGTTTTTCCTCTTCCTTTCCTATTTGGATGACTTTCATTTCTCTTTCTTGCCTTATTGCTTTATGCTTTATCTAGAACTTCTAGCACCATATCCAATAACAGTGGTGAGAGTGGGCATCCTTGTTTTGTTCCCAATACCAGGAACACTTTCTGTCTTTCTCCATTGAGTATAATGTTAGCTGTGGATTTTTCATATATGCACTATATCATGTTGAGAAAATATAATATTCCTAACTTTTGGGTTGTTTTTATCAAGAAAAGATGTTGGATTTTGTCACAGGCTTACTCCACAGCAATCAAGGTGCTGATGTCACTTTTATTCCTCCATTTATTAATGCATTACAATGATTGATTTTCTTGCATACTTCTGATAAAAGCCACTTGATTATTATGCATAATTCTTTTAATGTGCTTTAGGATTCAATTAGCAAGTATTTTGTTGAGGATTTTTTGCATATATATTCAGTAGAGAAATTGGTCTATAACTTTCTTTTTTCATGTTACCTTTATCGGGCTTTTGTATTAGGCTGACATTGGCTGCATAGAATGAGTTTGGCAATGCTTCTGCCTGTTCTACTTTTTGGAAGATTTTGAGTAAGATTGGTAATAGATCTTCTTTAAATGATTGGCAGAATTTGCTTTGTACACCATCTATTCCTGGACATTTTACCTTAGGGAGGATTTTTTTTTAAAGAAACATAAATTTTTAATAATCCCCCCATGAAATGAATACACCCCATTCAAACATCATGAAAATTCTAAGTTATCTTTTATATCACAATTAAAAATAGTAAAATAAAAGTAATTTAAATCCTTTTGCAAATTATGCTATCAAAATTCTTGTTTGGAATTCAGCCATCATCAAACAAAATACAAACAAGTGGCCAGAAAGCTTGTTTTCTGGACAAAGTGAATTATATATTCAAACAATCTGATTAATTGAGGTTGAACAGTGACTCTTAAGAGCACCAACTACTTTGAAAGATTTAAAAAAAAATTCTCAAACCAATTCCTTGGAAATACTCAAAGTTTGATTCTTCACTTTGTTATAAGAAACCATATACCACCAATGTTTCCAGAATCACCCCAGTAGAGATCTTTAGTCTGGAACCTTGTAAACAATATTCTAACTAGTGCAAATAATTGATGAAATGCTCTTCCTTTTTGCACACCTTTCAATTTTAGACTTAGAGACTATTGTATTTAATTGTTCTATATTTATCAATTTGTAACCTTAACTATGCAAAACTCTTATTCATTCATTCAGAAAAGTACATGGCTAAGACTAATTGGGTAGGTTTTGATGACTATTTCAATCTCCTTACTTGTGATAAGTTTGCTGAAGCCTATTTCTTCTAGCATCAGGTAAGTCATACACACAAAACATCATTACTGAAAGAAGGAAATAGATAAATGGGAGCTCCTCAAAATTAAACACTTTGACCTTCAAAAGACTTTCCCAAGAAGATAAAAATGCAAGCTACTCAATGGGAGAAAATATTTGGAAACCACTTATCCAACAAGGGATTGTTATCCATATTATATAAAGATCATACAACACAATAATAAAAGGACAAGTGAACCAATTAAAGAATGTCAAAAGACTTGAATAGACATTTTTCCAAAGAGGAAATATAAATGAACATAAAGCACATGAAAAAATGTTCAACATCAAAGCTATTAGGAAAATGTGGATTAAAATTACAATGAGATACTTCACACCTTGTTGAATAAACATTATTTTAAAAATCAGAAAACTACAGGTCCTGGAGAAATTTTGGAGAAAGAGGAACACACCTTCTCTGTTGGTTGGAATGTAGTATGGTGTAGTCTCTGTGGAAGACAGTTTTGTGGCTATTCAGGAGGCTATCTAAAGACCTGGATTGTGATCTGGCAACCCTGCTACTAGGAATAAATTCAGATGAACTAAAAGCAAGGATACAAACATATTTGTGCATTAATGTTCATAGTATAATTATTCACAGTAGCTAAAAGATGGAAACAACCTAGTGTCCATTAACTGTTGAAAGGATTAAAAATGTGGTCTATACATGTGATGGAAAACTATTCAGCTTTAAGAATAAATGAATTGGTTAAGTATATGACACAGAGATGAACCTTGAAGACATTATGTTGAGTGAAATAAACCAGACACCAAAGGAGAAATATTGTATGTTACCACTAATATGAAATAAATACAATTAGTAAACTCATAGAGTTAAAATCTAGAGTATAGGTTACTAGAAGATAGAATGAGGGTTGTGAGAGAATGTTGATGCTTAACATATGTACAATATTTAATAAGGTTGACTTTAAAGGTGTGCAACTCTATAGAATAGATGGTAGGATATTATAGAGAGTATAATTATCATTGCTGATTTATAAATGTGATTGTGGCTGAAAGGGTAGGCTAGGGACATAAATGCCAGTTGAAAGAATGTTAGTGATAAACTAGGTCCTTAAAACATAGTGAACTTGGTGGTACATAAAGATTGTGGTTAATAGTACATATACAAAAATGGTAATACATTGGAAAATGCAACTAATGTACCTTATGGACTATTGTTAGTGGCAATGTTTTAATATACTTGCATCAGTGGCATAGAAGGCACTATATCAATGCCAAGGGTTAACAATAGGGGAGTTTACAGTGTATGGGATTTTTCTTTTTGGAGTGATGACTGTTCTAGAAATGACAGCAGAACTCTGTAATGAAACAGAGTCACTGAGTGTCCACTTTGGATGGATTGTTCAAAGCATGGGACTGCATAACACAGAGAACCCCATGGTGGATGATAAACTGTGGTTAACTCTACAAATATGAGACCGTTCTCTATGAACTATAGCAAATGTGCAATACATGGTGCTAATAGTAGGGTAGTTTGAGACCTTAGAAATCCAACCTCACTTTTATGGTCAACTGATTTTTGACAAGGGGGCAAAGATCACTTAATTGGTATAGAAATGCTTCTTCAGCAAATAGTGCCAGGAAAATGGCATCTCCATTTACAGAAAAATAAATAAATATCCTTATGCAAGAGTTATTAAGATTATTAAGTCAAGATGGATCAAAACCTAAATACAAGAGTCAGAATTATCAAACTCTTCTGAGAAGAAAATGTAAGGAAGCATTTCCAGCACATTGGTTAGGCAATGGTTTCTTTGACTTTATATCTAAAGCACAAGTAACAACAAAAAAAAAATAGATAAATGGGACCTCACCAAAATTAGAAAAAAATTCTGTCTCAAATGATTTTATCCTGAAAATAAAATGACAACCTGCACAATGAGAGAAAATATTTGGAAACCACATATCGATAAAGATTAATATCCAGAATCTATAAAGAGGTCTATAACTTAAGAAAAAGAGAAAAAAACTCAATCAAAAATGGGCAAAAACCTTGAGCAGATATGTCTTTAAAGAAAATATGCCAATAGCCAGAAAGCATATGAAGACATGCACAACATGATTAACCATCAGGTAAATACAAATCAAAACCACAATGAGATACCATTTCAGATCCATTAGAACATCTACCATTAAGAATAAACCAAATAAACCAGAAAATAACAAGTGGTAGAGAAATATATTCAATTATTGCAGGTGGGGGTGTAAATGGTGCAGCTGCTTTGGAACACAATTAGGCAGTTCCTTAGAAAGCTAAGTGTAGAATTACTATACTACCTGGCAATCCTACTACTTGTTATATACTCCAAATAATTGAAAACAGGAGCTGGAACAGTTATTTCCAACCTCATGTTCAGAGCAGCATTATTCATAATTTCCAAAAGATTGGATCAACCCAAGTGTCCATCAATTGATGAATCAGTTAAGAAAATATGGTATATACATATTATGGAATATTATTTATCTGTAAAAAGCAATGAACTCCTGATACATGTGACAACAGAGATGATCGTGGAAGACATCATGGTGAATGAAATAAGCCAAATACAAAAGGGCAAATGTTGTATGATCTCATTGATTTGAACAACTAGAATAAACAAACTCATAGAGACAGAATTTAGTATATAAGTTATTAGGGGATGAGGTGGCGATAGAGAAGGTTACATTAAGGCTTAAAATGTACAAGGTACTTATTCAGAATGATGAGAAATGTTTTGGTAATGGATGGAGGTGACAGTAGCACACCATTGTGAAAGTAATTACCACCACTGAAATATATATCTAAATTTGATTAAAACAGGAAATGTTAGACTGTATGTATTGTAACAGAATAAAATTTTTTTAAAAAATCCATGGAAATACATCAAACAGCAGACTCTAAGTTAAACCATGGACTACAATTAATACTACAGTCATAAAAATGTTCTATCATCAAATATAACAAATGTGCTATTCCAATGTAAGGCATTAATATTAGGGTGGTATATGGTGATCCTGTATTTATACATGATTGTTCTGTAAACCCACTTCCCTAATGAAGAAAAAAATAATAGTAAAAACTCCTAAAAAATATTTACTAATGTAAAAAATTTAATTTCACATGATTGAGTATTTTAGAGAACTAGAGACCTCTACATAAGAATGAAAGTTTCCCAAAACTTAAAGACTTTTCTGATAGGATTGTTGGTAATATTAATAAATTTGAATTATATTGGTATTATGTAATGAATTATATCATATTTGGATGATGTGAAACACTCTGAACCAATATTTTTCAGATGTAACTTTATGTCTAAAATCATGCATGTGTAAAGGACCCACTCAAATGCCTAAATAGATCAATGGATTTAAAAGCAATGAAATATGAAAAGTTCATTCTATGGCTGCAGATTAAAAATTGAAAGACTTTAAGAAACCACCATTTGTTTAACCTTGGTTTAGAATCCCAAAAGAATAACACTGGTTTTCTGAATGTGTTATTAATATACACCTTTCTTTTTTTAAGCATATTTTTGTAAACATTCCTTTTGTATGAAGCCATATTTTCTTCATAATCTTCAACTAAAAAATCATGTTGTGAAATTTGAAAGAAAACATTATTTGAGTATTCAGATGTGTTCTATTAATCCAGATATTAAAGAAGGGTTCAAAATGTAAAAGAGAATTTCTGCTCCAAAGTACTTGACTTTTTAAAACTTCGCAGCTGAATTTTACAATTATGTTGATATACTGTAGTGGTAAGTAGAGACTTCTACTTTTGTGCCTTCATTTCCAAGATATTCTTGGAGCATCTTATCCTCTCCCATATTATACTTCTTTCCAGATTGGCAGTCATTAATGAAAATTTCAGAATTATTATCAATTGTCTCCTTTAATAAGAATTTCTTCTGAGGGGTAAAAATTGACAGTCTAAATGCAACCTAACTTTATTACTCATATCCCATGTGCAAGAGTCTATTTAATCCAATTTTGGCGAAAAAGTCTCACTCTGTTTTAAACCTCTTTTTTTTTTTAATTCTTTACCTTTTAAAATCTATTCTTGAAGTATCTTTTTTAAAAATGTATATTAAAATAATAAAATCTATTCTTGAATGTTGTCTTTTCTTATTCATTTATTTATCATTCAGTAGCTGCTGTTCAATTATTGGTTTTAAATTTTTAGTTAATTTTAAACTGCATATGAATTTCCTCAATGCCATAATTTTAATCCAAAATCTTCAGAAACTGCATTTTATAAGAAGTAACACAATTTTATGGATTTTCTATATGTAAATAAATTAGTTGTACAATCTGACAAAAAATTAAAAATGTATTGAATCTCCTGTGAATTGAAAAACATTATTGAATATTTCTTTTAAGCTTAACAAAAAAATTACAATTTTTTTCAAAGAAATGCCACTTCAAATTTAATTAACCTCAAGTGTATAGGGAAGGCTCCTTACCAAGAATCAGTTGCAGGTAAGCTGGCCTCTTGAGGTAGACTTGGCAGTTAACCAACGCTCATAAGAGCTATGACCCCTATGTGTCCATTTTAAAGAAAAAAACATGTTTATAAAGAATCCAGAAGTAGAATGATTATTAAAAGTGCAACTCAGAAGGGACTCCATGAATTTTATTGGTGAAAGAAGTGGCAGGATGATGAATTTTGTTAATCTTTTGAATATTTCAAAAGATATATTTATGTTGGGAAAGATCACTCATCTTATCTTTCAGATATATTTGTATATTATATGTGATTTATTTCTTTGATATTACCAATGAATAATTCTCTGAAACTGTACTGATATGCCTCAAGATCATTTGCATACTTAATTATAACTTCCCCATATGACATATTTCTGCTTATAAGGTAGGCTGGATTTTTTCTGACTTCAATGTTATTCATGTTTCAAAATGCTCCCTGAAGATCGGTCTGTAAATACACAGTTTGAATGAAAACACTGGAAATATATTGATACCAAAATTCCCTGAAATTGAAGTGTTGGAAGCAAAAAGAATGAGATCTTTCTAGAGCTAGATTCTAAATGAGAGCTAAGAAATTTATAGACAAACAAAATTATGATAGAATTTCTTGGAAATCTATCAATGTAAATAAAAAACATTGAATAAATGTAAAGATTTCCAATGTACTTTTTACAATGAACAATTTCTGATATTTATTTGCTTGATTTTATAAGGCAGCATTGCTGTATGCTGATCATTTTAATATGATACTGTTTATTGCTTTATAACAATAGACAGGGAATTAGCAACCTCTTCTGTATGCTATTGTCTACATTTTAAAATTGTTAAGTATATACTTTCTAAATATCTGAGCGGTTATAGAAAAAATAAGGGGGAAACCCTGAACTTTCTCTTGTGGCCAAATGTATTCATTTGACCATCATGATGCATTTTGAAGAAGATGGATGATAAATTTAACCTAGTGAAACCTGAGAATTCCTAAACTGAAGAGAAAGATGCAATATGAAGACATGGAACATAGTAAGGATACTTTAATGATCAAGTGTTAATGCATGATTCTGATAAAGCTAATATTAAAAAAACAAACACTACAGTTGTAAGTGTGGGTCAATTCAGTAATACGCACCACTGGTGAATTTTATCAGCTTAAACACTGAGTAAAATTTTGGTACTTAATAAAATTAACTGCCTAATATAATGAAAAATGAGGATATTACAAGAAAACACATATAATAGGAAGGATATTATAGAAATCAATGTGGGCAAAATATCTTGCAATACAAAAGAAATTCACCTGGATATACCCAACATAAGCAAGTCAACATTATTATTATTATTCATTAAAATTGTTCTTAAAATTGTAAATATCTTTGTAGAGACAAAGGGATTATATATAAACAAAATAGTAATAAAATACAAATTCTGTATTTTTATGTTTACAGTCTTTAATTCTAGGTTTCCCATAAATGAAAATTAAGTAATGCTAAAAATCCACTTTGTAATAACTAGTTTTTTCATGAAACTAATAAGATGAAATGAGATATCTTTAAGTTTTAAATGCTTCAGGAAAACACAATTAAGTAAGCTAAAGTTAGCACAATTATTTATGACTGAAGAGATTACTGCAACCTAGAAAAGCATATATTAAAGAAAACTGGGCATTATGTTAACACTTCAGTAAATATAGGGAATCATGGTGAGATTCCTGATGGTGAGAGCATGCTTTGTGGAGGACTAATGGCAGTTGGAATGCTTTTCTCAGACACTGTGTGCAGGACAGAAGATTAACTAGAGTGACAGCAAAGGAACTCTGGATTCACACTGCCATGAAGAAAATGGAATGATTGGATTCTTAATCAAATATAATTGATATGGAAATTGTTATAGAGGAGGAAAGGACTCATCTGCATTTCTTATTATGGAAGTAAAATTAAAGAAGGTTGAGAAGTTATATGTGGTCTCACTTGGAATAAAACCATTCTCAGAGGTTCCTCAGAACTATTCATTAACTTTATTACAGTAAAATTTTCTAGGTCTTTCTGCCATAGGTGGGGAGATATCAGAAGTCATCCTAGTTCCCTGGTACATGAGGAGAATCATTATCGGATATGCAGTGTTCAAACACATTGGCAGATATGGAAGCTTTCTAAGAAAACATGTCTGACTTATCATTTGATATTATAGAAAATGATATGTGTTCAGATTGAATTTTAAAATGTATTTAAATAAATATTGGAAATGTGGCTGAATGATCGAAAGGTTGCTGGACCTTGATCTCATATTAAATACATTTATTTGCCCAGATTATTTTATCCTGTGAATGCTGAATAATACAGGTCCAAGATGAAAATGGAAATATGTGCATTGATTGATTTTTAAAGACTGCCATTTGTTGATTTCCTGTATCCTGATTTCCACGCTAGATGTCTTTCCTTGATGTGAAAGTTTGCATATTATTTGGTGATGACATGGATTTACTTTATTTTGTTTTTGCTTGACCTGTAAATTTTATTCTTTGACTCCCAGGGAGACTTTAGCATGTAAGTAGATATGAGTAATTCATCATCACACAATTTGACCTCATGGATATCTCAAGCTCCCAGGAGCTGCAAGTTGTGCAAGGTCTGCTGTTCTTAATGATTTATTTGGAAGCATTGGCTGGAAATCTTCTAACTATGATTGTCATGGTGATCAACCCATGTCTACACTCTCCAATGTATTTCTTTATAGGCAATTTATCTCTGATAGATCTTTGCTTCATTTCAGTTACTGTTCCCAGAGTTGTTGAGAATTCTCTGTCAAGTAATAAATCAATTTATATCACTGCATGTGCTGCTCAAATTTTCCTGTTTATCCTCTTTGGAACCATAGACTTGGCCTTACTTGTGGTGATGTCCTATGATCACTATGTTGCCATTTTACACCCTCTGCACTATGGACTCACCATCACCCCACGTATGTGCACACAGGCAGCTGGTGGCTCCTGGGCAGTGGGTTGGTCAATTCTGCCATCCACACAGGCACCATATTCATACTTCCCTTCACAGGGTCAGATGTAATCTATCAATATTTCTGTGATATACCTCAAATTTTGAGGATCTCATCTTCAGATGTTTGGTTTTCTGAGTTTGTGGTCCTAGCTATAAATGTATGCATGAGCATAATATGTTCTGCTTTATTGTTTATATCATACATTAATATATTTTTGATGGTACTTAGGATGGATTCCATGGAAGCCCATAATAAAGCCTTATCCACCTGCACTCCACAGTTGGCAGTTCTACTTACATTTACAATTTCTGGAACTATTGTTGTCTTAGGTCCCACTGCAGATGAAGCATCTCTTAGCAATCTTCTCACAGGCATGTTCTACACCATGGTGCCACCGTTCATAAACCCCCTCATCTATAGTCTTCATAACAGATTAACACTGCTCTAGGCAGAATGTTCAACAAATGTTTAGAGTTCCCAACCAGGGTTATGTGTGATTAAAAAAAATTCATAAAACAAAATTTGAAAGAAGTGTCATTTATATTTGATGTACATTTTTAGGTTTGAATCTTTCCTTGCAAAATATCTAGAGTTCTCCTGTCTATTTATATTTTGTTGTTTACATATGGCATTCAGCTATATACCTTTGTGTCATAGTTTTTCATACTCTCTTCTATATTTGTGTAAATCATGTATTCTTCTTGAAAAGGCTTTCTATATTGTCAAAATGTTTTGGAAAATTAGTATGATGGTTTAGAGGTAAAAACAATGTATCACATTACATAAGACCATGCCTTATACATCAGTAGCTAAACTGATATCTATGCTCTTTACATAATTTCATGGTAAAAGATCCTTCTACCTTGGAAGGATACAGTGATTCTTTTGGGTTAGATCAGCATTCTTTTTAAATTCCTCTTCTTGCATTCACTCATGTACATGTTCACTCATGTTCACTCATGTACATTCACTCATGCCTGGTCTAAGTAATAAAGTGATTAGAATTGAGAGACAACTATGGAATTGAAGATTCTATATGAATATAGCATTTAGAAATCTACTAGTGCTGGAACTCTTGAGGTGTTGTTCAAAAGGGGGACTGTAAAAACTCTGACTTTTAACACAGAACATAGTTTGCAAGTTTTATGGCTTTCCTCCACTCTGTATGAACAGGGGTGGGCTGCCCTTGTCTCATTCCAGCTTCTGCACAATGAGAAACAGGATTCCTTAGTATAGAATGGAGTGAAGCACTGGACTGGAGAACAACACTCTTGCTAATACCTCATGATTCACTTTTTCTGAAAGTAAGATAGAAAAATTATACCCTGAAGATTTAGCTTGATTTTTCTGATTCCTAAAGGGTTAGTCAGACTTCTTATAGTCTAATGATATGTTAGCCTTCTTATGTCTTAGAATTGATTTTTTTTACTGCTTCCTGTTTAACTCCAGTGTCCTGTCTAGAAAATATTTATTTCTTCTTAGGCACTTATGCTCATTTATATTAAGCTGCACCATGTATAATGTATAAAACAGTCTCATTATGGATCAGTTTTATTCAACGTAGAGAAAAGAAGTTAATGATGAACACAGTCTTCCTGACATCAAAACTAATAATCCTAGTAAAAATCTGAACTTTGCTCATATTCATTCAATGTCTGAAAGATATACTTATATTTATAACACTTATAACAAATATTTTGACAATTGAGGATTATATCATATGTCTTTTAAAAACTTACTTGTTCCTACCTGACTTTTCTTCATAGTTGCTTCCTGGGTAAAGACATCACTAACTGATCTTATATTCAAGTAACAACCCTACAAAGACTAGATTTTATCTTTCTGAATCATTTCATGTGTGAATGTCCTTATATTTTATGATCTGTAATTAATTGCATTAATATTCACATGTAGAATATCTGTTCAAGTTATTTCTTTCCAGATATTTGAGTATTTGGATCAATTTTATTCTCATTGTCAGGGAAAACTGAAATAAAATTGAACACTTTCTGATTCTATTTCTTTCATTTTCTTGACATTATTTGATATTGTATTTCATTCATTTTTTATATTTTTGAATGTGTTATTTAATTAATATACCCAGCAATCAGCTATTATATTAATCAGAATACTAAAATTTCAATTCCCGAAAATTTTTTCTTTGGATTTGATTTTCATAATACTTAATCACCAATGTAATTTTTTTCTCAGGATTAGGATGATCATTTACTTTTCCCATATTTTCAACATATTTTAAATATGAATATATATAATGAGAAGTAATTCTCAAGATTTCTTCAAACATACAAAATGAACTTTTAATATTGGAAATTTTGTATATACACATATATAATAACCCCTACTACTCTAATTCTATATAGTCTGTAAGATATATTTCTCATAGTGTGATGCAATACAAAATTATCCCTTATCTCTTTAAACAGTTAAATTAGAGATATTAAAATGTCACAGTCTCCCATCAATTGTCTCAGTATACTGTGGTCATTTTAAAAGGTTTCCTTTATGTTCTTTTACATTCAAAATCCTAATTTTAGTCAATACTGTGTTCTATTGAGATGTTTGTTCACAATTATAATGGTGGTGATTGAATGATAGTGAGGAACTCTGTACCTTGCAGGTAATTGGCTGGTAATAAAGTCTACTTAATGATACGTAGGTGTGGAGTAGGACATGATTTGAGGTGTCCCATCAATGCCACATTGCAAGGCTCTTTCCTCTCAGACTTCAGGGCACAAAAATTTCTCATGGTTCCCCTCACAATTAACCCAGTATCTATTTCCATAAACAGGAAACCTCAGATAGGTTTAACCTGCACATGATTGTCTGCTTGGTGCTCTGGTGTTAGCAGGATGAGGTAAGGTACTTGATTCTTCCCAAATAAAAACTCAGTCAGTGTACCAGGTGTCAGCATTGCATGTTCTTTCCCTTTCCAATAGACTATACATTTCTGATTTTTAACATGTCTAATAGCATCTTTCTCTCATTTTGTTTCCATCTCTGCTATCACCTAAGCCTTCCTTCTCTATTTATTTGACACTAATTTTCTTAAGTTGACTTCAAAATTTGTGAAGATCAATTCATAGCTAGCTCCCTATTGTCTTCATCACTGATAATCATAATTTTTCCTTACTATTATTTTGATGGTTTCTTCATCAGGATGAGAGAAATGTGTTTATCTTAGACTAAATGTATATAAAAGATTTTAAGGAGAGATGTGACAGGAAGATTCGTATATTTCATGAGAAAATAAAGAAATGATTTCTAAATCTTGAGATAAACAGATGGTTGGAAACTAACTAGATTTCAATTATTTGATTCTCCCTGTAATGCAGGAACTACTACTTCATCTCAAGAGTATTTATATTCCACTCTAAGTCCTTATTTGTCAATTCTTCATTATATTAATATGTTACATTTCTGGTTTCAGGTCTAGTTGATCTGTGTGGCCCTGGTTAGAAATACCTGCCTCCTCCCACCATTCTAGAGATTAGGAGTTTTAGAATTTAAATATGCCTGAGCAAGAAGCAGAAATTCCATTAGTGAACTTGAAGATTGGTAATACCCAGCTCAGGGAGTCAGTTCCAGTCTTATGCTCACCTGTTACATGATGGTGTGCTAAGTTTTCAGTATGGCCAATAGCTCACAGTTGATGCTTCTGAAATACAGAGCACTTAATAAGGCACAAACTTGCTGCAGAAGCATAAGGCCATGCACATTTATCTATTAAACAGGAGAAAATGAATCCATAACTCTTGGAAATGTGAATAAGTTGAGTGAGTCAATTTCAAAAGAATTAAGTAGAAATATTGGTAATAATATTGAACTCTTCTTCATACTTAACCACATTTCTCCTTTAAATGCTGGATTATCACAGAGACCCTAATCTCAGGGGCCAAAAAAAATTTTTTTAAATTGATTTTTGTTCAGTGGGTATATGCCTATTGCGTATTGTATATACAAATTTTTCCTTTTAACAGAGTATGTTTGATGCTTTTTTTTTGTTATTCTTAAAATTTAGTGCCCTTCCTTGTAAGTGGATCATGCTCCAGTATTCCGTTGAAACAAAGCTTGAGTGTATAGCAAGCATAGGCCCAATAAAAAACAAAGAAAAAGAAGAGTGTGGATATAAGGCTTAACTTTACCATAAACTATTTTCTCTTGACACTTTGGTAGAGGCTGCTCAATGACTTTTGGCCCCAGAGTGAAGAATTTTAGCTAACATACAAAGGCTATTAACCAGGAATTAAAATGAATTTTACATTGAAAATTGAGCTTTCATTCAAGTATAAGATAGGCTAAGTATGCGAATACAACACCACACTAATTCCTAAAGTGGTTATACCAATTACATTAACAAAGCTTGAGAATTCTCTTTGCTCAACTAATTAAAAATACTTTATGTTGTCAGATATTTAATTTTTTTCTACATGTTGAAAGTTTGCATACACAGGCACACATGCACATATATTCCTGGTGGTGATTTTAAATGATTTTAAATTTAAGTATACTTTTATATAAATGTATATTACATGTAAATATACATGTAATGCCTATCTACAGGATTTGTGCCAGATAAATTCACTCAGATTGTTATATGGAATTAATTTTTTTTAAATGATGAGATTTTTATTTTCAATGGAAAAATAGAACAAAACCAAAGGTTGGAGTCACAGAGGTAAAACTAAGAAAAAATGAAGAACATTCTCATATATGATCTCCCCATTTCAAATGTAATTTTATTGTGATAATTATTTCATTGCGGGGGAACAAATTAAAAGCTGTAAAATTGATCACTTTGGAGGCTCTTATTTTTATAAAACGGGTAATCAAAAATTTGCTAATCAATAAGAAAATTAAAAAGCAGCAAAAATCCCTGGTAAAGCTTGACAGAATAATTATGAGTTTATATTTTGCCAATAAACATGGCAAAGAGAAAAAACAAACAAACAAACAAAAAAACCCAACACCTAGAAGCTTGTCCCAAAACATAGTAAAGGCTGAAGTCTGATGCTTTTTCTAAACTCTTATACTAAGTAGTGTTTTGCAATATTTTTTCCAAGATCCTATCATTCCAATTCATCCCCTCCTTTTCTGTATTTCTTCCCATCCCCAAGAAATAAAAGGGAAGCATAATTTTATACAGCACCACCTGGGAAGAAAAGGGGTGGACTTATTAACAACATTTAAAAATGTAAAGGTACTTGTGAAAACCAGTGAAGGGAGGAAATATTGGCAAGGACACAGAACAGTGAGCCTGTACTTTGGGAGTGAGACCCTGAGAGAGGAAGGACCAGGAACCCAAGTCTGAAGTGGATGGCTGGCAGCCATCTTGTCTAGAAGGGGGAACATACAATTGGCAGGATTCAAGGAGAGGACAATCCTGCAACACCCAAAGGAAGTCTTTAGGTTTCATTCCTAAGTGGATGTGCTTTCCAGACTTCAACAAGGTCTGCTCAGGAGAATCTGCTTTCTGATATGTCATAATGATACAGGAAACCTAAGAGAATAGCACCTATGACGGGGAAAACTCAATTCGAACAGCAATTTTTGTACGTATTATTTTTTGAAGGATCCATGTTATCACTTTCAGTTTTACTGTCAATTGGATGGACATGATCAATATAACACTGATTGAACATTTCTGTGGCATCAAAGGAGTGACCTACATCTTCAAAGCTTTCACTTGCATCTGCACCACCTTATTCCAGTAGAACTTCCTCTCCACCAAGATGCTTCTTGAGGAAGCTAGAGACATTTATAGACTCAACCATGGATCACCAGCCATAATTCCTTCCAAGAGTTGCACTTCACCACCTCTTCCAACCGGTGATGCGTGACAGAGGTCTCAACCTCCTGCCCTTTCCTATCGCTGCTGCTGCTTCCACAGTTACCATTGGGACCAAGATATCTAGCCTCTCTACTGCTAGCTGGGTATCCACTGCTAACTCCTTTGAAGCCATTACATAGAATTTTGTGCTTGTCTATATCCTCCGAAGAAGTGAAATTCTCAACTATAATTAAGTGTATGAATATTTTTATTGTGGTTTGTGTTTTAGTTCTTGTTTTAAAATTCCTTACATACCCTGTATTCTGAAGACAGTCCCCTTTGATACTCTCTAAAACTATAGTTTTGACTTTCATATATTTTCCTTTAATTTACATCTTTTTATGGTTAGAAATAGGAGTCAAATTTCATTTTATCCAATGTGATTATCTGTCAAAGCACCATTTATTGAAAAGCCAGAATTGTTTATTGTATTATCGCACTTGAGCACTGTCATATATTAAGGGCAAATATCTCAGTGTGTTTGTAGCTGTCATCTTTATTCTTTTGCAATGGTATCTTATTTCTTCACCTACACCACATAAATTCAAATGATTTAATGTAAATTATATTTTGAAAATGAAATATATTTTAAATACACCTTGAAATGCTTCCAGAAAAAAACATGGAAATGGTTGAATTTCATGTGTGGAGTTTAATATATTTTTTTCTTCAAAAATGAGTGGACAATGCTTTATCTGAGCAAAGTGGTATTTACTTATTAGACATATGATAGTACTACTGTGTTTAATAAAATTGTGATTTCAAGAGAACAAAATACCAAGTGAATTTTTTACTTTAGACTTTAGGTTTCTATGGATGATGTGAATTGAAGTTTATCATTCATAAATGGACATCCATAAAAAATAAATAAATTTATAGTATAAGGTGTGAACTTACAAAGCAAACATGAATATCATACAAAGCTCCCATACATTACTCCACCACCAAAACCTTGCAATGTTGTGAAACAATTGTTACCACTATGAAATAGCATTGCCAAAACATTACTACTAACTGTAATCAATATCTTATTTAATTGTTTTTTAATATATTTTTATTTATTTTTAAAAGATACTTAGATTATATAAAATTTCACATAAAAAATATAAGGGATTCCCATATGCCCCACTCCCCAGATCTCCCACTTTTCCCCACATTAACTACTTCCTTCATTAGTGTGGTACATTCATTGCAATTGATGAACACATTTTGGAGCATTGCCACTAAGCATGGACTATTGTTTACTTTGTAGTTTACACTCTCTTCCACTCAAATTTGTAGGCTATGGCAGGATATATAACAGCCTGTAGCTGTCACCACAATGTCATCTAGGTGAATTCCAAGGCCTGAAAATGCCCACACATTACACCACTTTTTCCCTTTCCCTGACTTCAGCACTTCCAGTGGCAACTGTCTCCACATCAATGATATAACTTCTTCCATTGCTAGAATCACAATAAGTCTATAGTAGAATACCAGTAAGTCTACTTTAGTCCATATTTTATTCCCCAATCCTGAGGATTCTGATGTGGTGATTCCCACTGCATCTCTAATGAGAGGGGGCATCAATCACATATGGCTGATGGATGGAACTCTCTTGCTTGCAGTTGTAGACTCTCTCGGTTCCTTGGTGTGGTGGTTGTCCATCCTCACCTCCGTGTTCGTTGTCCTGAGTGAATCCCAAAACCTGCAGAGTATGTGTTGCAACTCCATTCAGGCTCAAGGCCAAGTTGGCACATGGAGAGCCCAGAGATTCAAGTCTCTTGGATTGTACATCTAAAAACTCCAGCAAAAACTATAGGTTCCAATAAAGGGACAGAAAAGGCATGTGTAGAAAAGTCACCTCTAAGTCCAACTTTGTCGCATTCAGGAGCACAATCTCAAAGTAGGGCCCACTGGCAAGGCACCAAACTCTGGAGCTATCTGCCATGACTGTAAGACTTGTGTGTCCCAGAACCATAAGGAACCCCACTCTTTGTGGTAGTGTCAATTTTGGCTATTTATGAGATGCTGCTGAGATGTGCATAAGTGTTACTTCTTTGATGACCTCCCAACCCACTTTGAAGTCCCTTAGCCATATGAACTAATTTGTCTTTACCTCTTTCCCCTTTTATTCAAGGTTTTTTCCAGTTGTATCAGTTGTATCATCCAGTGCTTGGTAGTAATCCCTCAGTGCCAGGGAGGCTCATCCTTGTGAGTCTGTCCCTAAGTGGGGGAAGATAATGCATCTATATGCTGAGTTTGGCTTAGAGAGAGGCTACATTTGATCAACAAGTGTTCACTTAGGAGGTAACTATTAGGCACCTTATCACACTAGGCCAAGCTGCAAATTCAAAAGCAAGAGGTACATAAGCATAGTCTCCAATATCAAGGGCCTATCAATGGACCAACCTTCTTTACTAGCTATTTCCCTTGTACTTGGGGGATTGTTGCTCTTCCATTAGAGAATGTGGCAGAGCTCCCAAGGATGGAGATTCAATAATCATTCACCTGTTGTGTGAATCTCTAC
The DNA here is from genome assembly GCA_029593785.1 of Cabassous unicinctus. Lineage (NCBI taxonomy): Eukaryota > Metazoa > Chordata > Mammalia > Cingulata > Chlamyphoridae > Cabassous > Cabassous unicinctus. The sequence continues at coordinate 31,830 of JAQZBX010000043.1, forward strand.
CCACTGTGGCAAAGCCCCATGGACATTTGAACATATTAATATACCGTATATATTTGCCAGGTGAAATTTTTCCCATGTATCTCCCATCACTGAAACACCACATCATTGATCCACCCCTGGCATAGTTGTAACCCTTCTGTGATCCAAAACTTCTTCAAAAGTGAAGCCAAGAATATTGCCAAATTTGATTAATAGGAAAATGAAATAATAATGATAGGTTTAAGCATAAGAAAGAAAGTATTTATTAATTTAGAAAAACTGAAACAAAAATAAAGTGAAAAAATGGGTTATTAAAAAAATGAAAAATATTTTTTAAAATTTTTTGACATTTTGCCTTTCATCACTGTAATATCTGTTATCCTGTATGTACAGTGGCATTTTCTTCCATTTCTTCACCAGTGTCTTTTTTTTTATTGTATTCAAAGAAGTTTTAGGTCACAGTAAAGTCACATACAAAATATATGGGACTCCTATATACCCAACATCTTCTCCCTTTTCCCCATTCACTATTAATAACCATTTTACATGTGGATTATACTTTTGTTACAAGTCATGTATAAATATTGAAACATAGTTACTAAACATGGTCAGTGGTTTACATCATGGTTTACATTTTAGACCATTCATTTTTATAAATTTTTGAAGAAATTTAACATGGCCTGTATTCATCATTGCAAGATCATGCAGACCCATAAATACCCTCTTTTCCATCTATTCTATTCCTCCCTCCCCCACCCTTCATGGTCCACGGTGAACACTAGGCTTCACTCATTGAAGGACAAAGTTCATAAATATTCCCTACAATGCTGAGGGATTGACACACTAGTCTGTCCATCCCTATTAGGGACCACCCATGCTCTCAATAGACACTTTCCCCTCTGCTTGAGAACATAATGGGCCTCCCCAGCATGGGAGTGCAACTCCTTCCGACTCATTATATGGGTCTCCTCCCACTGATACAGCACACTATGACAAAATGATCACTCGCACATTCTCTCGAAAACTGCCCCAGGTGTGCCCTGTCCCAAATGCCCACCGTCCAACACCCGAAACCAGTAACCTTTCTTTGTCATAATTGCCAAAAGGATTTTCTCAACATTGTTGTTTCACCCACATACCCACCAATCTCCAGTGTTTCCTGCTCCTTTCCCCAACCTTCCCCCAGTTTGATGGACCATCCAAACCATCCTCTCCACATTAATCCCCTCTCAAGCTTGCACCACCCAATCCAGTAGAATCCTTACACCCCTGTTATATCCTTTCATTGCCCAACTACTCACTTTAACCTTATGGTAGATTTTGCCCATATCGGCATTTTTTCACAAACTTTTTTTCTATTTCTACTTCCTGTAAAGCTATCTTTCAGTCTGTAATTATCTGAGTCAGCTTAATTTGCTTAATTCATATCAGAGAGGTCATGTAATATTTGTCCTTCAATGCCTGGCTTGCATCACTCAGCATAAGGTCCTCAAGATTCATCCATGTTATCCCACATGTTATTACTGTATTCTTTCTTACAGCTGAATAATATTCCACTGTATGTATACACCACAATTTGTTTATTCATTCATCTGTTGATGGGCATTTGGATTGATTTCAACTTTTAGCAATAGTGAATAATGCCACTATGAACATTGGTGTGCATATAAGTGTTCATGTTCTTGCTTTCATTTCTTCTGGATAAATACCCAGCAGTGGAATTGCTGGGTCATAGGCAGATCTATAGCTAGTTTTTTGAGGAACTGCCAGACTGTCCTCCACAATGGCTGGACCAATCTACATTCCCACCAGCAGTGGATGAGGGTTCCCATTCCTCCACATCTTCTCCAAACCTTGTAGTCCTTTGCTTTTTTAATAGTCACCAGACTAATGGGTGTAAGATGGTATCTCATTGTAGTTTTCATTTGCGTTTCCCTAATGGCTAGTGATATTGAACTTCTTTTCATGTGCTTTTTAGCCATTTGTGTTTCTTTTTTTGGAGAAGTGTTTTTCAAGTCACTAGTCCATTTTTTTATATGAGTTGTTTGTCTTTTTATTTTTGAGGTGGGGGATTTCTTTATATATGCTGGAAATTAGGCCCCTAACAGATATATAGTTACCAAATATTTCCTCCCATTGGGTAAGCTGCCTTTTTACTTTCTTGACAACTTCCTTTGAGGTGCAAAAATTTTAATTTTGAAGAGATCCCATTTATCTATTTTTCTTTCGCTGCTCTTGCTTTAGATTTGAAGTTCATGAAACCATTTCCTATTACATGGTCATGTAGATATTTCCCTACATTGTCTTCCAAAGTCTTTATGGTACTGACTCTTATATTTAGATCTTTGACCCATCTTGAGTTGATTTTTGTATAAGATGTGAGATGGTGTTTCTCTCTCAGTCTTTTGGATATGGATATCCAGTTCTCCAAGTACCATTTGTTGAAGAGACCATTCTCTCACAGTTGAGAGTACTTGGTGGCCTTGTCATATCAGATGACTGTATAAGTGAGGATCTATATCAGGGCTCTCAGTTTGGTTCCGTTGCTCTGAATGTCTATCCTTGTGCCAATACCATGCAGTTTTGACCACTGTAGTTTTGTAGTATGTCTTAAAATCATGTAGTGTGACTTCTCCGATTTCATTTTTCTATTTCAATATGTCTCTGGCTTTTTGTGTCCTCTTGCCCATCCAAAAAAAAATTTATAGTTAATTTATCCAATTCAGTAAAAAAATGCTGTATTGATTTTTATTGGGATTGCATTAAACCTGTAGAATAGTTTGGGTTGGATAAACATCTTAATGATATTTAGTCTTCCTTTCCATGAACAGGGGATATTCTTCCATTTATTTATGTCTTCTTTGATTTCCTTTAACAGTGTCATGTAGTTTAATTTGTATATGTCATTTATATCTTTAATTAAATTTATTCACAGGTGTGTGATTCTTTTAGTTACTATTGTAAATGGTAATTTTTTCCTTATTTCCTTCTCAGATTGCTCATTATTTGTGTACAGAAATGCTACTGATTATGGTGCATTGATCTTATAACCTGTAAATTTTCTGAATTCATTTGTATGTTCTAGAAGCTTTGTTGTAGATTTCTCAGGGATTTCTATGTATAAGATCTTGTCATTTTCAAATAGTGAAATTTTTACTTCTTCCTTTACAATTTTGATGGCTTTAATATCTTTTCCTTGGCTCAGTGCTCAAGCAAGTACTTCTAACACAATGTTAAATAGGAGCAATAATAGTGGGCATCCTTGTGTCTTTATCAATCTTAGAGTGAAATCTTTTAGGACTTCACTTTTGAATATAATGTTATTTGAGGGGTTTTCGTACATTATCTTTTATCATGTTCAGAAAGTTTCCTTCTATTCCTATATTTTGTTGTGGTTTTTTTTTTTTTCAGGAAAGAGTGCTGTATTTTGTTGAGTGCTTTTTCTACATCAATAGAGATGATTACGTGATTTTTTTCTTTTGATCTGTTCATGTGATGTATTACATTGATTGATTTTCTAATGTTGAACCATCCTTGCTTTGCTGGAACGAATAGCATTTGTCATAGTGTATAATTTGTTTCATATCTTGTTGAATATGATTAGCAAGTATTTTGTTGAGGATTTTAGCATCTAGGTTCATTAGAGAGATGGGTCTTTAATTTTCCTTACTTGTGGTGTCTATGTTTGTCTTTGGTATTAGGGTAATGTTGGCATCATAGAATGAGTTAGGCAATGTTTCTTCTAGTTGTATTTTTTGGAAGAGTTTAAGCAGGATTGTAGTTAATTATTTCTGGAATATTTAGTAGAATTCACCCGAGAAGCCTCTGGTTCTTGACTCTAGTTAGTTGGGTGGTTTTTGATGAATGATTCTATCACTTTACTTTTGATTGGTCTTTTGAGTTCATCAATATTAATCCTTCACCAATGTAGGATGCTTGTGAGTTTCTATGAATTTGACATTTCCTCTAAATTATCATTCTTGTTGGCATATAATTATTCAAAGTATCCTCTTATGATACTCTTTATTTCTGTGGAGTCAGAGGTGATGTCACCTTCCTCATTTCTTATTTTGTGCATTTGCATCTTCTCTCTTTTTTTCTTATATACAGTAGCGAAGGATTTGTCAATTTTATTGATTTTCTCAGAGAGTCAACTTTTGGTTTTGTTTGTATTTTCTAGTGCTTTCCTATTTTCCATTTCATTTAGTTCTGCTCTAATCTTTGCTATTTCTTTCTTCCTTCTTCCTTTGGTGTTAGTGTGTTTTTATTTTTCTAATTCTTCCAGGTGTGCAGTTACATCTTCGATTTTAGTTCTTTCTTCTTTTTTAATAAATGCTTTTGTGGCTATGAATTTCCCTCTCAGTACAGCTTTTCCTGCTTCCCATAGGTTTTAATATGTTGTGCTGTCATTTTTATTCTAGTTACTGATTTCTTTTGGGATTTCCTCCCTGACCCACTGTTTGTCTAAGTGTTTGTTGCTTAACTTCCATATCTTTCTGACTAATCTGGTTCTCTGGCCCTTACTGATTTCCAATTTAATTCCATTGTAGTCAGAGTAATTACTTTAAATAATTTCAATCTTTATGAATTTACTGAGCAGTTTTCTGTGGCCTAGCATGTGGTCTATCTTGGAGAATAATCTATGTGCATTGAAGAAAAATGTATATCCCACTGTATTTGGGTATAGTGTTCTGTATATGTCTATTAGGTCCAGATCTTTTATTGCATTACTCTAAGTCTTTGTTTCTTATTTGATTCTCTGTTGAGATGTTCCATCTAATGGTGATAATGGTGTATTAGTGCCCCCCACTATAATTATCAAGGCATCTATTTCTCCACTTAGTTTTTCCTGTGTTTGCCTCATGTATTTTGAGGCACCTCAGTTAGCTGAATAAATTTTTATGATTGTTCTTTCTTCTTGAAAGATTACCCATTTTATTAATTTATAAATAAACTTTTTCTCTTACAATTTTTTTTTCATTTAAATTCTATATTGTCCAATATTAGTATAGATTCTCCCACCCTATTTTGGTTATTGTTTGCTTGTAAGATTGTTTTCCAGCCATTGACTTTCAGCCTTCTTGTTTCCCTGAGTCTAAGGTGGGTTTCTTTTAGACAACATATAGATGAATCATATTTCCTCATTCTTTCTGCCAATCTGTGTCTCTTGAATGGTGAGTTTATTCCACTAACATTTAGTGCTATTATTCTCAAGGAATTACTTATATCAGTCATGTTTTTTGGGAGATTTTGTATCTCATATGTTGTTTTAATTATCTTTTTGTCTTTATAGTTGTTCTTCCACTCTCTTCCAACTCTCTCTCCTTTTTGTTTCATTTCAACCTGCAGAAATCCCTTTAGTATTTCTTGAAGTGCATGTTTCTTATTGGCATACTCACTTAATTTCTATTTATCTGTGGATATGTTGAACTCGCCATCATTTTTGAATGGCAACTTTGCTGGATAGAGAGTTCTTGGCTGGAAATTTCTTTCATTTGTTACCTTAACTTTATCATACCACTGCCTTCTTGCCTCCATGGTTTCAGATGAGAAATCATCGCTTAATCTTATTGAACTTCCCTTGTATGTAATGGTTCTCTTTTCTCTTGCTGCTTTCAGTATTTTCTCTTTGTGTTGAGCATTGGTCAGTTGGGCAAGTATATGTCTCAGAGTAGGCCTGATTTGATTTATAGTGTTTGGGGTGTGCTGCAATTTCTGCATATGTACATCCATCTCCCTCAATAGGGTTGGGAAGTTTTCAGTCATTATTTCCTCCAACACTCTTTCTGTCCCCTTTGCCTTCCCTTCTCCCTCTGGGATGCCTATAATGCATATGTTTGCATGTTTTATTTTGTTGGTAAAATCCCTAAGTCCCTGCTGTATTTTATCATCCTTTTATCTATCTGTTTTACTATCTTTAATTTCAGATGTACTGTCTTCCACATCACTAATTCTTTCTTCTGCCTGTTCAAATCTGCTCTTTTGTGCTTCCACTGTGTTTTTGATTTGTTAAATTGTGCCATTTAACACCATCAAATCAGTTATCTTTATCTGTATGTTTACAATTTCTTCAGTATGTTCTGCCAGTGTCTTCTTAATATTCTTGATCTCTTCCTTCACTTCATTAAGTTGGTCCTTGATATTTGTTTGAAGGGCTTTGATTAGTTGTTCAATGTTGTGCACCTCTTCTTGATTTTTAGTTTGTTCATTGGACAGTGCCATGTCTTCCTGTTTCCAAGTATGTTTTGGACAATAGTAATAATAATAGTAAAATTTAGAAGAGAAACCTTATAAGACCTTGTAAAATGAATATTGAACTCTTTTAAGCAATGTAGAGTAAGAGTAATAAAAATGTGGCATACCAACAATTAAATGGGAAACTGAATAGAAAAAAAAATATAGAAGCAATTAAAAGGCTAGAATGATGAGGAGAGAGGGAAAGAGAAAGGAAAAAAAGAAAAGTATTTTATAAAAGAAAGAAAACTGGATAGATAAGGTAGAAATTAAAACCAGAAAAATTGAGGACTAAACAAAAAACCATCATTTTTTGCTTTTCAAGATTACTTTGTATTTCAAAGTAATTTGCAATCATCGGTACCCTTCACTAACAGATAATTCAGGTTTAATATTATAAATTGAGCTAATTATTTGAGTATGGTTCTTTTAATGTTTTGTGTCATTTACAAAGAGTTGAAAGCATGAAATTCTGCTCTTATTATTAAGTAATTTGAAACATATAAACCTGTAACACAAATATAAATAGATATAAAATATTAAAATCATTCCAGGGAATTTCCTTGCCCTTTCCTATTATATCCTCTTTTTGCTCTCCCTTCTAAAATGCAAATATAGTCTACAAATTTCTTCATTTATTATTATACCATTAACATATTCTTTTTTACTTCTCTTTACCTTATCATGCAATGGAAACTCTTTCATACAAGCTCCTATTATCAAACTGAATTTAATATTTTTAACGTTCAATCATTTTTGGTGGTATATCAGTGTATTTTCCTTTATTCTATTTTCATTTTAGCCAGAGTTTAATAGCCAAAAACATTGGCAATATATAAAAGGTAACTGTTATATTACAAGTCATTGTTTAATCTACTTTTATTAAATATTAAAATGTAATAAAGCAATTACCATTTTAAGCCTTGAAATTACATTTACTAAATGGATATCTAACCCTGCAATTGTTGTATTGCACCCTTACTTTTCATCTCTACTTACTCTAAGGAACTCAAAAAGTTATTTTAAAAAAATCAATCAGCGGTCTCTTAAAAAAAAACTCAAAGAGATTCTTATTACCAAGATGTTAATTACTTACAATACAAACTTCTGTAAAAGAAGACACTAGATGATATCTTTTAAGTTTGCTCCCTGTAATGGTTTTCTGCTATCTCTTACTCTTTTGAATCCATGCATAACAGCTCAATTGTGGTGGCCATTAATGGAGGTGCTTAGTTTTCATCAAGACCAGATGTGAGACAAGGTTTGCGGCTGGTTAAGGAGGGATCAAGGATACCCGACTTACTGAGGAGGACTGGGCACTTCAAAACTTGGGGCCTCTTTCACCCTGGTTATAATTTTAATCATAATAGCGATATCTTTCCTTTTTTAAATTGTTTACCTGCAAAAACATGCTCCTAGCTTATGCTGTGATTGGTACCGCTGGGTGCAAGGCAAAACACTGTAAAGGAGGGCCAAAACGGTATGGGGCTACTGTTGAACTCCTTGAGAAATATGCCTTATCGGGCGCTGGACTGGTTAGTCAATAACGGGCAACTGAACATTCCTTCCTTTTCCTTTTACGCGGCATAGCCGCTGGATCAACCTAAGACAGGGGCCTGGCCAATTGCTGCCATGGTTTCTAATAATGGGTAAGATTCAGCAGCCATTCAGCACGGTCCTGACCTAAAACAGGCAGAGTTCCCCCAAAGCCAATCGAGGCCTCTATTTCCCCAGCAGGTAATTATTAAAAGAACAGCTAGCCCTCTTCACGGAATGAAAACAATGGTTTAGTTTATCGCAAATTATGATTATAATTTAATTGCTAACGTTAATAGTTTAAATTTATTACTTACACAGTTAAGAAAAAACAATAGTCTTGTAATGATTAAACAGCACATATGATCTCAATAATTATTCTAGAACATTTAAGCTTGTCAGGTTATTTAGATTTTAGTAAGAATATAAAAGTATACTGTAGGTGGAAACTGTTGCCCAGGGAATAGTTTAGGGTCTTGATGACTCTTTAGATAAAGGGTTAAAGTTTAACTACAGGTTTGTTGTGGAGTTTTAACCGCAATCCTAGTTTATCTAATCTTAGACATCAGAATAGGAACTACTAAGTCACCAGTTACTGTTCCATAAAAAGTTTACATCCTGTTGCCATGAAACTAAAAGTGCTTATCTAAAGTCAGTTATGCAAAGAGAATGCTTACGCTTGCCAAAAAATAAAATATAAAAACTGTGCTTATCTTGCAATAAAGTCAGTCATTGATTCTCACTCAATTTGGTGTGCGATTCATCACTCTCGCCAACTCCCTTAACCACCTTCAGTCTGCTCCCTCGTGCCTCGGCTGGACCGTGGCATTTGGCACCCAAACAGGGACCTAAAGGTAAGCTTTCTCTTTCTTCATTAAGGGATAGGATCCTACTAAGGGTGCTACAGCCCCGCTGGTTTTTACCAGTTACCTTAAGGAAAGGTAAGGATAGAGTAGGGAAGTTTAATTATGGGAAATACAGAATCAAAAGAACGGCGCATGTTTGTGAATATTACACATCACATGTTAAAAGTCAAAGGAATGTCAGTATCTAACAAACAGTTGAATGATTTTTTCCATTTTATTCAGTATGTTTCTCCATAGTTCCCCAAAAAAGGAACTCTTAATCTCGCTACTTGCCAAAAAGTAGGTAAAGAAATGAAGAAATATTATAAGAAAGAGGGGCCTAAACAAGTTCCTCATAATGCCTTTCCTTTATGGAACATGCTTAAAAACTGCCTTGATCCCACTCATGAGGCTATATTTTTAGCTAGAGAAGTAAAATCTGCTCCTCTCTCTCCTGCTCCTCAGAAGGAGATTAATGAAGAAAAATTATTCCACGGGGCGTCAGCTCCTATACTGTTAGAAAAAAAAAGTTCTAACTCAGATTCTGAAAAATCAAATACAGATTCTAATAAACTTTTGCCTTCTGAATTTAAGCAAAAGTTAAAAGATGCTGTGGCTAGATATCATGATGATGAATTTACTTTTCCTGTAGTTAAAAAAAGGCCTAAAGGAAAAATTAAAAATAATCATGTGAGAAAAAAATCTGATGTGGGATTCATGGCAGCGGTGAGGCAGGCTAAAGCAGAAGGTGATAATTCGCTTTCTCATGTTTTCCCCATAGTACAAGGAGCAGAAGAGAATGATTCCCCTGAATGGGAGCCTTACAACCTGGTCTCCCTACACCTACAGCCATTCCAAAATCATTTACAATTTATGTCATAGACTTACAAAATTGTTTCTTTTCTATTTCTTACATGAGGAAGATCAAAAGAGGTTTGCTTTTAGTTTACCTTCAATTAATTATCAGAGACCACATCAAAGGTTTCAGTGGAAAGTCTTACCACAAGAAATGAAAAATAGCCCTACCTTGTGTCAGAAATTTGTAGATCAAGCACTCTTAGAGGTTAGAAATCTTTTTCCACAAGCTTATATATTACATTATATGGATGACAACTTATTGGCCAGTGAACTTTTAGATGATTTACAGAATTTACTGCAAATTACAGTAAAATTTCTAGCTAAATTTGGGCTAAACATAGCCCCTGATAAAATTCAAACTACTCCTCCACTGAAATATCTAGGGAGGATTATTTCCTCACCTGAAGTGTTAATACAAAATGTAGAAATTAGAACAGATATCTTAAAAACCTTAAATGATTTTCAGAAAGTTCTAGGGGACATCAATTGGATTAGACCATATTTAAAATTAACTACTAGAGATTTGAAACCTCTATTTAACATTTTAAGAAGAGATTCTAACCCTTTGTCTCCTCGAGTTCTTACAGAGGAGGGAAAAAAATCTTTAAACCTGGTAAACTCTGCTCTTACTAGGGCGGTTTTAACTCAGGTAGATTACAACCAGCCTTGGAGTCTTATAATTCTTTCAACTCCTTTTACCCCTACTGCTTGCCTTTGGCAAGACACACCTATAGAATGGATACATTTAGCTGTTACTCCAAAGAAAAATTTAATTACATATCCAAAATTAATTGCTTCCTTGGTTCTTAAAGGACGCAAGCGTAGTAGAAAGGTACTTGGAAAAAAACCTTCTACTATTATTCTCCCATACAAGGAAAAACAATTTACTTTTCTGTTAAGTAAATCTGCAGATTGGGCTTTAGCCTTTTTAGGATTCCTCGAAGAAATTTCTTATCATTTACCAGCTAACCCTTTATTTATTTTTGTTTCAAAAAATACTTTAATATTTCCTAAAAATTATTCTTTATATCCCCTGCCAGAAGCTCAATTAGTTTTTACAGATGGCTCATCCAATGGCCAGGCTGCTATAGTTGAAAATGGGCAATCAAAAACTATAGTTACAAATGAAACTTCTGCCCAGCGTACTAAATTAGTAACTGTAATTTCGGTGTTTAAAACTGTTTCAGAGCCTTTCAATTTATTTACTGATTCTCATTATATATATTCCTTATTTCCTCAAATTGAGACTGCTGTTATATCACAGCAATCTAATATATTTTCTTTACTGTTAACCTTGCAACAGGTTATACAAAAGAGAAGTGAAAAATATTATGTAAGCCATATTCGCAGCCACTCAGGTCTGCCAGGGCCTTTAACAATAAAAAATTCTGCAGCTAACCTGGCTACCAAAAGAATATGTGTGATAAAGAGTACTGAGCTTGCAGAGAAATCTCATGCTCTGCACCATCAGAATGCAGCTGCTCTCAGACATGAGTTTAATTTAACCAGAGAACAAGCTAGACAAATTGTTAAAAATTATTCTACTTATATAACTTTTCTCCCTCAGCCTTCTACTGGGGTAAATCCTAGAGGATTAAAACCCAATATTTTGTGGCAAATGAACGTAACTCATATACCTTCCTTTGGAAAACTATGTTATGTTCATGTTACAGTAGATACTTACTCCCATTTAACTTTTGCTTCTGCCCATCCAAGAAAAGCTTTAAAGGATGTGGTTCAACATATGATTCAGTCTTTTGCTTACATGGGGCTGCCTCGAAGGCTAAAAACAGATAATGCCCCTGCTTACAATTCTAAGGGATTTCAACAATTGTGCCTTAGTTATAATATTCATCATACAACTGGAATTCCTTATAATCCACAAGGACAAGCTATCATTAAGAAAACTCATCAAAACTTAAAAAATCAAATAAAAAAGATTGTCAGTACAAAAAAATATTATACTCCTCATCATATTTTATCTCATGCTCTGTTTGTCCTAAACTATATAAATCTAAATGAAAAAAAACCCAGTGCTATAAAGAGGCATTGGGAGCCTCAGAAAATAACTGCAGAGGTTTATATAAAATAGAAAAATATATTAACCGGAATATGGAAAGAACCTGATGTTTTGTTAACATCAGGGAGAGGATATGCTTGTGTGTTTCCACAGGATGCCAAAACGCCAGTCTAGATTCCCAACCGGTACATTCGGCCCGCAGCGCCTCCTCAACAAAAGAAAAATGAGAGCATGCCTCCCACTCATACGGGAGACAACCATGGATAAATCACCCCCGACAGAAAACAACATTGAAAATACATTACGTCCATCCTTAGAAAGCCTCTGTTTAATGGGTTTTTGTCCCATCACTCAGGCAGCCTCTACTCGAGGGGCTGTTCTCCCCACTTAGGAACAAATAAAGCGTCTGGCATCTGACGCCCAAGCAGTGGTAAATATTAGCGGTAAACCCCCTTCTCCTGCAACTCTTTTTCTGGCTATGGTAGCGTTGCTCTCGCTTCAGGTATCTATTGTTAATTCTCAATGATCTTATTGGACTTACATTCCTAATCCTCCTATTTTTCATGTGTCATCTTGGGAATATAACTTTCCTAAAGACTTTACTAATAATACTAAATTGTTGGGAGGTCTACCTAACTATAATATCCCTCATAAAACTAGCAAACAGCATAATTTTACAGGCTTTTCTGATGCTGCATCTCTTTGTTTTGTTACTAATGGCCATCCTCCTCCAGGATGTGTGCCTATTTCTTATAAAACCTTTATAACTAACTCGCCCTGGAATCGAGTCGCTAAAATGCAAGTGTTATGGGTTTTAACTTTAACATCTTTAGGTTATTCTAACTTTAATAATACTTATAAAAACATTTCCAATGGATCTCCTTTTACTCAACTAATTAAAGACTGTGTAAATAAATATCCTGCTGAGGACAAAGACTTGTACTGGAAGAACGTAGATAAAGCTAAAGGATTCCCTACTTGGCTGGAATGTGGATTTCATCATGCTGCTTTATTCCATCATTCTTATTTATCTCCTCTTAAAATTTATAATTTCTCTGTCTCTTCTCCTAACCATAATTATCATAATAAGTTATCCTCAGAACCTCAAAATTATTCTCCTACTGTTAATACATATGATCCTGAGCCAATACATAGATAATATTCAAATGGATTTATAACACCTATCTACCTTAGTTCATCTACTAATCATTCTCATTTATATTTTTCTTTGTTTAAATTATTGGCAGCTACTGCTCCTATTATTTTACAAAAACCTATAGAAACACCTACCCCATACGGTATAAGAGCTTGTATAAACTCCCCATATGCTATACTATTAGGGAATGTTAATAGTTTAGTAATAACTTCTCATAGTAGTGTTTATAAAATCGTTTGTTATAAATGTTTAATTACTAACTACATTAATTCTAGGTTACCAAAAAATTATACTATTTTTGCGATAGTTCATCAACCTTCTCATATACTTTTACCTGTTAATATATCAGAGGCTTGGTTTAATAATCCTGGTATATATGTTATCCAACAATTAAAAAAACTGTCTCGACCTCGACGTTTTGTTGCTGTTCTCATTTTAGAAATATCTACATTAATTTCTATTATTACTTCATTGGCTGTGTCAACAACTACCTTAGTTTCTAATATTCAAACTGCTCATCATTATAAATGCTCTAACTCATAATATATCCTTAGCTTTGACATTACAAAGTCAGATTAACAAAAAAATAAAAGTTAGATTAAATGCTCTAGAAAAAACTATAGTTTTCCTAAAAAATAAAATTACTAATATAAAAACTAAATTGTCCACTAGATGTCACTCAAATTACAAATATACTTGTATAACTCCTTTGCCATATAACGGCACTTCTGAACCATGAGACAAAATAAAAAATCATTTACAAGAAATATGGCATAATACTGAATTGGCTCCCAATCTAAAAAACTTACAAAAACAAATAAAAAATATTAGTCAAACTAAATTAAAACCCACTGGAGAATTAGCTAAAAGATTATAAACAAACATATTCCATTCCATTAGCCCCACTGTGTAGTAAACAAGCATTTCTCATTCTATTATCATACTTTTAATAATTGTTATTTTAATTGTTGTTCTTCCAGTCATTTTCAAAATAATTTTGTCTTCGATTAAAAATTTAAAAACTCAACTATTCAGCTTCATTTTAAAAAATAAAAAAGGGGGAGATGTGGCGGCCATCAATGGAGGTGCTTAGTTCTCATCAAGACCAGATGCAAGACAAGGTCCACGGCTGGTCAAGGAGGGATCAAGGATACCCGACTTACTGAGGAGGACTGGGCACTTCAAAACTTGGGGCCTCTTTCACCCTGGTTATAATCTTAATCATAATAGCAATAGCTTTCCTTTTTTAAATTGTTTACCTGCAAAAACATGCTCCTAGCTTATGCTGTGATTGGTACCGCTGGGTGCAAGGCAAAACACTGCAAAGGAGGGCCAAAATGGTATGGGGCTACTGTTGAACTCCTTGAGAAATATGCCTCATCAGGCGCTGGACTGGTTAGTCAATAACGGGCAACTGAACATTCCTTCCTTTTCCTTTTACGCGGCATAGCCGCTGGATCAACCTAAGACAGGGGCCTGGCCAATTGCTGCCATGGTTTCCAATAACGGGTAAGATTCAGCAGCCGTTCAGCACGGTCCTGACCTAAAACAGGCAGAGTTCCCCCAAAGCCAATCGAGGCCTCTATTTCCCCAGCAGGTAATTACCAAAAGAACAGCTAGCCCTCTGCACGGAATGAAAACAATGGTCTATTTTGTAGCAAATTATGATTATAATTTAACTGCTAATGTCAATAGTTTAAATTTATTACTTACACAGTTAAGAAAAAACAATAGTCTTGTAATGATTAAACAGCACATATGATCTCAATAACTATTCTAGAACATTTAAGCTTGTCAGGTTATTTAGATTTTAGTAAGAATACAAAAGTATACTGTAGGTGGAAACTGTTGCCCAGGGAGTAGTTTAGGGTCTTGATGACTCTTTATATAAAGGGTTAAAGTTTAACTACAGGTTTGTTGTGGAGTTTTAACTGCAATCCTAATTTATCTAATCTTAGACATCAGAATAGGAACTACTAAGTCACCAGTTACTGTTCCATAAAAAGTTTACATCCTGTTGCCATGAAACTAAAAGTGCTTATCTAAAGTCAGTTATGCAAAGAGAATGCTTACACTTGCCAAAAAATAAAATATAAAAACTGTGCTTATCTTGCAATAAAGTCAGTTGTTGATTCTCACTCAATTTGGTGTGTGATTCATCACTCTCGCCAACTCCCTTAACCACCTTCAGTCTGCTCCCTCGTGCCTCGGCTGGACCGCAGCACTCAATAGAAAGTGTATCTATTGAGGAATAAATAGATGTAATATATTGTTTAAAGTGCCACTCAAGGCAAGACAGTGGTTCCCAAAACTGGCATCCTATCATTATCTTCTGGGAAAAAAATGTTTAAAGAAATTCTTAAGCCCCTTCAGACCTATTAAAGTGGTGCCCCCACCCTACCTGCACCAACCTCCCTTAGTGAATATACATGGTCAGACATCCTTGTATAATCCAACATTGGAGAAGACTTGAGGACAAAGTTAAAAAGTAACAGATCAATGTTAGCTGTGGATTTTTTAAATATGCACTTTATCTTCTTGAAAATATTTCCTTCTATTCCTATCTTTCAGAGTATTTTCATCAAGATGGATGCCAGATTTTGTTAAATCCCATAGCTAGCATTTTACTCAATGTGAAAGACTGAAAACTCTCCAGCTGAGCTTGGGAACAAGATAGATATGGCAACCATTACCATTGTTATTCAATTTTGTGCTAAAAGTTCTACCTAGAGCATTTATGCAAGAAAAAGCAGTTAAAAACATCCAAATATGAAAAGAAGTAAAAGTTTTACTACTTGCTGATAGAATGATCTTATACCTAGAAAATCCTGAAAGATCCACAACAAAACCACTATGAGAAATATATGAGTTCAGCAAAGTGGTGGGATACAAGATTAATATGCAAAAACCTTTTGCATTTCTATACACTATTAATGAGCAATCTGAGGTGGAGGTCAGGAAAGATTTTCACTTACAATGGGGACTAAAAGAATCAAATATTTAGGAATAAACTTAATCAAAGACCTAAATGGCTTGTATTCAGAAACCTACACAACATTGCTAAAAGGAACCAAAGAAAAACTAAATAAATTGAAGGACATTCCACATTAATGGTTTGGAAGACTAATTATCATTGTGGTAGTTTGATATTGTTTATGAATTTCAAAAATAGATATTGGATTGTGAGAAACTGGTCTGTTTCTCTGGATATATTGTATTGCATTGGATTCAGAGGTTTCACTCTCACTTGGTTAAATTATGATTAAGTCTATAATTGGGCCACATCAGTAGGACATGTTGCTTGAGACCTCACAGAGAATATGACATGGCAAAGGAGTTAGTTTGAGTTTTGATATTGAAGCACTAGGAAGTAAACACACAGAGAAGCAGATATGTGAGGAGAGAGAGAAGGCTCCATTAGACCCAGCAGAGGTTCCAGGAAGAGAGCAAGCCATTTGCCTGACAGTTTACTGGCCTTGTAGAAAGAGCAGTGCAGCTGAGCCTTGAGAGAAATGAGCCCCAGGACAAAGATGAGACATATCCCAGCTTACAGCTGATATTGGAAGAAATTGGGACCACAGAGCCTTGGGAGGAGAAGGAAGACTGAATCCTCACAGACATTGCCAACCATCTTGCATCAACACATGGCAACAGACTCTGGGTACAAAAGTACCTCTTATGGTACTTCAGTTGGTCTTTTTAGGGCCTTGTGACTGTAAACTTCTACCCCAAATAAATACCTTTTATAAAAACCAACCATTTTCTGGTATTTTGCATCAGCACCCTTTTGGCTGACTAAGCCAACATTAAGATGTCAATTCATCCCAAATTTATCTATAGATTCAATGGAATCTCAATAAAACTTCCAAAACCAGTTCTTGCAGAATTGGAAAGGCCATTTATCAAACTTATTTGGGAAGGTAAGAGGTCCCAAACAGCATGGCACTGGCATGAAGATAGACATGTTGACCAAAAGAATAACATTGTAGTTCAGAAATAGATCCTCAAATTTATGGCAAGATGATTTTTCACAAGGCAGTTAAAGTCAATCCACCTGAGCCATAGAAGTCTATTCCACAAATGGTGCTGGGAAAACTGGAAAGGAAAAAATAGTACCCTATGTCACACTTTATACAAAAATTAACTCAGAATATATCAAAAAACTTAATATAAAAGCTACAATCATAAAACTCCAAGAAAAAATGTAGGGAAGCATCTTCAAGATCTTGTGGCAGGTGGTGTATTCTTAAACCTTACACCCAAAGCACAAGCAATGGAAGAAAGTAGATAAATGTAACCTTTTCAAACTTAAACACTTTTTTACTTCAAAGGACTTTGTGAAGGAGGTAGACAGGCTGCCTATGCTTGCAAGAAAATATTTGGCAGCCACATATCTAAGGGTTTGATATACATGTTATATAAAGAGATCATACAACTCAATAATAAAAGGAAAATCAACACAATTTAAAAATGTCCCAATGACTTGAATAGACATTTCTCCAAAGAGGAAATACAAACAGCAAAAAGGTACATGAATGAATCTTCAACATCATTAGTTATTAGGGAAATGCAGATCAAAACTACAATGTGATACCTTTTCACTCATTATAGAATGACGATTAATAAAAAAAAATAAATCAAAACAGTAAATTACAAGTGATGAAGAGGATGTGGAAAAATAAGAACACATATTCCTTTGTTGGTGGGAATGTAGAATGGAGCTGCCTTTGTGGAAGACAATTTGTTGTTTTCTCAAGAAACTAAATCTAGAACTGTCATATGATCCAGCAATCCCATTACTAAGAATATATTGAGAAGAACTGAATGCAAGGACACAAACTGACATTTGCACACCAATGTTCATAGCAGCATTATTAACAATTGTTAAAAAATGGAAACAACACAAGTGCCCATCAACTGAAGAATGGATAGAAAAATATGGTATGTACATACAATGGAATACTATTCAGCTTTAAGAAGAAATGAAGTCAGGAGGCAAATGACAACACTGATGATTCTTGAGGACAATTATATTGAGTGAAATAAGCCAGGTACAAAAGGACAAATATTATATGGTCACAATAATATGAACTAAATATGATAAGTAAATTCATGGAGGTAAGTTCCAGAGTACAGGTTACTAGGAGTTAGAATGTGCGTTGAGAATGGATGATGATGCTTAATGTATGTAGAATATTTAATAAAGTTTGTTGTAAATGTGTGGAAATGAATAGAGTTGTTCCTAATACATTATAGTGAGTAAAATTAACATTGCTGATTTATAAATGTGATTGTGGCTGAAAGAGGTAGTCTGTGGATGTAATTTCCAGGAAGCTAGAGAATTATCTAGGGATTTTATGATGGTGGTTTTGGTGGTGGATGAAAACTGTGGTTAATAGCACAAGTATAAGAATGTTCTTTTACAAAGTACTATGAATATGGTGATACATGGGAAAATTACAACTAATGTAAATTATGGATAATTGTAATATTGCCATATTTTTGCAGCAATGGCAAAGAAGATATTACATAAATTCTAAAGGACATTAGGGGGATATAAGAAAGTATGGGATTTTTCCTTTTGGAGTAATGAAAATGTTCTAAAATTGACTGAGGTGATGGCAGCACAACACTTTGATGAAAATGACAGCCACTGAGTGTACACTTTGAATGGATTGTACAAAGCATGAGATTGTCTAACACAGTGAATCCTGGGATGGAAGGACTGTGGTTAACAGAACAAATATGACAACATTCTCTCATGAATAATCACAAATATGAAATACTGATATAGGGTGTTAATAATTGATTGGTTTGGAGAAAAATACACCAAATATGAGTTATAGTTAGTAGTAATATTTTGATGATGCTGTTTCATAGTTTATAAAACTTGTTTCACACAAATGCAAGATGGTGGTGAGGGATATATGGGAACCTTGTTTGTTTATATGCATGCTTGATTTGTAAGTTCACAAGTTTTACTATATACTTATTGGTTAAATATATTCATGCATAAATGATAGTCTTCAAAAAACAGTTAAAAACAGGAACAGAGATTTTTCATCATGTTTCCACAAGTCCTAGCTCACAACTGGGATCCTGTGAAAAGATAAAATGTCAGGTAGGGTGACTGGGAAAGAATTCTAGTATCAACAAATTAAACAAATGTAACTTCATCCCTTCCCTGACACCTGAAGAACTCAAACTAAACTAGAAGGCAAGCAGTCAGGGGCACAAGGTGGGAGAATACAACTAAAATGTATATGTTTCTCTAACATTTCTCTCCATCTCTATTTCTTGATTTTCTCACTCTCATTCCACCTTTTCTCCTAGTCAGCCTTTGCCATTCTCACTCTTGTTCCTTTTTCTTTCCTCTCTCCCTTTCTCAATTCCTCTTTTCCATCTTTTTGTCATTCTTTACAAGATTCTTTTCTTCTTTAGTTTCTTTCCCTAAAAACTCCTCCTCACATTATATAAGCATCATAGTGGAGATATAATTGATGTCAGAAAATATTCAGCTTAATGAAAGAAATAATCTCTTGAGGAGATAATCAGGCAAAATAGAACTTCAACATTAACACTGGTGTGGATTTATATAAGCCATGGAGAATGTTTTTTTAAGTTCATTATCCTTCTGAGTCTCATCATCTTGTAATATTTGTAGGGCATATTGATTGTACTTAAAATACTAGCATTCCCCAAAATGAAAAAAACCAGGAGCACAGAGTTCAAATGATATGCCTGAGGTCCCTAGAACCAGGTCTTTGTTCATAGCCTGGTCTTCTTTTTATTATACCAATAATATATGATTAGAAGCAAGATGAGATGGCAATGAGTAAAGACACATATTGCTTCAGGTTCTAAAGCTTCCAAAGGCAAGTTGGTTAACTTTTACATTATGAATTGCTTTTCACAGAAAAATAAAGGTATTTTATTAAAATCCAAATCACAATATATATTTTCTAAAGGTTTCAAAGTTCTTGTAAGATAGTTATTTGATAGAAGTTTGACTACTTTTTAAAAGTCATTTTAGTTTGTTAATACTGTAGCCCAGAGATATTTCTGTGGTCAGAAGTGTTGTAATGCATAGACTCTAAGAATGAGTTATGTAATTTATATAAACTGCATAAATATTCTATGTTCTATGAAAAGAACATTTATACTGAAAAACAATATAATATGTTCCATAAGTTGCTCATCTTTAATTTAACCTCATTTACCCTGAGAACTGTATTTCTTGACATTTCTCATGGAAAAATTACCTTGTCTCAAGGCAAGTTCAGAAAATTCATTTTAATATTATTTTGAATTTCTGTGATAGCCTTAATTTTTGGTAAAATTAGTCTTTATGTGGATTTTTCAAAAAAACACAATTTATGGTAAAATGACCAATTAGGTCATAAACTATAACCTGGAAGAACTTTCCAAATCATGTACAATGTACAGTGTGTGACTATAAATAAGCCACAATACACATACTGGACCACAGTATACAGTCCAGTTGTATTAAACTATGCTCATCTACTACATGGTCCAAATTAGTCATATTAAAGTCTGTGGGGCTTAAGTCCTCTATTCATTTAAGAAATTAAATATTAAAGACTTTACTAATAATATAAATTGTCAATAATTCCAAGTGTTTCTCTATTATATTTCAGAATCACATTTTACAATCCACCAATTGTGCTAAGAGTTGTTATATCCTAAATTCCAGGTTTAATTTGTCTAAATAATTTCCATTGGTTCTCAAAATAGCTAACATCAAAATCATCTGAGGTGTCTGTTAAAACTAGAATCATAAACCAATATGTGGCTCTTTTTTACATCCTGATTCTAACAAGCCAAGCACAAAATGGCATATTTGAGGCAATCAGAAAAATTTGCTTAAGGACTAGATATAAGATGAAACTAAAGAGCTGTTGTTATATTTTTAGGTATGATGCCATTGTGGCTACCAAATTGTTCTTGTGTTTTCAATATACACACTGAAGTGTGTAGTTATGAAATATCATGGCATCTGGGATTAGCTTTAAGACACTTCAGCAAGGAATAAATGGTATTGATAAAGCAAGTATGGTAAAATATTGTTAACTGTTTGATCAGGATGATGAGTACTGTCACAATAATTTCTTTTTATTTTTGTGTAATGTTGAAATTTTTTATTTTAAAAAATTTAAAAACTTTTGCGGACCCCATTCTAGACATGTTCTACCAGTCTCCAAAGGGTGAAGCATGGGAATCTTTTAACAAGCTGCCCTCAAAAGTCTTATATAGGACTTCTGGGAAAAAGTGAGAAGCTGAGTGGGAAAGAGAGTTCTTTGGGTGGAAGAGAAGTCTGGCAGAGGGTGGAAAGTGGCTTCTCATCAGTGAGTTTGACAAGCTAAGACCCCTTTGAATCTCAAAAAAGACCTGAGTCAGCACTGAAATGGAAATAGGGAGAGGGGAGGGGTGATCTGATCAGGCAATCTGTCACACTCAGGTGCCCAGAGGAACTAGTTCAGTGAGGAAGTAAGTGGGGAAAGGCACATAACATTCTGGACAAGAAGGAAACCAAGAGGGATAGCTGGCAAACAGAAGCCCAACTTGCCTTTGGAAAAGGGGCTTGGGAGAGCCAAATACGTTTTCAGAAGACAACTTAACCTTTGGAGTGGGTATATCTCAATGTAAGAACACCTGCATCACATATATGAGGTCCCTGATTCAATTCCTGTTACCTGCTGAGAGACAGGATCAAGATAGTGATCCACTGGTTTATCAGGCACCCAGCTAGCACTTTATAAAAGGGAACATATAGACTGAGATTTATTTTGTTTTAGGGTTTTCAAGTTGTTATTTATCTTTTTTTTAATTATTTATTTCCTTAACTAAAAGTGTGTAACTGAATTGTGGAGGGCAAGCTGCAGGTTGATTGATTGAAGAGCATGGCATCATGAAATGGTTCCTAGGGAATTAAGAGGGAAGCCTATTTTTCCTCTTTTTTTTTTTTATTTTTTGTTTGTTGTTATTTCTCTTTCTTTGTTTCCGTTTTATCTTTTCCTTATTTTTTCTACTTAGTTTCTTTATTTCTTTCCTTTCTTTCATTTATTCCTCTCCTGTTGCTTCATTTTCATTATACCTTTTCTTGTTTGTTCTTCATTTATATTTTTCTCTTTTCTTTCTATTTTTTCTATTTTTTCATTGCATTTTTTTATTCCACCTTTTTTATTCTATTCTTTGTTTTTTTATGATTATATACTCTATATACTTTTCCATTTACCTGGTCCTTATATGATACCTTTTCTATTTTATTATTATTATTACTATTATTTTTTTCTCTTCATCTCTCTTTCCTTTTTATGGTCTTAACATTTTGTCAAGGGAACACAGACAACTACAAGTATATAGAATAAGAAGAACCAAGTGTCAAAAAGGATAATGACCAAAAAATAAAAAATAAAAAAGAAAGTAAAACCCTAGAGGATAAAGACAAGCTAATCATCTCAATAAGTCCATCAAGATAAACAGACGCTTCAACATGAACAAAAAATTACAAGCCATACTAATAAAAAAGAAGACATGGTCCAGTCTAATTAACAAACTAAAAAAAAACAGGAAGAAATGAAGAATGTGGAAAAACTAATCAAGGAGATCCAAACATATACCATGACTCAACTTAATAAAGTGAAGAAAGAGATAAAGGATATTAAGAAGACACAGGGGAGACATACTGAAGAAATCATAAATATACATAAAAAGATAATGGATCTGATGGTGAGGAAAGGCATAATGCAAGAACTTAAAAATACAGTGGAAGCACATAACAGAAGATTTGAAAAGACAGAGGAAAGAAGTAGTGAGATTTTAGAATAATACATCTGAAATCAGACAGATAGTAGAAAAGATAGATAAAAGAAGAAGGAAAAACATCAGAGACTGAGGGAATTGAATAACAATGTGAAATGCACAAATATACACATTTTAGGCATGTAAGAGGGAGAAGAGAAAGGAAAGTAAGCAAAAGGTGTGTTGGAGGAAATAATGCCTGAAAACTTCCCAACTTCTTTGAGGGACATGGACACACATGTCCAAGAATCAGGGCACACCCCAAACAGTATAAATCCTAAAAGGCTTACCCTGAGACATATACTTATCAAATTGCCATGTTCAAGACAAACTCAACAGACCAATCACAAGTAATGAGTGAATTAGTCACCAAAAACCTGAAAACAGCAAGAGAAAAGAGATCCATCACACACAAGGGAAGCACAATAAGATAAAGCACTGATTTCTTATCTGAAACCATGGAGGTGAAAAGGCATGGTATGACATACTTAAGGTACTAAAAGAATAAGAAAATACTATCAGCCAAGAATTCTGTATCCAGCAAAGCTGGCATTCAAAAATGAGGAAGAGTTCAAAATATTCACAGATAAACAGAAATTAAGAGAGTTTTTAAACAAAAAACCTGTCCTTCAAGAAACACTAAAGGTTATTCTGTATGTTTAAAGGGAAAAAAATGGAGAGAGAGGGTTGAAGGATAGTGTAGGAAGGAGGTTTATTGGTAAGAATTTTTAAAAAAAGATAAAAACAAAAAGAACAACAAAATATGACATATAAAAACCTAAAGAATATATGGCTAATGTAAGTACTGCTTGAGAGTAATAACATGGAATGTTAATGGATTAACCTCTGCAATCAAGAGACACAGATTGGCAAAAAGGATAAGGAAATATAACCCATCTATATGCTATCTACAAGAAACAAACCTTAGACCACAGGATGCAAGGAGGTTGCAAGTAAATGGTTGGAAAATGATTTTACATGAAAACAATAACCAAAAATTGGCAGAAGTAGCTATGCTAATATCAGAAAACAATAGACTTTAAATGCAAAACTACAGTAAGATACAATGAAGGATACTATATATTAATAAAAGGGTAATATCTCATGAAAAAAGAACAATCATAACATTTATGCACCTAACCAGGGTGCCCCAAAATATATGAGGCAAACACTGGAAAAACTAAGTTTAGAGATAGATGTATCCACATTTAAAGAGGGGGGTTTTGTATTTAGTAAACCATTGTCAGCATTAGAGAGAACATCTAGACAGAGAGCCAATAAAGAAGGAGAAACTTTGAATAATGCATTAGAAAATCTGGACCTAATAGATATATACAGAAAATTACATCCAAATACAGCAGGATATATATTCTTCTCAAGTGCACATGTATCATTCTCCAGGATAGGCCACATGCTAGGCCAAAGAACAAGTCTCAACAAATTCAGCAAGAAATTATACAAAGTAATATCTTTCCACAATGGAATGAAGTTGGAAATCAGTAAAGGGCAGAGAACCAGAATAGACACAAAGATATGGATGTTAAACAACATACTCTTAGAAAATCAGTGGGTTAAGGAGGAAATTGCAAAAGAAATCAGTAACTACTTTGAAACAAATGAAAATGAGAACACAGAATGTCAAAAACCTATGGGATGCAGCAAAAGAGGGCTGAAAGGGAAATTTATAGCCATAACTGGTTATATTAAAAAAGAAGCAAGAGTAAAAAACAAAGACCTAGTTGCACACCTGGTGTAATTTGATAAATAACAACAAACTAATTTGAAAGCAAGCAGACATAAGGAAATAACAAAGATTAGAGCAGAACTAAATGAAAATGAGAATAAGGAAATGCTAGAAAAAATTAACAAAACTAAAATCTGATTCTTTGAGAAGATTAATAAAATTGACAAACCCTTAGCTAGACTAACAAAGAATAAAGACAGAAGATGCAAATATATAAAATAAAAAACAAGGAAGGGGATATCACCACTCACCTCACAGAAATAAAGTGTAGTATAAGAGGATACTTCAAAAAATCTTGCATGACAACAAGGTAGATAACATAGATGAAATCACCAAATTTCTAGAAAAACGCAAGTAGCCTACATTGATGAAAGAAGAAATTGATGAGGTCAACAGACCAATCACAAGTAACGAGTTTGAATTTGTGATAAAAAAAGAAAAACACTACCAAATAAGAAGAGCCTAAAACCAGATGGCTTCCCAGATGGAATCTACCAGTCATTTGTGAAAGAACTAACATCAATCCTGCTTAAATTCTTCAAAAAAAAAAAAATAAAAGCAGAGGGAACATTGCCTGACTTTGTCTGCATTGCCAACATCACCCTAATACCAAAGCCACATTAAGACAATGGAAAGGAAAACTAAAAACCAATCTCTCTAATGAACCTGGACACTAAAATCCTTAACAAAACACTTGATAATAATATTTGACAACACATTAAATGAATTTTACACCAAGTAACCCAAGTGGGTTTCATCTAAGAAAATCAAACAATGTAATGCACCACATTAACAGATTGAATGAAAAAAAGTCATGATAATCTCTATTGGTGCAGAAAAGAAAAAAAGCATTGACAAAATACAGTATTCTTTCTTGGTTTAAAAAGACACTTCAAAAGATAAGAATAGAAAGACACTTCCTGAAGAAAATAAAAGATGTATATGAAAAGCCCACAGCTAAAACCATATTGAATGGTGAAAAGCTCAAGGCTTTCACTTTAAGATCTGAAACAAAACAAGAGTGCCCATTGTCACTTCTCTTATTTAAAATTGTATTAGAACTATTTGCTCGAGCACTTAGGAAAGAAAAAGTTTTAAAAGGCATCCAAATTGGAAAAGAAGAAATAAAAATTTCCCTATTTGCAGATGACCTGGTGCTATACAGAGAAAGCCTTGAGAAATCTACAACAAAGCTTCTAGAGCTGATAAACAAGTTCAGCAACATTGCAGGACATAAGATCAACACACAAAAATTAGCAGCATTTCTCTGCATAGATAATGAGCAATCTGAGGAAGAAATCAAGAAAAAAATCCATTTACAATAGCAACTAAAAGAATCAAAAACCTAGGAATAAACAACTGAAATGTAAAGGACTTGTACACAGAAAACAACACAACATTGTCAAATAAATAAAAGAAGACCTAAATAAATGGAAGAATATTCTATGGTAATGGATTGGAAGATTAAACATCATTAAGATGTCTGTCCTACCCAAAGTGATTTGCAGATTTAACACAATCCTAATAAAAATTACAACAGCATTTTTTTTTACTGAATTAGAAAAGCTAATTATAAAATTTATTTGGAAAGTCAGGGGCTATGAATAACTAAAGACATGAAAAAAGAAAAATGAAATTGGAGGTATCACACTACCTGAATTTATAGCATACCACAAATCTACAGTAGTCATAACTGCCTTGTTTTGGCACAAGGATAAACATACTTACCAATGAAACAAAATTGATAGTTAAGGTATGGATCCTTTTATATATGGTGAACTGATATTCTGCAAAGCCACCAAACCCACTCAACTGGGAGACAATGGCCTCTTCAACAAATGGTGTTTGAAGAACTGAATATTCATTCCAAAAGAATGAGAGAGGAGAACCATCTCAAGCCCTATACAAAAATTAACTCAAGATGGATCAAAGATCAAAACATAGGAGCCAATACCATAAAGCTCCTAGAAGACAATACAGAGAAGCAGCTAATCAAACTTGTAGTAGGAAATGGTTTCATAAACTTTGCAACCACAGTGTGAGCAATGAAAGAAAAAACAGACCTCCTCAAAATTAAAAACATTTGCACTTCTAAAGCATTTGTCACGAAAGTGAAAAGGCAGTATGTTCAATGGGAGAAATTATTTGGTAACCCTCTATCCGATAACGGCCTCACATCAGAATATATAAAGTAATCCTACATCTCAAAAATAAAAAGACAAACAACCCATTTAAAATATGCAAGAGATTTGAATAGACACTTCTCAAAAGAAGAAATACAAATGGCTAAAGTGCAGATGAAAAGATGCTCAACATCATTGGCTATTACAGAAATGCAAATCAAGACAACAATGAGATATCATCTTACACCTATTAGACTGGCATCTATTAAAAGAACAGAGGAGTACAAGTGTTGGAGAGGGTGTGGAGGAGAGGGAATCCTCATCATTTGTTAGTAGGAATGTAGAATGGTGCAGCCATTGTGGAGGACAGCTTGGTGGTTCCTCAGAAGCTCACTATGGAATTGCCTACACCCAGCAATCCCACTGCTGGGTATATACCCAGAAGAATTGAAATCAGGGACACAAACAGATATATGCACACAAATGTTTATAGTAGCACTATTCATTATTGCCAAAAGTTGGAAACCACCTAAAAGTCCATCAACAGATGAGTGGCTAAGCAAACTGTGGTATATACATACAGTGGAATATTCCTCAGTTGTAAGAAGGAATGCATTATTGACACATGTGACAACCTGGATGAATATTGAAGACCTTATGTTGAGTGAAGTAAGCCAGGCACAGAAGGACAAATATTACATGACCTCACTGATAGGACTTAAGCAAATTGAGCAGACTCACAGAGCTAGAGCCTGGAAGATATGTTAATAGGAGACAGAAAGAGAATAGAGGGTGGTGAGCCAGTGCCCATGAGTGCAAAATCTATGCTAAGGTTGAAGTTTGTGGTTGGGCAGCAGATGGGCATGGGAGTTGTTCAGTGATGTGATTGGGTTCAGAGGTGCTGGTCTGTGATGGGGAGTAGCATAGGGGATTGTGTTAAACTATATATTAACTGGGGGGAGTGTTGGAGGAAAGAGCAGGTGAAGCTTGGGGATTTGCAGGTCTGTGGTTAAAGCAACAATGAATGGTAGGAATGTTCTTTTTGCAAATATGGCAGGAGAGGGTGTAGGGCATTGTGTATAAGTTGATGGGTGGGATAAGGAGCACCTAGGGCATGCCTCTATGGAATATATGTGTTCATTTTGTCATAGTGTGTTATATCAGTGGGTGGAGACCAACACACTAAGCAAGAAAATGTTAAACTCCTAACCTAGGGAGTTCTGCTGTGTTCTCATTTAGAGGGACAAGAATACCTCAAGAACATAGGCACTGCCTAATAAGAGAAAACAGATCACTATGTCATCTCTCAATATTACTGCAAGTAACTATGAATCTTATTCTTCAAAAAGTGAAACTTAGTGGTTACCATTGCAATGAGTCAGGAAAAAAACCTTGACCAAAAGGGGGAAATATTAAATACAAATGAATTTTTATGGCTGAGAGATTTCAAAGTGAGTCAGGAGGTAATTCCAGGGGATATGCTTACGCATTTCTCAGCAAAATCTCATTGACTACCAGGGTAAATATTGCCTTAAACAGAAGGGCTCCTGAGGGCTCTAGATACATCTATATACTATAAGCAGGGCAAATAAGCTCAGGAGTTTGGGATCCAGTCAGTGAGCCTTTTTTGGAATGTATTTTCCCCAATGTAACAGAGTTAGACTCATTTATAGCTTCTCTACACATAGCTCTTCTGCCCCTTTTATTTGAATCTATAATTAGCACTATACTTTTAAAAAATATATGTACCAGAGACTTAAATCTTTGGTCTGCTTATGAGCTAGTTGAGCCCTGAATTTCAGCAGAGTGGCAACACCTACTCTCAGTTTATTGGACTCACCCAGGACAACTAACAAAGAGTTGATGATGGACAACACCCATCCAAAGGAAGAGAGAATATCTGCAACTGCAAGCAAAAAATCCCATCCATCTGCCCCATCATATCTCAGCCCCATCTCAATTATAAATTAGTGGACCTCATCATCCTAAAATTCTCAATTTTAGGGAATGAACAATGGACTTAAGTAGACTAATTGTTACTCTATTATAAATGTATTGGTATTCTAGCAACAGAAGAACTTTTTTCTTTGAGAAAAAGGGCACCAGAGGTTCTGAGGGGAGGGAGAGGGAAGAATAGGTATAGCATGGGGACATTTTTGGGACATAGGAATTGTCTTGCATTACATTGCAATCATGGATACAGGCCATTATACATTTTGTGATAACCTACGAAATTTTGCTGGGCAGAGTGTAAACTATACTGTAAACTATAGTCCATTGTTAATAGCAATGCTTCAATATGTGTTCATTAATTGTACCAAATGTACCACACCGGAGAAAGATGTTGTTAATGTGGGAAAGTGTTGGAAGGGTATGGGGGTGGGAAATGAGAATCCTCCATGTTTTATGTGTAACATTTATGTAATTTAAAGTTTCTTTAAAAATATATTTTTTAAAAAGGGACCACAGGGAAAATTGAATATATATATGTATATAATGGAATTATAGTTAATGATAATGTTGGAAGAGAAATAAAGAGGAGAATAGAGAACACTTTTTTTTAAAGATTTATTTATTTATTTATTTATCCCCCCCCCTTGCAGCTTTGCTTGCTGTGTCCATTCGCTGTGTGTTTTCTCCGTGTCTGCTTATCTCCCCCTTGCTGTGAGGTCCCGCTGCATCAGCCCACCCCACCGCGTGGGCTGGCCTGCCCTCACAAGGAGGCCCCGGGAAGCGAACTGGGGGCCTCCCATATGGTAAATGGGAGCTCTATCCATTGAGCCACACCTGCTTCCCATAGAGAACACTTTAAAATTGTAAGTGCTTTTACTAAAAAAGTGCTTTTTCTAAAGACAAATGAACTGCTTTTCCAACTCAAGAAACCAGGAAAAGAACAGTAAATCTATCACCCAATAAGTAGAAGGTAGAAAATATGAAAGGACAGAGGAGAAATCAGTGATAGAGAAAATAGACAAAAGGAAAAAGTCACAAGAGCAAAAGTTATCTTTGGAAAGTGTGACAAGATTAACGCTTCCACATCTTTATCAGCAACAAAAGAGAATGTAAACAAATTACCAATATTAGGAATGATATATGGGTTTTTACTGACTGAGAGACTACAGATAATCAAAATTTGGTGTTTGTAAAATATTCTTTCAAAAAGACATGTAACAAAATTTGTTGCTAAAGGTAAAATTTTATTTTCAAGTGATAGTTAAAATTTTAATAAATTTCCTGCACATTTAACTTGACAGCTTCATAACACATAAAGACCTGTCTGGTAGTATTGTTGAAGAGAATATCAAAAATGATTTATTTGGCTGTTGTTTTATGAGATATCTCATATTTGAAAAATCTTGGAAGATTATATTAAAGCTTGATATCTGAGAAATGAATAACATGAAGTCTGCATTTCTACTTTATAATCCCTATGTAGAAATGTTTGGTCTTATGGAAGTAACCTTCAACATACAACTGGTACAGTGGATTTTCTAGGCTCACTAACATTTAGTGTTTTTTATTCATTATAGAATAAAATTGTGCATGTATATCACAAGCCTAATGTTATTCAAAAATAATAATCCTAGTAAAAGTTCTAGTGAAAGTCTGAAGTTGCAACATATACTTATATTTCCAATATTTCAAAATTGAGGAAGCCATCATGTTAAATTTTTAATTGATTTGTTCCTACCTGGATCATCTACACAAGTGTTTCCTGGGAAAATGCATCACTACCCTTTTATATTTAGATAATACACTAACAGGGTTAGTGTTCAGTATCTAATTTTCTGGATCATTGCTTGAGGGATATCCTTTAATTAGTACCATCTCCTCATTTACTTTTAAATTTACATTGTATGTTAAATTACAATCCAAGGTATTTTCCTCCAGATATTTGAATATGTAGGTCCAGTGATTTCTAATCTCCCAGGTCCTGATAAAAATCTATTACTGTATTTATTATTCTTCCATTTAATTTTCACTCCACAATTTGATATCTTATTTTATGAACTTCTAAAGCTGTATATTGTTATTTCTGAGTGTGTTTGTCTATATAATGTGCAACATGTGGTAGACTAAATTAACCATGAAACCTAACTTTTTCCCCTGAAGAACTTTCTTCCCTAGGATTTTATTTTGCATTTTTTTGAAATGTGAATTTCATTTTTCCCCCTTCTTCTCTAATTGCTGTTCCAGAGAACATAGCAGGAGCATCTAAGCCTTTGGATCAATCTCTTATTAAATTTTTTTTATTTCTCAAACCATTGAACCCACATTGAAGCTTTTTCATCGTAAACCATCAATAAATGTATGGAGTGAAGGATAGCTATCTACCTACCTAGATCAAATTATAAACATATAGCCAACATCAATTTTATTAGGACAATTATTTTTCCATATTTGAATTTTGATTCTATATTATGAAAAACATTCATCATGTTTTTTTTCAATTTCCTAAATGATCATATTAATTCTCAAAATTAGGTACACACACATATATGATTTCCCTTAAGATTCTAGCTTTCTTTAATCTGTGATGTATTTTCTAATAGCAATATTCTGATGCCATGTCATCCTTTATCATACTAAGTACAATATCTAGAGTTTTTAAAATATCTCATTTTCCCCTTAGTTGCCTCAGTATATTAGGATTCATGTAGAAATGTTTATTTGTGTTGTTTCTCATTCAAAATCTGGATTTATGATACCGCAATATAATCCTGAAATATCTGCTCAAATTTGAGAATGAGTTAATGGAAAACTGATTAGCATCACTGTACCTTGAAGGGAACTGGCTGGTAATTTCTGTTTAATGCTATGTAGGTGTGAAGTTGGAATAGATTTTCAGGAATTCTTTCAATGCCACCTACCAGACTTATTTCTTCTCTGCTGCAATCCAAAAAAACCGTCAATGAGTTCCCCTGACAATTTACTCAATGACTATATAAATAATGATGCATATGCAAGTATTTTTAATCCTTCATATAGATGGCTGCTGTGTAATCCTCTTCTTAGCAAGATGAACCTAACGGAGAATTAATGACTTTATAAGCAAAATCTCAACCAATGTACCAAGGCTCAAGATTGCATATTTTTTTATTTCCCCCATATGCTCCATATTTATATTTTTAAAGATGTCTCAAAACAAAATTCCTCCTTCTATTTCCATATATATACTATCACCTAAGGCTGCCTTACATGTTCAATAGACACAAATTTTAATATTTTTATTGCAAAATATATTATGATCAATTCACAAATAATTTCCTATTGTCTTCACTGTTGCTCAAAACTTTTAAATTTCTTTATTATTATTTTGATGGTGTATTTATACGAATGATATAAATACATTTACCTTAGACTAAAATTTTATTGTATATTTTAAAGAATGATATAATGTAGAAGATTGCATTTCACTGAACAAATTAAAAAGAAAAAAGATTTTAACATTTGGAATAGATAAACAAGTGGCTATGTCTGGATTTCAGTCATTTGATTCTCAGAGCAAATTAGACCCTACTTCTGATTTCCCCAAAGCATTAATAATCAAACTGAATTCCTTATTTTCCATTTTTTCCCTACATTATCATGGTTCAGTCATGACTTGAGGTTTCGCTGATTTCTGTGTCCCAGATTAGAAATATCACCTCTTGTACGTGATGGAAATTAGTAAATTTAGAGTTTAAATTTTTCAGAAAAGGAAGCACAAAATCCACTTATGAATTAGTGGATTGTTAAGAACTAACACACAAAGCCAGCACTGGTCCTTGAGTCACTTTTTTGGTCCCAGGGATAAGCTTTATATCATCAGTAGGGCCAACAGTTCAACAGGAGATGCTTCTCAAATTTTGAGCAGTTGACAAGGCAGTACCCTGTTCTGGAAGCATAAGAGTTGATTAAGGTAAAATATTTCATGCAATTTGTAATCTCACAGCTTTATCAAGGCATTCATTAATAGGGCAGTATCCCATTCAGAAAGTAGAATGGAGCACCACTGAGGGGTTGGAAAGGGGTTGCTCATATAGGACCAAAGGAATCAAGTGAGGAACTGTTCTGTTTGGCAGACATTAAATTTCCTTTTTCATAGGGTGGTCTTACAAACTGAGTCTGACTTTAAGTTTCTGTTTTACAGAGATTATTCTTACAAAGTGGGGAACATTGATTAATTGATATGCTTGTCCATTCTGATAAGTTATCTTTACTGGACAAAAATTAAGTTTATCACCAGGTGCTGCTTAAAAGCCACATTGTAGGCTGTATTCTGTTTTCTTGGAAAAACCTTCAGGACAATTGATTTTATCTTCTGGTCTAGCCCTTCTCTGAAAGGGATTTTCTCTCAACAATGTCCAATTACCTAACAGGACAATGTACCCTTATTTTACCATAGGAGATAAAATAAAACAATAGGTCTTGGAAAAGAGAAGTGGTATAGTGAGACTATTTTAAAGCTTTAAGCAGAATTTGTAGCAAATACATCACTTCCTATTTCCTTATAAGTAACTACCTCTCTGACTTTAAATGTTGCATTAACACAATACTCTTAGTCTCAGTGGTCAAAAATAACAATTTGTTTCTTACTCATGATAAAATATGATTGAGGCAGTTTTAATTTTTCTTAATATTTTTTCCTTCCTATAATAAGAGATTAGTGCTCTTATGCCATGGATATAAAGTTTGTCTATGAGGTAGGCTCAAGCAAGATAAATGACAAAGGAGCAAAGAATATGGGTTTATGAGTTGGATTATGCCATAAACTGTTTTCACTTTGACACTTGTGAGCCAAGTTAGTATAGGAAATGAGGGAAGACTGCTGGTTAGACCAAAGCTGTAACCATCACAGCTAAGACCCAGCAAGAACATGGCCATGACACCCTGCCTGGAAACCCTCTGAGGGAAGGCAATCTGTGCAAAAACAAAATTGTAACAATTACAGCAGAGAATACCACCAAGAACCTGGTCACAAGGTCCCATTTGAAATTCCGGGGCTAAAATGAAGTCCTGGATAACTCCAAACAGAAAGATCTCATCATTTGTTCCCTGAAAGTGGACAGGTGCAACCTGAGTGCTCCATAGTATAAACCAATAGGAAGACAGAAAGGCAATCAGTCAGATTAGCAAATAGTTAGATCCCTCTTTAATACAGGGAAAGGGAAGCTCCAAGGTGTGCTTTTCCCTTGAGGAAATCCATACCCATATCTCTGATGTCTGTACTTTCCCTTTCTCTCTTTTCTCAATAAACACTTTACTTGTTTACCTATGCTATGGCATGTCCTCAAATTCCTTTATGCAACATAGCCAAGAACTTAGAAACTTATGTGCCAGCAGCACATGGGTAGTGTTTTTTCCATCAGTTTGGATTCCAGAATGAAGAACTCTAGCCAACACAAACTAGACATTTATTATAAATGAGAACTAAAAATGCAGTGAGAATTGAGGTTGCACTCAATTATAACATTGCCTATGACAATTGATACAATATCAAATTATTTTCTCAGCTAATTTTACCAATAGTTACATCAACAGTGTTTGAGAGTTCTATTCCCTCAACTTCCTCAACAATACATTTATTGTCAGATATTTCAATTTTTCTAGTGTGCTGAAAATTTTCTAGTGTGCTCAATATGTGTGTACATTTACATGTAAATATATAAATACATATACAGACAGTCTGATCAAACATATAGCACAATGAGATTGATTGTCTGAGGTGTGTAATCCAGACTACTGTTATCTTTTCTCCATTCACCAGTTGATTAAACCTGTCCTTTAATTGCCCATTGTAACACTCAATCACTCCTGTGGCTCCAAGTTCAAATGGAACATGGAGAGTCCATTGGATATCCTGGGACTGTGCCACTTATGTGTAGCTTGAGTCATAGGTTTAGGGCTGTTATCAGATGAATTATGTTCAGAAAACCCAAAAAAGGAGATTAGTGCAGTCAAGGGCAAGGATACTGTGGCTTGAGTCAGTGGGACACAAGGGAATGGCTAGTTACACATTATTTTTAGCCTTCACCAGGGTCTGGCAGTTGGAACAGCTTTTTCATGCTGATCCAGTGTTTTCTGACAATTGTGGCTGTCTATTTTTGCAGTTCCATTCTAAGATGGTGTCTGAATCCCATGGACTGTTCTCTTATGGATCTAGCAGATGATAAGCCTTACATCTGCTTTCTCTTGGGTAGATGACTATTTGGTCTCTGCAGTTTGCTGGGAAGCAAGTTCTGCTTGTTGGTTATGTTACCCTTCTTCACTAAAGTTTTTCTCCTATGTGGCCTTTCAGGCAAAGCATTTGCAGTTGCCTATATT
Organism: Cabassous unicinctus; assembly: GCA_029593785.1. Classification (NCBI taxonomy): domain Eukaryota; kingdom Metazoa; phylum Chordata; class Mammalia; order Cingulata; family Chlamyphoridae; genus Cabassous; species Cabassous unicinctus. The sequence continues at coordinate 66,454 of JAQZBX010000043.1, forward strand.
CAGGCCTACAAAAACACACTTTGGTTTTTAATCATGAGCTGGACTCCTTGGAGGGATTGAATATCTATGAAATTGAATCAACATATTTAAGAAATCAGAGCTGAATACAATTCAAATTTTTGATAGTATCACAAGGATATGGAAAAAAAAATCAATAGATCTTCTAATATTACTTGAATAATGAATATTAATAATGTTGCACAAAGATTAACACTCCAAATTTACTCTATATTAAGCATGCTACTCTGACAATATTTATAAATAGAAAGATTATATTATATACCAAACAACATTTAGTGTTCAACACATAATTATATAAATATCCTAATGAAAACACATCAGAATCCAGGAGGTTTCTCTCTTTTCCTTCAACCTTATTGGCCACCCACTTGAATGGAAATGCAAGGTCATTATATGTATATTCAAATATTATTAAATAAATGATAGTATGGACCATGATTAAATATCAGATGCTCTAGATTCTGACTCTATGTTTTTGCTTATTCTAATTATTTCATATTGGGAGATAGGAAGTTAAAGCTTAAAACATACACTTTCTATTTGGAACAAAGAGAAAATTTTGGTATTGGATGGTTGTAAAGCCAACACAGCATTGTAAATGTAATTAACAACACTGAAATATTTATTTGAAGGTAATAAAAAATTGGAATGTTAAATTCTATATACAATACTAGAATATTTTTTTCTCAACCTATAATATTGCACAATACAGTGAACCCTAATTTAATCTGGCTGTAGTTAATAATACAATTATAAAAATGTGCTTTTATCAGTTGTAACAAATTTGTCACACCAATGCAAGGTGTTAATAGTAAGTTGGTATGTGCTTTAGAGCTGTATAAACCTAATAAAAAATATGTTCTTCAACTTAATCCATTCCTGTGTGTGAACCTATTGCAAGTGGGAACTTATGATGAGTTTACTTCATTTAAGATGTGGCTAAACTCAATCAGGATGGGATTTAATTGTTTTACTGGAGTCCATTATATGCAGAATGAAATTCAGACAAGAACTTCATGAAAGTCAGAACCTGAATGTCAACAGAAACCAGAAGAGAAGGAAGAAGCCAGGAGAGGTCACCATATGTATTGCCATGTGACAGAGAAGCCCAGAACCAAGGATTACCAATGGCCAGCCCCAGAATGCCAATCTTCAGGAAAAAGTACTGTCTTGAGGACACCTTGACTGGGACATTTTCTTAGCCTCAAAACCATGAGCTAATAAATTCCCATCTTTTAAGCCAATTCATGAAATTTGTTTGAGCAGCCAAGGAACTAAAATAGGTGTTATACAAGAATCCTGTATTTTATACATGATTGGTCTGTAAACCACAACTTCTCTAATAAAAAAAAAAAGAAGGGAAAAAGTAAATACCAGATGTTCTTCTCTTTACTGTGCCCTATTCAACAGACTATAATGTCCCAATTAATTAATATCAGAATTGACCATGTGAGGGTCTTTGGCCATTGAAAGATGTGTATAAATAATGAGCAATATAGGGAACAATATAAGTATACTTCTTTATAATATATCTTCATCTGGTTTGAGAATATACATGGGCAATATCTCATAAATAGGCTGCTCCAATAGTCTGAGTATATTCTGTGGGCAATGTTGACCAAAGACATTGCCAAAACACAACAGATGCACATCATATGGGGAAACTAATCTTTGCTACTTTTAGCACCAAGACTAAATTTTATTTGTTACTACACCCTAACCTAGCCTTAATTGACTAATAAAATAACAAACAATTTTCCAAAGTAGTTCTACCAACTTATGCACACACACCAGCAATATATAAGCATTTCTGTACTCTACATCCTAATCAATTGATGCTTCCAGATTATTTTCCAATTTCCTGAGGATTGAGTAGTACCTTATTTTATTTATACTAATTTTGACTAATATACTGACATATATTAATGAGATATTTGTGCTGCTGCTTCTTTAAAATTCCTTTCTATGTCTTATAAGTGACATTTATTTTCGCTTGGTTTATGATGATATTTCTCTGCTCTTTGTTGGCCCTAGAGAAAGAAATTCTTAATTTTCATGCTAATTCAAGAATTGGGTGGTATGCAATTTTTCTTTTTCCAATATTATTACCGAATTCCACACCACAATTTACTGAAATCCACATATTATTCTTACTGCAATCCTATATCATCCAGTGTTCTCTTTGAAATAGAGCCAACAGGATATGAAAACAGATATATTTTAAGGAATTGGCTCATGTATTTGAGTGGGATGGCAAATCCAAAATCTAATTGGACAGGATAGCAGCCTGAAAATTACCACATTGTGATGTTGCAGTCTTGAACCTCAAATCATAAGGGAAGGTGGATGGCAGACTGGAAGCTATGGCAAGAGTGGATATTATGGTCTTGAATATGAAATCAATAGAGGATGTCATAGGCAGGAAATTCTGAAATGATTTGAGGTTGAATTACAGACAGAATTTCTTCTTTTTTTTTTCCTGGAACTCACAGTTCCTTGCATTTAAGGTTTATAACTGATTGGATGACATCCATTCATATTACCAGAAGTAATCTCCTTTACTTCAAGTCAACTGCTGGTAAACATTAATTACATCTTTGAAATATGTTCACAGCAACATCTAGGTGAGTGTTTTTCCAAGCAACTAGATAATGGTAACCATGCCAATTTGATCCATAAAATTAACCATCATAAGTACTAAACTGTACCAGTAATTTTTTGAGTCTTCTTATATGTACCCTCTATTCTGTTGCATTCTTCACTTGTCTGTTTTCCCCCATTCCACAATGTTTAATTACCATTAATTTATAGCAAGATGATATCTGCCAAGCAAGTTATCTTTTGCTTCCTTAGAAATATTTAGACTGTTTAGATTTGTATGAATTTTAGGAACAACATATGCATTTCTAGAGAAAAAAAAATCTGCTGAGTTTTTAATTTGGATATCATTTAATAAATAAATATTCTTCCAATTAATTAATATAGTTTTCCAATAATACTAAACAAATTTTAAAACTTATTCACATGGGTCTCACACAATCTGCTTCACATGTACTATGTTTATTTCAAGCTTTTGTCAGATATTTCTTTTAAAATTCTATATTCTATTTTTTGTTATTAGTTTATAGGTTTTTGTGTTTTTTTTTTTAGTTTATAGGTTTTTGACAATTTTTTCTAATTTCTTTCTGTCAAATAGCCTTCTCAAACTCTATTCAAATAATAATTTCCTAAGATCTATATATATGAATTTATTTCCTCTATAAACAATTTTATCTTCAGCTCATGCCAGTACTCTTTATCTTTTCTTTCCTTGTATGTGTTGTTTTCCTTTTCCCCCCATCACAATGCTGCCTAAAATAAGTGGAGTGAACTTCTTGGTCTGACTATTAAAAACTGCTTCCATCATGCATATATTAAGGCCAATGATGTCTGATCTAGGATAATTTCCTTCATTGATACTTTTGCTCATAGGAAGGATTTCCTATATATTTCTTTAAGAGTTTTCATCATGAGTATTTTACTGTAGCATAACTATTTTTTGCATTCAAGACAATGGTTTAATATTTCTCCTTAAAGATCTGTTTCATGAGTTACTATTTTTATTTTCTAAATGTAAACCACTTATATTTCTTAGATCACTTCAATTTGATCATGATACAGTGTATTTTTATATCACTCTAATATTTTTGCATAATTTACACGTTATTTACTTTTGAAATATGTAATTTATTAAACATATCCTCATGCCTTCTATGAAGTTACATTTTCTAACAATCTTCCTCTGACAGCTCCTTCTCCTCCTTTATCTAATTTTCACTGTTTGTATTATATGCCTTATTGTTGGGGGCGATGTTGTATGAATATAACTATCATGGCCGTCTCTACCTTCTCTTTCTTTGTCTTCTCCTTCTCCTTCTTCCTAAGTTTGCGCCACAAAATTCCCACGCGCGGGAACTTGTTCCCGTGCGCGGGAATAGTCCCCACGCCTAGGATCTCAAACTATCCAATCATGTACTGACACCTAAACCTTAAGGCACTTCCCTTTTCCCTCCCCTTTCCCTGCTTATAAAAGAGCTGATTGTAACCCGCTCAGCGGATGAAGCCGCAGAGAAGCCATGTTAGCAGAATAAAGAGCACAGTTTTTGTTTTGTCCGTGTCTAGTCTCATTCCTTCGCTGAATAGCTCGTCGCCTCCGTTGATTTGTCCCGCAGGCCGGGACACCTTATGTACAACTATCATGCTAATTTCTCCCATCTGTGACCTTCTGAGTTAGACTGATCATAGCCAAAATGTCTTTTGCTTATTCAATAACCTAAGAAGTGGAAATTGATAATGAAGTGTCTAATACGTCACATTTCTGACTTGTTATTTTCAAATCTGGTTTTTTTTTTCATATATATCTTCTTTTTAAAATCTCTATCTTTGGTACTTTTGAATATGATGATTAAATGTATAGTTATTTTTATAGTTGTTGCTATTTATTTCCTGTATTTTACTTCAGATGGAAAATTCCTGTCCTTCACACCAATATAAAGCTAATGTTTTTTTATAATTTTCTTCCCCCCACTTCTGTTTTCTTTTTTTCCACACATATTGGCATTACTAAATCAAATATCTATGTTACTTCCCTGTTTTCTTTTCCAAATATTTACCTTTTAATCCTTAGTTTTGTAAGTTTTCTCTACAATAATTTATTCTTCCCCATTATAGTTATGTCAACTATGATTTGTAAAGTCTGAGACATTTCTTATTTTTTCATTACTCATTTACTGTTGCACCCTGTTATTCCATTTCTTAATACATATTAGATATATATCCATCAATCTAAATTTATTGAATTAAGATATTTTAGTAGACTTCATTTCCATTAAAACTATTTTTGGTGTGTTAGTTGTGATTGTGTTTCTATGTGTATATTCATATACCTAGTGTCACTACAGAGGCTTTTCATATGTAAGAAAGAAAGAGTGTGTTGTCTTTATTGATTTCCACTTCTCTTTTGCTATTTAGAAGCAACTCTTTTCAATAGCTAAGCAACATATGGATTCAGTTAAATTGTAAAGTTTACTTTCTGGTAAGGAAAGAGGAAGCAACAGAGAGTCCTAACAATGCCAAATGAGAAAATTTCAAAAAATAGCCACACTAATGTACCCTCAGTATTATTTCTTTTTCCAATTTTGGGGAGAATGGTCAGGTATCACTAGACTTTTTGATACATTTCATATAACTCTTTAGACCCTTTTCACTGTATGTATTACAAAAAGCATTTCAGTTACTTCAGCATGTTTGTGTGTTTTGAATTCTACTACTTGAGTCCACTTCAGCTCTTCTATACAATAAATTATTCATAATAATTGGTATAATATATCAAACATACTAGAAAAAAGATCAGTAGCTAAAACTCTTTCAAAACACAAACACACTGATTACTAGATACATTGTAGAGATTAGAGACATAATTAAATAGATAGATATAGGCATAGATATGTGTAAAGATATAGATATAGATGATATAATATAGATATAGATATATAAGAACTAGATACATGTAGTAAAAAAAATTATATACACACACACACACACACACACATATATATATATATATCACAAGGACAATGTTTTGGGAAGAAGCTTAATACATTTAGGGTGGTTTGGCCTTGACCTGATTACAAAATTAAATTATATTTTTCTAAATAAGTGTATTCATTATTTTAAAATAAGAACTATAGCAAATTAAAATGAAGGAAATACAATAAAGAAGCAAAAATCCAAAACCCACAAATAATTACCTCAGACAAGATTCTTTGTTTATATAAAATTATAAAGATATATAAACAAATAGAAAATTATTTTATGATTAACATATGAATGTGATGCAGACATATATACTTTAAAAAGTCATCTGTATGTCTGGTAATTTTGTTTAATTTCTTAATGATTATTTTCACTATATCTATATCTAAAATATTATCATGTGTTTCATTAAACAATTATTGTGTGATTATTTTGGACAAGAATAATATTATGAAAAAATGATCATTTATATAATCAGCTAATATTTTAAAATACTTGATATACATCAAATATAAGAAAATAACATTTTCTCATCTTTTCTTATTTAACAATCTCTTATGCTTCTCTTTTAATTACATTGTCTGTCATTTTTTAATACTCCCAAATGAAAAATTTGTCCAATATTTATATGTTTTTTTAAAAAATCTTGTTAAAGACCTTTGGTGAATTGCAACTTACAGGCTGGATTCTTTCTTAACATGTGATTTTTTTAAGTTTTAAAATAAATTTTAATTTGAAAGTTTCAATTATTTTCCTTTTTTCCTTAAGACAATGAAAAATATTTAATTTTGCAACTTTTTTTCTAAAAATAAATTTGCCTTCATCTTTTATTCATTAAGTACTTATCAAAGATTATTAAGTTAAATACTTCAAAGTGACATACAATAGTTTTGCATGCATTCATTTGAAAATCACTAGAAAATTTCCTTATTAAATTTGAAGAGACTTGCCATTTTTTTTTAAAAGTTGCTTATACTACATTTTTACATCTCATTTCCTTAATTAAAACTTTAAACATGTACTTAGGTTAAAAGTGTGTATGTTTTATCTATATACCCATCAATTTAACTTATATTGTATAATATATATTTTACTATATTAGCTTTATCAATTATCTATCCACCCTTCATTCTATACTTTCAGAGGGGAAAATGTTGATCTTAATCTGATTCCTGTGAGTGTAAACACATTGTAAATAGAGTCTTTTTTAGTTATTTTGAGTCAAGATGTCCAATAAGCAGGGTGGGTTTTAACATGAAATTTTGGGGTTCTTCATAAGCAGAATGGAATTCAGACAAAGAGAAAGTCTTGGGTAGAGTAACAGGCTGTAAGTCATTGGAACCTGGAGGAGAAAAGAGATGACATTATCACATGCATTGCCATGTGACAAAAAAACAGAGGACCCAAGGATCATAGGCATCTGACTACAGAAAGACATAGACTTTGGGGAGAAAACATTCCCTTGCAAACTTCTAGGAAAAGTTTGTTCTTCTCCTAGACTCAAGACTGTGAGCCAATAAATTCCTAATGTTAAGACAACTTATTATATGGTGTTAGTCTTAGCAGACAGGAAAGTATGACATTGGTTTAACAGTAGAAAATAAAAGTCACTCAACACATTAAAAAATAAAGAAAGAACATCATGTTAATTGTACATTTTTTATAACATTTAACCCCATTTCTAGTTTTTAGTTTGCTAAGTGCTGCCAAAGCAATATACCAGAAATGGCTTGGCTTTTGAAATGGGGATTTATTAGTATAAAAGCTTATAATACACTAATGAGCCATGGATGTGTCCAAATTAAGGCATCATGAGGGTATCCTTTCCCCTGAGCTGCAGCTGTGGACAATCAGGCACATGGCACATGGCAGCTTATTCTCATCTCTCCCTTCTCCTACTGGACTCATTGCTTTCAGCTTCAGGCTGTTTCATCTGTGGCTTTTTTCTCTCCTGGTTTCACTGATTTCAACTTCTGGAAGTTCTCTCTGTATCTGTAGCTCTTTTCTGTATCTACAGCTTTTTATTCCTTCCTTCATAAAGGACTCCAGAAAGAGAATTAATATTCACCCTGGGTCACATAATCCAATCATAGGTCCTTAACTGAAATGATTTAATCAAAGTCCCACCTACAATAGTTTTTCAGGCAAAGGAATGGATTTGCTTTAACAGGATTTTCTGGGGTCAATGTAAGATTCAAACTGCCACACCTAGGGAAAAAGAACCTTTAAAACAATAAGGTAACTTGCAAAAGCTACAGAAAAACTGAAATGAAATAGGTATTTCATGGTGAATTTTTGAATGCTTTCCATTTGAAATTGGGGAATGAACAGGATATTTGTATGGGTACTTCGAGTCATTTCTGTTCTGATTGTACATTGCAATTACACATTTATGATATGGTCATTTTTCTGTAGGGATGTTAAACTTTCCCAAAGTTTATTTAAAACATACAAACTTAGAAATCCATGAGTTTTACTCTGGAGGGGATTTTCTTGCTTGTTTCTCCTCTCATGAAAATGAAAGAAGGTCCAACAAAATAACTACTCAAGATTGAATAATAAATTTTATATGCATCATTATTATTTTAATGGAAGTAAATTTAATATGACAAATTATTAGATGTAAATATACTAGATAACATTCAATATGTATCCCTAATGTATGGATTATTAAAAAAGAATATATGTTTACTTCATATCATTAGTCATTATTTTACTTTTAAAAATACTGCATATTTTCTCACCAAATACCATATCCTAAAATTAACAAATATATAAGTATGTAAAATATAAATGATAAATATACAATAACAGAAAGCAGAGAACAGAGAAAGAAGGATGACATAATGGTATGACAATTAAAAGAAAATACTAGCCTCCTAGAGAACAACCTAGAAATTAAATTCCCTATATGTATTAGGTAGAGCAATTCAGCTTTAACTGGCTACCAATATTCAGCAATCTGATTCATATTCAAAACTGGTCATCTGCAATTCCAAACACTAGATACAAGCAGTCTTGAAAAGTCCATCTTTCCCAAGTCTCTGTCTCTAGGCTCTTGATAATGCAAAGGAGTCAATGTGTTAATTTACCCACTTTTATGAATTATTAATTTCCTTTTCTCTCATAAATGTGACAGGGAGTTTATCTTTTATAACATAATTCTCCTGTTTTATTTTTACACACATACACATGCTCATGTGGACTCTGTACTGGTGCTCAGTCTCTCTAAGTTCTTCCCACATCTCATTGGCTTCCTTCTCATCTTTAGAGATCTGAAGCATGACAGAGTCTTATTGCATTACCAGGTAGGAAGATACAGATCAAGAGAGTGGATGAATGAGTTTTAAATATTTATTACACTCACAGTTTCCAGAGTGAATTATAGCACACTTATGTCAGGGTTGGTGAGGAGTAAGAGAGACAGAACAAGTTCAAAAGAACCTAGAGCTTTTTGCTATGGTTTCTTTTTGTTTGTTTGTTTGTTTGTTTGTTTGTTTCTCTTATTTTTATTTTATTTTATTTTATTATTTTGCTATAGTTTCTATGGGAAGCATGCAGGGTCCAGAAAAAGCTACACTATGGTTAAAGTGGCAAGCTATATTTGAAAGTGATGGTTCCCCTGCCACTTTGGGGTTGTTTACTTATAGGAGGATGTAGTCAGAATTATAAGCACACCTTTTTTTTTGCACTTTGCTTTATTGCACTTCTTAGATAATCCTTTTCACAAATCAAAGATTTGTAGCAACCCTCCATCAAGCAAGTGTATTACCATCATTTTACCAAGACCATGTGCTCACTTCATGTCTCTGTATAAAACTTTGGTAATTCTCACAATATTAAAAATTTTTTTTCATTATTATTCTATCTTCTGTGGTGATCTGTGATTAGACATATTTGATATTATTGTTGCAATTGTATTGGGGTTCCATGAACTGCATTCAAAGAAGGTGGCAAAATTAATCAATAAATATTTCTTGGGTTCTGACTGCTTCACTGATTGGCCAGACCCATCTCTCTCACTTTCTTCAGGCTGCCTATTCCCTGAGGCACAAATACATTGAAATTAGCCAATAAATAACCAGACAATGGCCTCTAAGTGTTCAAGTGAAAGGAATAGTTTCATGTCTATCACTTTAAGTCAAAATTTAAAAATTATTTGACTTAGTGAGGAAGTCATATGGAAAGTCAAGACAATGTAAACGCTAAGCCCCTTGCAACAAACAGCAAATTAGTGAATACAAACAATACGTTTTTTTTAAAGATTTATTTATTTTTTACTTATTTTTTCTTTATTCATCCCCCACTTCCCCAGATGGCTCTCTTGTCTGCATGCTCATTGTTTGATTGCCTTTTCCAGGAGGCACCAGGAACCAAACCTGAGACCTCCCACAAGAGGTGTGTGCCCAACAACCTGAGCCACAACCACTCCCTGAGGGCTGCAGCACCTAATGGCTTGTGGCATCTGATCATTATGGCAGAACAATGTCTAGCTCATTGCATTGAGGACATGTCCAGCTTGTTGTGGTGGGGATAGCATCGAGCTCATTTGTGGTGGAGGTGGGGTCTGTTTGTCTTCTTTTAGGAGACATGACAACCCAAATTTGGGACCTCCCATGCTTTAGGCTGGAGCCCAACTGTTTGAGCCACATTCACTCCCGAAAAGATATTTAAGGAAATGAAAAGTGTTACTAAAGTAAACACATGATTGACAAGAGAGTGAGTCAGCATTATTGTTGACACAGAGAAAGTTTTAGTGGTCTGGATATAAGATCAAAACAGCTACAATATCCCCTTAAGTCAAAGTTTACTTGAAAGCAAGGTCCTAATTTTCTTCAATTCTGTGAAGGCTAAGAGAGGTGATAAACTTGCAGAAGAAAAGTGTGTTGGTTAGGCTAATGTGTCAACTCGACCAGGTAATTGTGCACAGTTGTTTGGTCAAGCAAGCACTGAGCTAATTGTAATACAAGGACATTTATGGGCTTTAGTCATCAGTGAGTTTACTGCATAAATGCTGATTACATCTACATCAACCAGGAAGATTGTCATCAGCAATGAGTGATGCTTTATCCAATCAGTTGAATGCCTTAAAAGGGGAAGTGATTTCAGCATTCAGAGAGAATTTCCCAGATCATCTTTGGACAGCCAGCATCTCCTGGAAACTCATCAAGGACCTTCATTGGACTTTCATTGGAGCCCCTGGTTGGCAGCCTGCCTGCAGAACCTGGACTTGAGCATCCCCACGGTCTCATGAGTGACTCTTAAGAAATCTCACACTATTTACAGATAACTCCTAGTGTTTCTCTTTCCCTAGAGAACCCTGACTAATACAAAAAGTGTCAAGGTAGAAGAGATTGATTCATGACTTTCAAAGAAAGAAGCAGTCTCCATAGCATAAAAGTACAAGATGAAGCAGTAGAGGCTGATATAGAAGCTGTAGGAAGTAATGCAGCAGATCTCACTAAGTTAATTGATGAAGGTGGCTGCACTAAATCATGTATTTCCAATGTGGATGAATTAACCTTACATTGGAAGAAGGTACCATCCAGGACTTTCATAGCTAGAGAGTAGACTACAATGCCTGGCTTCAAATCTTCCAAAGACAGGGTGACCCTTTTCTTCAGTGCTAATTAACCTGGTGATGTTATGTTGACTCCAATGATAACAAAGGATGTTACATAAACTTAGTTGACAAAATGGTGGCAGGTTTGGAGAGGATTGACTCTCATTTTGAAAAAAGGTTTACAGTGTGTAAAATGATATAAAATATCATTGCATGTTACAGAGAAATCTTTGATTAAAGGAAGAGGTAATCAATGCAGCAAACTTCATTGTTGTCTTATGTTAAGAATTTGCCACACTTTCTCAAAATATCAGCAGCTGTCACCCACCTCAGTCAGGAGCTATCAACATCAAAGCAAGACCTCCACCAGAAAGAAAATTGTCTTGCTGAAACCTTAAATGTTTGTTTGCATTTAATAGCAATAAGGTACATTTTAATTAGGTAAAGTACATTGTTGTTTTAGCCATAATGTTATTGTACACATAGTAGACTTTAGGATAGTATAAATATAAATTTTATATGCATTGGGAAACCCAAAATTCATGTGACTTTCTTTATTGTGATATCTAGTTTATTGCAGTGCTCTGAAACTGAATATGCAATAACTCTAAGGTTTGCATGTACATGACAAGTTGATTCTTTCTTTGCTTTCAGTATTATCTCTTTTATTTGGCATTTGACAGTGTTATATACGTTTTATTACTTGTTTTTTTTTTAACTTAAAATATTTTTTTAAAGATACCGATGGTAAAGCATATTACTTAGCTTCAGTGGTAAAAATAGCACAGTACTGGTATAAGGACATACAGATTGGCTAGTGGAATCAAATCAAGAACTCAGAAATTGGCCTTCACTTCTACAGTCAAGTGATTTTTGACAAGGCTGTTAAGTATACCCAGCTGGGCCAGAACACTCTATTCAACAAATGGTGCTGGAAGAACTGGATAGCCATATCCAAAAGAAAGAAAGAAGACCCCTATCTCACACCTTATACAAACATTAACTCAAAATGGATCAAGGACCTAAATATAAAAACAACCATAAAAGTCCTAGAAGAAAATGTAGGAAAACATCTTCAAGATCTTGTGATAAGCAGTAGTTTCTTCAACCTTACACCCAAAGCATGAGCAACAAAAGGGAAAATAGATAAATGGGGCTTCCTCAAAATTCAACCCTTTTGCATGTCAAAGGATTTTGTCAAAATCGTGAAAGGGAAGGCAACTCAATGGTGGAAAATATTTGGCCATCACATATCTGGTAAGAGTTTAATATACATGATATATAAGGATATCATGCAAGTCAACAATAAAAAAAATACTACCCAACTAAAAAATGGGGAAAAGACATAAAAAGACAACTGTCCTGAGAAGAAATGAAAATGCCAAAGAAACACACTTAAAAATGTTCAACATCACTAGCAATAGGGAGACGCAAATCAAAACTACAATAAGATATGATTTCACACCTATCAGATTGGCAGCTATTAAAAAGTCAGAAAACTAATTGTTGGAGAGTATGAGGAGAGATGGGAATGCTTATTCACTGTTGGTGGGAATGAAGAATGGTACAGCCATTGTGGAAAACTGTTTGGCAGTTCCTAAGGAAGTTGAATATAGACAGGCCATGGGAACTGGCAATACCATTGCTAAGTATATACCCAAAAGAACTGAGAGCAGTAAAATGAATAGATATCTGCACACCGATGTTTGTACTGGTGTTATACATGATTGTCAAAAGTTGGAGACAACCCAGGTGTCCATCAGCTGATGAATGGCTAACCAATTTGTCGTGTATACACACGATGGAATAGTATGCAGTGGTAAGAAGAAATGAGGTCAAGAAACATATGACAACATGTATGAACATTGAGGACACTATGTTAAGTGAAGCAAGCCAGAAACAAAATGACAAATACTATATGATTGTGGTATTATAAACTAAATATATTATGTGAAATATAAATATATTATGTGAAATATGAACATGGGTAAATTACCTATATAAGATCATTTTTCTTTGAAGCTGAACAAATATAGGTTAATACTACAAAATGTTAACATCAGACTAACAGGAAACATTGTACTTAGTGGAGGAGACCTCCACTAAGTACACAGAGTACTGCATATTGAATGATTCCATTTGTGTAGAGTGTAATATAGATCAATTTATAGACATAAAATTAGATTGATGGCTGTATAAGGCAGGGGAATGAATGCTAGGGGGTGTGGAGTCTTTCTTTTTGAATAAAGAAATTTTTCTGAAATTTTTTGGATGAATGTACAACATTGTGATTATACTAAAGGTCAATGATTATACACTTTGGATAGACCATATGATATGTGACTATATCTCAATAAAACTGCTTAATAAACAAGTAAATAATTGTGTAAAAATAGCCAGAAATAACAGCTATGTTCAGCAGGAGAAATAGATTGATAGGTGAAGAATTTGTTTGTTTGTTTGTTTGTCTGGTTTTTGTTTATTATTATTTTTGAAATAATAAAAATGCTCCAATAACGATTGAAGTCATGAATGGAGAACCATGAGATTATACTGAATATCATTGATTGTACACTTGGATGAATTGTAAGCTTTATCAATATGTATGTAAAATTGATTTGTTTAAAAAAAATCAGTGGCTTCCAATATCAACACCCTGTAATAGAGACACACCTTTTGTGATAGTGGGGTATTATACGGGGAAAATGAGAGACTTAAACCTACTTCTGAGATATATGAATGTGTTTGTGTTGTCATAGGATTGTATTCTCAATAGATAGAGGCCCACAAAATAGCTAACCAAATAATTAAACTTCCATCTTGGGGAAATCCTGCTACTTTTTAAATAAAATGGCAAAAATTTCTGAAATATGTAAACTGTGCCAAGTAAAAGAATACAGGCATATATGCCATAACCTCAATCTTAATGCTTATGCTTATGAACCTTCTTCCTATAAAAATGAAACCTAGCCTAATTATAATTAATGCCTAACAACTGTTTCCTGAAGATCTCCTTATTACTGAAATGTGGCCTCTCTCTAAACCACACTCAACAAATCAACACATTACCTTTCCCTCAATGTGCTCCTGAGGAGAACCTCTCTGGCACCAAGGGATTTGTACCAAGCACTAACCAAAGATCCATTTGGAAAAAGACCTTGACCAAAGGGGGAAAATATCAAATTAAAAAAAGAAAGAGTTTTTATGGATAAGATATTTCAAATTGAGTCAGGAGGTCATTCCTGAGGTTATGCATATGAAAATTTTAGCCAGATTTCACTAACTGCCAGAGTAAACAAAGCCTCAACCAAGAGATACCAGAGAAAAGGAATACAGCCTCTTGATATCAACACCCCTTCAATATGTCCTAATTGGGAATACATGATAATCTAATTCCCAATATAAGGTAGTTATACTCATTTATAATCCCCTTACCCATGATATTGCTAGACCTTTTATTTGAACCTATATTTCTCAATATACCCATTAAATATATCTCTCACAGATTTAGGTCTTTAGATTGTTCATATGCTGGTTGAGCCCTGAATCCTGGCACAGTAGTGACCAACTACTCTCCAGTTCTTCAGATGGCCCTGGACAACAAACAAATGATGATGATGGAAAAACCCCATTCCCCCAAAACAAGTCCTGTCTACAACTACAAACAAAAAAGTTCCTTCCATCTGCCCCATAATTTCTAAATCCCTCCTCAGCCTAAACCATTGAGAGCAGATATCATCAAGTCCCTCAAGATTGAGGAAAGAACAAACATAAGGGGCGAGTGTAACCATGGACCAAAGTAAATTTGTTTTCATTGTAATTATCTTGGAAAAATGGATGAATTTGTAACATTGCTATAAAAATAATGGTTTCCAGGGATTCAGAAGGGAGAGGGAGGGATGACTGGGTGAAACAAAGGGCATATTTGGGGCAGTGAGACTTTTCTGTAAGACACTGCAATGATGGACTCATGAGAGTATGCAGTTTTCAAGGCCTATGGAACTGTACAGCACAAAGTATCAACCATAATGTAAACTATACACTTTGATTAGTAACAATTCTTCAATATTGGTTCATCAATTGTAAGAAATGTACCACACTAAGCTAAGATGCTACAAATAGGGGAAACTGTGTGTGGGTGTGGGGGGATAATGTGGGAATTCCCTGTATTTTCACTGTAATTTTTCTGTAATTGTAAATTTAAAACTTCTCTAAAATAAAGTTTATTAATACAAAAAGTAAATAAATAAATAAAAAAAATAAAAACAGAAAAAACAATGGCAGATACTCAAGAGGTAAGAACAATTATATAACTATAAATAACTGTGTTTGCATAATTGTTATTAACATACCAATGCATCAGCCCAGATCAATTGAACTTCACAAATCCATAAGTGAGAATTAAATTCCCGTTACTCTCTGTGACTGAGACTTTACTTTTAAATATCAGAATTAAATAGCAGAAGCTGATTGATAGAGAGGAAATGTTTCAATCATAATGTCAATAAGTCCACCTGTCTGGAAGACAAAGTTTTACCAGTGGTTGAGTGTATCTATTTCTACTACCTGATCAATAATTGAAAAATTCTCTTGAGGTTGCCAGGTGGGTCATGTCAACCCTCTGTAATATATATATATATATGCATATATTTATAATATATATGGAAAAACTCCTTTGATAAATTGTTAGAAATATTACAAAACACTTTAATAACCATTCTATAAAATAAAAATACAGTAAAATTAAGACATACTTAATAATGAAGGAAAACAAAAACTAATCACACCAAATCTCATGCGATACAGTGAAAGCAGTGCTCAGAGGGAAATTTATAAGTGAAAATAGCTACATTAAAAAGGTAATAAAGATCTCAAAGAAATATTATAACTTCACAATCTTTAGACTTGGAAAAGGGAGAAAATTATTCCCTATCTAGGAGAATGAAATGATAAATATTAGACCACATATAAAATAGAGATCAAAAACACAATAGAGTCAAGAAACCCAAATATTTGTTCTTTGGAAAGCTCAAGGAAATTGATGAAATTTTAACTAGATTGAGCAAGAAAAAAGGTAAGAGCCTCTACTTCCTAAAATCAGAAATATGAGATTACTATTAACCTTATAGAAGTAATGAGGATTATATCAGAAGACAGCAAAAAAATTGTAAACCAACAAACTAGATAACCTAGATGAAATGGAAAAATTCCTAGTATGACACAAGATTAAAAAACTGACTCAAAAAGAAATAGAAAATATGAACAGAATTGTAACAAATAAAGAGATTAACTCAATAGTAAAAAACCTGATTAGTGAACAGGCTAGGGACCTCCAAGAGACTCTTCCTCCAAAGAGACACTGAAAATATGAGGAATACTTGTTAGAGCCTATTTTAGTGGAAATCTAGAAAATAGTCAAATATTTAAAGCAACCAAACTAATGCTCAATAAGAATAGGTGACTTGCATACGATAACAGAGCATTGTGGCATTTTAAATTAGCTATACTAATCTACCTCCCCAGGGTGGCAGTGGTCTTGAAGATCATATCCCACATTTTCACCGACATAACCTGGTTCCAGAGGTAGAAGAGTGAACTGTAATAACAAAGAATTGTACTTGTCTGCTTTGATCTGTCTGGGTGTTTCCCCAAGGTCTTAGGCAAGGTGTTTGCCTAACTCAATACTTTTAGCATGAAAAGTGGCTAAGTAGAGGGCATTCAAGAGAAATACTGAAAAACAAATGAACAAACTCTGCTAACTAGAACAAAATATTAGAGTTGGAGGAAAAATAAATATGCATAAAGTCTGGGAAGAAAAGATGTGGAGTTAATTTGAATAAAAGAGACTTTGAATAGCAGTTTTGTGTTACAGGGAATCCAAGGTAAGATGCATGATCAAAAAAGATATGAGAAGAACATAAGCTTTCTCCTCTGGCTAATATTTAGTTTTAGCTCTTAATTAGCTCTCTGATCCATTTGCATTAAGTTTTATCCACATTAAAATATATGCCTTGAATAAATTCCAAATTCTTTCTTGTGCATCTAGAAATGTGCAGCATTTCTTGAAAAACCAATTCTTTCTCCTTTAGTGTTGGCATTTTTGCTAAAATTAATTTGACTATAGATGTGTGAATTGATTTCTGGACTCTCAATTCTATTCCATTGACTTATCCTTCCATCTATTTTGATTACTGTAACTTGTAGTAAGTTTGGGGATCAGCAAGAGTGAACCCACCAACTATACAGGAAAAAAGAAAAGAAGGAAACAATCTTCCAGTCTTTGCAGATTTGCTCCCCCTGGAGTACTGCTTCAACACTTAGCCAGGCTTTTTACATTTCTGACTTTGTCTTTACTCCTTGATTACATTGAGCCTAAAGATCCTTAATCATTGATGAACAGATGAGTTAATTCATATCCCCAAAAAGCTATGTTAAAATGTTAACTGCCTCCAGGTCTTTTGAATGTAATCATATTTGAAATAGGGACTTTGAAGATGCAATTAATACAAAGCCAAACTGATTTAGGATGGTTCCTAATCCAATACAACTGTTGTCCTTTTAAGAAAAGTTGCCATGTAATTATGAAGATAGAGATTGGCATGCTTCAACTTCAAGGCAATGAAAAGCAAGAATTGGCTGAAATCCATTAGAAATCTAGGATGAGGTAAGGAAGAATTCCTCCATACAGGTATCTGAGGGAACATGACCCTGCTGATGCATTTATTTTGGACTTCTAGCTCCATAGCTGGAAGACAATATTTTTTCTCTTAAGTCACTGATTTCAGGGTACACCATAATGGCAGTCTTAGTTAACTAATAAAAATTTTGGTGTAGATGACATTTTTGAGGTGCTTGATGGTAAAACCCTTGATTGCCTACAAATGCCTTTTGGTAGAAATGTGGATGTTAAAGTTATTTCTAGTGAGGTCTCAGAATGAAGTGAAGAGAGAGTTAAAGAAAGCATCTATCATCTAAGAGAATGCATAGATCACCATGAGCACAATATTGCTAAAATATGAATGTTAAAGGAGTTTCTTGTGACACTTCCTATGGAAATGAAAAGCATGTTATTGAATACTGCAGCCAAGGTGATTCTTATTATAAAGTGCAGAGAACAAGGATAAATTATGTTTTGCTGGGTGGGAAGAAAAACTTGTAAAACTTGGGGATGGATGTTTAGTAGAAATTCACAAGAAAAATATGGAAAGCTTTCCCTTGTTTCTTCTTGCTGCTAATGGTAAAGTATAAGAGGAAACAGGTTGAGGAAAGAATTTCTAATTGAAAATGAACCAGCATTTATTTTGGAATATTCTTAACCTTTTCAGTCAGGATGCTTTGAATACGCTGGGCCAAAGTTGCAGATGGAGAGCTATTTTATAGAAAGATTAATTGTGTAACTCGTGGTTACAATCAAGCATCTCAGCAAAAGCCAGAAATAGAGATGCTGTTATTCAGGAAAGATTTTTTGGGGAAAACTGTTGTCTGATAACTTTGATTCCCATGAAATTCATGGAGATATAGAAAAAGTTTTTGAGACTTATATACCAGCAGGAACACTGCCTACCTGTGTTGAACTGATGAGGAAAAGAAAGAAATGTAGTAAGAATGCCTCCAATATCAGAGCCATTCATACAGGGGCCTGGGTCACAGGGAGCACCTCAGGCTGGGAAAGCAGGGAATCCACTGCTGGTGGGCCAGGAGGACAGAGCATTGATCCCCTGAGGATGATTCTCAGACACTGAAATCTAATGGAATATGCCCTGATGAGTTTCTGATTTTCTTGGCAATGTAATCTCTTTTGTTGTCCTTTCAATCTCTCCTTTTTGAAATGGGAATATTTATATTATGCCTGTTCCCCAATTGTATTTTGAAAGCAGATAATCTGTTTTCTGGGTTTCACAGGTCCCAGAGGGATTTTGCCCCAGAATAAACCATGTAAATTTTGGTATAATTTTTCTTTCTACACGTACAAAAAAATGTATGAGTATTTAAGAGCAATCACATAGCGCCTTTTATCAATTTGGGGAGAAATGATATTTTTGCTATGGTGATTCTCCTAATAAATGAACGTGTATTGACTCTCCATTTGTTTATTCTTTGATTAATTTCATCAGTGTTTTCTAGTTTTCAGCATATTTTACTGTACATATTTTGTATATGTTTTGTTTTAAATGTATACCTAATATTTCAGATTATTTTGAGTGCTAGCAATAATGTTTATGTTCTACATTTCTGAAAGACCATTTTATTTTAAAGCAGTTTTAGATTTGTTGAAAAATTGCAGATAGGATAGGATAGCAAATTCTTTTAAAAACCATCCATAGTTAATATACTCTTATAATCTTATATTACTATGTTATATTTGTCACAATAAATGAATCATTTATTATCATTATAAATGATCATTAATGAAGTTCCATACTATAAAATATTTCTAAAGTTTTTACCTAATGCCCTTCTTCTCCAAGATCCTATCCAGTATGTTACATTATATTTATTAGTCATATTTCTTTAGAGTTCTCTTCGCTTTGACTCTGTCTCCAACAATCCTTGTTTTTTATGACATTGACAATTTGGAAGACTAGTGTTTAGTGTTTAGGAATTGCATAGAGTGTTTCTCTTTAGATATGGGTCTGATATTTTTCATGTGGTTAGCCTTGGGTAATATGCTTTATT
The DNA here is from genome assembly GCA_029593785.1 of Cabassous unicinctus. Taxonomy (NCBI): domain Eukaryota; kingdom Metazoa; phylum Chordata; class Mammalia; order Cingulata; family Chlamyphoridae; genus Cabassous; species Cabassous unicinctus. Next base: position 86,288 of record JAQZBX010000043.1, read on the forward strand.
GAGAAAGACCACAGAGTTACAGTACCATCTTCATCACATCATATCAAGCACCCTTACGACCAATATGACATCACTTTTAATATTACCTTGATAATTTTAATTAGGCAGCATTACTCATGTTTCCCATTGAAAAGTTATTCTATTTTTCACTTCTTTCCATACTGGGCTTGTTCTAGTGAAATCACTAGGAAAAAGCTGCACTTAAGGGTTATGAAGTTATATTTCTTCTCCTTGAGGGCAGAGTATCTACATAAATTAGGTGGAAGTTTTCTACAGGAGATATTTGTCTATTCTACCCCCATTAATTCATGTATTAAAATATTTATTTTTATCAGTATGGGCTTATGGATATTTTATAATTTGTATTATAAACCACTACTCCTTTGTATATCCTTGGTAAGATTGTTCCATCTTTGTTGATTAAGAGCTTTTTCATTAACTTTTAGGTCCCTTTTTTATAACTTTATATTTTTCTCATTCTTTTTTTTACTTCTGACACTACAATATTCTTCTCACTTGTCCTGTATAGTTCCTGGCCTAGTTTTAGAATAAACCATTTATCCAAGGATTCCTTGTTTCTATTATTAAAGAATGATATAAAGAACAATATACTGGTGCAAAATATACTCCTTGCTGTTTTGTTCTTATTGCTTCTAGGCCATCTTTGCTGACAGAATATAGACATCTATTTAAGTATACTAACCTCTATATATACATGTTTCTATAAATATATGTATCTATAGTTAGATATGAGTGCACATTAATGTTGCCAACTGTCATCTATTACCAAACAGATCACTCTAATGTCCCCCTTTGCTTATTTTTACCATCCCTCTCCAATAATGAGAATCTGAGCTCCCACAGTCTGCCATCCAATTACCTAATTTTGCAGTATCAGTACCCAAATTATTAACTCACAACCATGTGATAAACAACTTTATCAGCTGGAGTACAGTACTTATGTACATTTTCACTTGATTTAGTTTTACAGATTTCATTCATTTAAAAAATCATTTAGAACACCAACTTTTCTCCACCCATTAATGGAAGTTGTTTCATACATTGTTTAGATTATTTTCTCACATACTGTATTCTATTCTGGCATCTTCCAAACTCTTTTATTTGTATTTTGTTTAATTAGTATAAAGTAAAGTGTACCCTTTGTTCTTTTAAAGATAAAAAGTTTTGTCAAATGCACAATGACATGTGTCCAGCATTACAGTTTTATGCAGAATAGTTTCATCATCCTAAAATTTCCCTATGTTTTAGCTTTTTCAACCATCTTTGCCTACTAGCTAAACCTGATATCCTATGATTGTTTTATCATCCCTATATTTTGTCTTTCCCATAACTTAATATGATTGGAATCTTATAGTATATAATCTTATCAGATTTGTTTCTTTCACTTTGCAATATGAAATGAAGAGTCACCCATGCCTGTCTGTGGCTTGATAGTATATTTTTAAAAATATGTAGAATTATATTCAATGTTATTTATATACTACCATTTATCTATTTAAAGGACACCTTGATTACTTCCATTATCTAGTGATTATGAATAAACTAGCATTTGCCTGCTGATTTTGTGGATATGTCTTCCAATCAGTTGTATAAATATCTAAGTGTATGATTCTTAGATCTTATGGTGATATTGTGTTTTGCTTTGTAAGAAATTGCCAAACTTTCTTCCAAAGTGGCTGTCATTTTTGCATTCTCATGAATGATTGGTGGGAGTTCTTATTGCTCTTTGTTTTATTTCCTAAAGGCTTATATATATACCATGCAAATATTTGGCTTAGACAATGATAATTTATTGCCTCAAGGTTTTGAGCCCAGTAGAAGTCCAAAATCAAGGTGAAATCAAATTGATGCCTTCTTCCAGAAGATTGTGGAAATTGGAGTCAGGTGTAAGTGATCCTTGTTTCTTGGCTTTTATATGATATGAAAATGCAAATGAAAGTCTCTCCTGGCTTCTCTATCTTCTTTCTGGTTCCATCAACTTGCAGATTCTGGATTCTCCTTCAAGCTTTCTCTCTCTCTTTGACCTTTCCTATCAGGCCTTCAGTAAGAGGATTGAGACTCATCCTGATTCAACTGGGTTGTGCCTTAAGTGAAATAACTTCCTCAAAAGAATCCATTTACCAGCATTCACACACACAGCAATGGAATGTTTAAGAACATGTTTTTCATGACAGCAATAGAAATAGTAGGTTAAATGTTCATTAGTATGAGACTGGTTAAATAAGCACATACATAAAAGAGAGTCAACTTTACTATTGAAAAGAATTAAAAATGGCTGTAGATAGCTGAATTTTTACATATCATTTACAGTATAAAAATTATCTTGATCTATGCATTAACACAGTCTGGAATTGTGTACAAGACCTGGTATATTTGGGGAACTTTGTTTTGCTCTAACACCTTTATTGAGATACAATTTAAATACTATACAATTAAGCCTTTAAAAGTGTGCATTTTAGTGGGTTTTGTACATTTAGAGAGTTGTGCAACCATAATCATGCTTTAGTTTTAGAATATTTTCATCACCCCTCAAAGAAATTCCCAATAGCAGTCACTCCCTACTTCCTTATTCTTCTGGTTCCTGGCAACCACTAATTACTTTATATCTCTATGGATCTGCCTATTCTGGACAGCAAGTATAAGTGGAATAATACAATATGTGGACTTTTATCACTAAGAATAATATCTGGCCTTTGTAACTGAGCATAATGTTTTCAAGATTCGTCCATATTCTAGCCTGTATCAGTAATTTGGGAGAGAGAAACAAGAGGATAATGACAGGATTTTTGCTTTTCATTTGGAACTTTCCTGTATTTATTTTGCTTTAAAAAATACAGATTTTATTTAACAGGATTGTAGGATTATAAGACCAATTGCTATTTTGTTAATTTTCCTTTGTGTATGTATCTATATATATCTATATATAGATATACAAATGCATATATACATTTTAATTTTCACTTACAAAATACTAAGGAAAAACTATGCAAATACACATAATGTTTCTGAATACCAAGGAAACATACATAGCTAAAGTAATATTAACTGTTTTCTAAAAACAATTAAAACATGAAAAACTGGTTCATTCTAAGGATCAAAATTGTTTTCATAATTGGAAATCAACATTCTTACTAATTAAATTAATAATTTAACAATATATTTACCATTAATAAAAATGTGCCTGAAGTTCAAAGGTGAAAATGACACATATTTCCAATAAATAATAAATAAGAATAGTATAGGTTTTATACAATATTTTTCTGTGTTTATTAGTAAAATTAGATATGTGAGATAAATGTAGGATTTGAAAACTAAAAGAAAGGGACAAAATTGCCTTTGTTCTTACACGAGTTTTATTGCATACCTGGAAAATTAGAAGTAACCAATTGAAACAATAACATAATTGAATAATTGACTCAAAAAAGTACATGAATAAATCAACTGTCATTTCATATATATATTTATACCACTATTATCTATGTAGTAAAATGGAAGAATGGATCCAAACTAAATTGAAAAAAGAGTAGTTAAATGTTTTAGAAAAGAACCAAAGAAGAATTGTACTTTTTTGTATTGTATTTTACTAAAGAAAAAAAAATACTCCTGAATAATTTTTAGACAAAGGATGTGTATTTGAAAGTTATATCTTGAATTTAGATATCATGACCCAAAATATAGTGCAATAAAGACAATCTTTTTCAGGTAAGACTCCAAAGCCAGAAACCATAATGGAAAGAGATATTATATGTGATTGAATTCAACAAAATCTTGTGGGAAATATATTATCAAAAATAAAGTACAAACATAATCTTTTATATATGGTAGGCATGAGATGGATAGTCTAAATTTCTCATTATTTAGGAGCAATAAAAATCAATGAATACCTTGAAAAGTTATGGAAGGATATGTTATATCAAAATTAAGACAAATTGCAAATATAATTTTTAAATCTTAGTCTCCCTCACAATTAGATATATGCACATCAAAACTATGAGGCATTATATAATTATTTTTTAAAAAACAATTTATTGAAGTATATCATTCATACATGAACATACATAAACTATAAGTGTTCAGTAAACATCGTGATCTTACAAAACAAACACCATAACATCATAAAAGGCTCCCACACATCATCTCCCCACAAATATCCTGCATTGTTGTGAAACATTTGTTAACAAATCATGACAGAACATCATCAAATTATTACTAGTAACTATAGTCTGAATCTTCCTCCCCTATACATTTTTTTTAGGATTTATGAAGACAGCAGAAGAAGGATGAGAAGAGAGGGCAGGATACAGACACAGAGAGTTGCCCAGCGAATGGACACAGAAACAGCAAAAACAGGGGTGGGTGGGTAAAAATGGATATAATTCTAATAAAATTGTTAAGGAATGTTAGATCCAGATACAAAGCTACAATAATGTGTGCCTTTTGAGATTTCTTTGCAGCTCTGGAAATAAATCAGGGTATTCCTTTAATGTCCCTAACTTCTGAGGACAAATGTAATTAATTTGGTTCTATCCCCAGGGATTTTCCTTACTCAACTCAAGGAGGATCACTTTAAAATTAGGAGAAAGCATAGGCCAGTAATTCATGATTCTTAATCTACTCTCTCTGGGGGAGGTTGTTTATAAGATCATGAACTGCATCTGAATGAATCTGGCTAAGATAAGACAGTCCTTGGTTTTCACCCATTTTGTGATCTACTTTGCTTTGCAACCCTAGTCAGATGTCTTCATTTCTGTAAGTATTAATTTTTTCATCTTCAAAGTAGGGATAATAGGTCTGCTGTGAAGCTCAGAAGAGGCAACCTGAATAAGGTGGACAGAGTAACAGTGTAATGGGCATTAGCTCTTAGTTTATCCTCTGGAAACAAGGGGAAGAGATAGAGAGGAGGGGACTCCACAAAATCATCTTTTTGTCCGCTGCTGGAACTTTGTGTTTCCCATCTGCTGAAGGATTAAAGAAACATTGGGGCTTGAAGTCTGCTAAGTAAGAAGAAGTGCAATGTTGAGGAGGATCACTGTGTTACCTCTGCAGTGGCTTAATTTATTTTATTTTTAAAGAAGCTTTAGATTGCATAAATGTTACATTGAAAATAGGGGATTCCCATATACCCCACCCCCTCCTCCTCCCACACTTTTCCCCATTAACAACATCTTTCATTAATGTAGCATTTAATGATGGTAATCATAGATACAGCTGAGTATGTCTGAGGCTGTAATATTGTAACAGACATTCTAGCAAGTGAACAAAATCCTGAGGTTTAGAGTGAGGCCTCCTGGGTTGAAATCCTCACTCTACCTTGCATCCACAGTATGACCTGGGCTAACTCTTTAAGCTCTCTAAAAGTCTGATCCCTCCATATAATGGGAATACCATGGATGGTTTTGAACATTCTTGTATATTATATTAAAGAATGCATGGGAATATCACAGAATGGGGCATTTACAGGGTAAGGGATCAGAGCTGTCACTTACTCACTAGTGTCAATTCTCAATTCTTCTTGCCTTTGATCTCTTACCAAAATATATGCATTCCCACATCTTCTTACTATAAAGTAAATAAAACAACCACCTGTTGTACTTGGGAAGATTAGAGTGGGAAGGTAGGGATGCTGGATATGGATTTTATAAATCTTTAACAGATATGATCCTTGGACCTGACCCTTTTATGATTTTGAAATATGAGATGTCAATGGTTCACAAGCAAAAATTATTTGAGGGCCTAGAAAATTTTAAGAGGCTTGTCCAAATATAAGAAATATAAGAAACTCTCATTCTGAATGGGATCTGCTATAATGGACTTGTAAAAATCCACTTAATGAAATTTTCTGAATAATTTGGTTTTGCCAAAGAAAGACAAGTCTTTCAATAGTGTTTTCACAAACAGCTTGGGGTCTTTCTGTGAATAGCAGCTCTATGGAAGGGAAAAGTGTTGAGCAAGTCTCCATTCTGAGCCCAGGTATGAAAGCAAGGCTGAGTCATCCCATGTGAAGTCTGCAGGTGTTTCACTGGAGAAGGGCTGGCTTTTTCCTTTTTATAAACCAGATCTAACAACTTTTCATTTCCATGATAACTTTATTAAAACCAGTCACAATGTTTGAATTTTATCTAATAATTAAAAATAAAGACCTGCATAAACAGTTTACATGGGCAGTAAAACATGCTGTTCATCCTAAGTAAGGCCTTGAGGACACATTTTTCAAAGCCTAATTAGCAACAGGGTTTGCTATAATGCTGGGTCCAGATAACAAGGGCCCATCAGTGGATCATCCTCCTTTGCCAGACACTGCCCCTGCACTTGGGGGACTGTTGCTGCTCCCTTGGAGAATGTGGCAGAGCTCTCCAGGATGGGAATTCAGTATTCTCTCATTTATTGAGTGATTCTCTACCCACTGTGACCATGCTCTGTGAGCATTTGAACAATTTTATATACATTGTATGTATATTTGGATGAACTTCCTCCCATGCACATCCCATCCCTGACACCCCCCCAACAATCCTCTCCTGCTCCAAATGAAACTCTTCTTTGATCTAAAACTTCTTTAAAGATGAAGCCAGGAGGTGGGTGTGGCTCAATAGATAGAGCTCCTGTTTACCATATGGGAGGCCCCGGGTTTGCTTCCTGGGGCCTCCTTGTGAGGGCAGGCTGGCCCGTGCGGTGTGGTGGGCTGATGCAGCAGGACCTCACAGCAGGGGGGAGATAAGTAGAAACAGAGAAGACACACAGCAAATGGACACAGAAAACACAAGCAACAAGGGGGGCATAAATAAATAAATAAATAAATCTTTAAAAAAAAAAAGATGAAGCCAATACAATAGCCAAATACAATTAATAGGAAAATAATAATAATATGCTGAAATGTAAGATATACAATACATGAAAACTTAAAAAAAAAACTAAAAATAAAATTAAATTTAAACATTGGGATATTTTAAAAATTAAAAAATATAAAAAAAATAAAAATAACTTTTTTTGACATTTTGCCTTTTATCACTGCAATATCTGGTGTCCACTCTGCACCATGGTACCTTCCCCCTCTCATTCCCCAATGTCTCACTAATTTTCATTTTGTTTTCAAAGAAGTTTTAGGTCACAACAAAGTCACACAAAGAATACAAGAGACTCTCATATACCCAACTTCCTCTCCCTTTCCTCACCCCATATTAAAACCTTTTTGTATGTGGATGTTAGCATTGTTATAACTGATATACAAATAGTGAAACATAGCTACTAAACATTGTCAATGGTTTACAATGTAGCTCACCTTTTAATCTATACACTTTTATAAATTTTGATGATACTTACCATGTCCTGTGTCCATCACTATAAGACAATGAAGAACATTTCCACTGACCACTAAATACCCCCTGTTTGATCTATTCTGTTCCTCCCTCCCCATCCCCCCTGGGCTCATAACAATCCCCTAGCTTGACTCATTGGATGACAAGATTCATAGTTACATGCAAAAAGAGATTTTGTCACACTGGTTTTTCCTCCCTTATTAGGAACCGCCCCTGTTCTTTAGAGACCTCCACCTGTCTATTTCTGAATGATTCGATCCTCCCAAAGATGGAAGTCTAACTCCTTCCCACTCATTATGTGGGTCTCCACCCACAGATACAACACATTATGACAGGATGAACACTGACACACTCCCTAGAAGCTTGATCCAGGTGCGCCCTGTCCCGAATGTCCCCCCAACCAACACCCTAATGTTATTGTGTGGGTCTCCACACTGTGAGACAGTGCCTCAGGAACTCTTGAGCATATTCATATGCCTTAAAGGCATGCCACATGTGAACCTCTTCCCATACATTCCCCCATCACCTACACCAAGCACCAGTGATCCTACCCTGTCAGAGTTTTGAATCTTTGGTCACCCAAAACTTCTCAAAAAACAAAGCCAACAAAATAAGCAAATAAAATTAATAAAAAGTGAAATAATAATAATAGTTTTGGAAATAAATACTATTAAAAATTTTTAAATGTGAAATAATAAAAAAAATTTCAGGCATTGTGTCTTTCATCACTGTAAGATCTGTTGTGTTTTATATATTGTGATATTTTCTTCCATATATTCCCCCCAATGATGTTTTTTTTCCCTCATTTTATCTTCAAAGAAGCTTTAGACTATAGAAAAGTCAAATAGAGAATATAGGGGATTTCCATATACCCAATTCTCTCTCTCTCTTCCCCTCTCCTTTATTAATAATATTTTACATGTGGATGATACATTTGATACAATTGATGTACAAATATTGAAACATTGCTACTAACTATGGCCAATGGCTTACATTATGGTTTAGATGTTGAACAATACACTACACTGAACATAGGGCATTTTTAGGGCATTAGAATTGTTCTGCAAAATCTTGCAATAATGGATACAGGCCATTTTCAATTTTGTCAATCATTTTTCTTTATGCTCCTCATTCTGAGTAATTTTATTTCTTCAGTCTTCAACTTTGTTCTTTTATTCTTCTGCCTGCTCCAATAAACTTATGAACATGTGAAGTGCAATTTTTCTCAATATCATTATTGTACTTTTAAGCATTTTCATTTCTATTTGGTCATGTTTTATAATTTCTATCTATTTATTGATAGTATCTATTATTTTCATACATTGTTCTCATGTTTCCTTTTAGATTTTGTATCTTATTTCCCTTACTTCTATAGTCAAGTGAATTTTGACAAGGCTCGTCAAGTCCTCCCAGCTTGGTTAGAACAATCTATTCAAAAAATGATGTTGGTATGGGAATCCCTATATTTTTTGTGTAACATTTATGTAATCTACATATCTTTTTTAAAAATAAAAATAAAAATAAGTGATGATGGGAGAACTGGCAGGGGAAGCATAGATAGATTTAGATGTGATGCATTTTTTGTTGTTTTTGTTTATTATATTATTGGAATAATGAAAGTGCTCTAAGAATGAATGAAGTGATGAATGCACAAATATGTGATTACACTGAATACTATTGATTGTACACTATGGATGGATTTATGCTTTATTAATATCTATCAATAAAATGTATTTGTTTAAAAATAAGAAGTCAATGTTATTGTTCAGCTGTGCCCATCTCTGTACTTGGGGTATAGGAATTTTAGGTCCCTTTCTGCCACCAGTAAGCTAGCAAGAGCTGAACACTTCAGTGGCCTGCCACAATAGTGGGGGGTGGACATGTGTGGTCATCAGTAGGCACTTAACAGAGAGTAATTTTCTATTCTTTACTCTCATTTATCAGCCTCTTCCTCCCTTTCTTCACTGGCTACTGTACAGTGTTCTTCTGGCCTCTGGAAGTTCAATACAGTTGTCTCAGACAGTACCTGATTGTTTAATAGTTTTTTCTGTCAAAGGACTGAGTCTTGGAGCTAGTTATTCTGCCATTTCCCAAAAATCCTCTTTATTTAATAACTTTTAAGACTTTTTTTTGTATATAAAACTAAAACTTCTAATTTTAACTTCTTTTTTCTATATCTACCGACCATCAATTTCACTGTCTTTGCATGCCTATTGGTTGTTGTTGAAAAGTGGACATTTGCAATATTTTCATGTGACATTTTTTAAATCAGGTTTTCTTCATTTCCCAAGGTTTGTTTTGCTGTTGGATATAGTTGTCTTGTTTATTTTATTAGTGACATTTTAAAATTGTTTTTTATTTTGAAGATTCCTTAGATAACATAAATATTACATAGAAAGTATAGGGGACTCCATATGCCCAACGACCTCGTATTCTCAAAATTTTCCTTATTAACAACATCCTTCATTAGTGTGGTACATTTGTTACAATTGATGAACACATATTGAAGCATTACTACTAACCATGGACTATAGTTTACATTATATTTTACACTCTGTCCCACACAATTTTGTAGATTATGACAAAGTATATAATGTCCTGTATCCATCATTGCAATGTCATGCAGGACAATTACAAGGAGTGACTTTTTTCAATTTTTTTATTAGAGATGTTTTGTACTTACAAAACAATCATGCACATGCATGGAATTCCAATTCAACACCCTCTACCAACACACTACATTGTTGTGGAGCATTTGCTACAGAATATGAGATAATATCATCAGATTATTACCACCATGGTTTATAGTGTAAATTTGGTATATTTTTTCATGCCCCCTCATTACTAACAAATTTGGCATTGATACAGGAATATTATGACATTGCTGTTTACTATAGTTTTTAGATTGCGTTCATTGTAACCTTCCCATGCTTCACATTCTTACCATCTAGCAATAGTGATGTACATTTGCCCTAGTTCATAGAAGGACATTCTTGTATTTGTATCATTAACCATGATTCTCATCCATCTCTGGGTTCACTGTATTATTCAGTCCTAGAGTATTCTCTAGCTTTCTTTCAATTGACATTTACATCTCTAGAATACCCTTTTAGGCCAAAATCTCATTTATAAACCAGCTGCATTAGTTCTGCTCACTATAATGTGTTACCATCACCAGAAGAACTGAAAATTATGACATGAACAGTCATTTGCACATCAATGTTCATAGTAGCACTATTCACAATTGCCAAAATACATAAAAGATATAATCAACCCAAGTGTCCATCAACCAATGAAAGTATAAATAAAATGTGGTATATAAATATGATGGAATACTATGTTGCTGTAAGAAGAAATAAACTGCAACACATATGATGAAATGGAGGATCCCTAAGGACATTAAGCTAAGTGAAATAAGCCAGACACAAAAGTACAAATAATGCATGGTCTCCCTAATATGAACTAAGTATGTAGAATAAACACATGGGAGTTAAAACCTATAGAATAGGTTATGAGGAGATAAGAAGAGGGCTGAGAAGGTGTACTGATGCTTAATATATGTAGAAGTTTTAATTAACCAGACTGGAAAAGTGTGGGAATGACTTTTAGAACAAGTAAGTTTCTCTGTTTTTGTTTTTTTAAGGGCCACTGAGACTCTATTGTGTCAGCATAGTGATCACTAATCATTTTAGAGTCTCCTTAAATGCCTGGAGACATTTTATGATCTAAAAAGTCATAAATCTGAAAAATATTCTCTCCTGTTTTTTGCAGATGAGTTCTGGGTGCTTTGGGAGAATGTCTTTAAAATACAACCAGGCCATTTACAACTTTGCCTTAGCCTTTGCTCTGTTCTTAAACAGAGCATAAGGGTCAAGAGGTGAGTGCTTAAGGCCTTTTCAGGGTTCTACAGATTCTGTGTCTAGCCCTGAGCATGCTCATGACTTTCTAGATTCTCCAGAACATGAGAGAGCTTTTCAGAGCCCTTGTTCTGTAAATCTTCTCTATCCTCAACATTTCCTCCAGAATTTCCAGTGTGTCTATTATTTGTCTCAAAAATTCTCTCTTGACCCAGGAGGCACTAAATAAAACATTTTACTTTAAATATTTATGACAAAATCAATGCATATACCCTCCTCAGCCCTGAGAAACATCCAGGTTAGGTCAAATAAAGATAAGCCCTTCTTATGGTTGTTCATGGACTCACTAAACAGGTCAAAACAAGCAGCCATCATTATTTGACAGGAAAATTATCTTATTGCATTTTTCAGTAGTAGTAACCTGTAGCATGAAAGTAAGTATTTATTCTCAAGACTACAGTTAAACTGGGGATTAGAAGGTCTGTTATAAAAGTTCAGTTTGTTTTTCTTGATTAATGGTTCCCCTTTTTTTAAACTTTTCATTATATTTCTAAATTGAAAGAATCACAGGATTATAATCATCATCAGAATTGTTATAACTGAGAGCTTGCATCAGTAACCAAAGACCCATTTCTCCATTGATAGGGCCCAGAGTTGCATTTCTCAAACTATCATCTTCAGAATACCTCCCAAAAAATCTCCTTGGATAGCATGTTTAAAATGCAACATCTTTAAATTCAAGCTAAAACTCTAGAAGAAGGGAGAAAAACATCCAGTGGAAGTTAACAAGCCATAAATTTTACATCCTGACAATTATGATACCTGACCAAGTTCATAAAATATTATCAATGTTGATGCCAAAGGACATTGAGTGTCTGATTTGAAATGATGGTATATCATGAATGAACAATTCTCCTTCTAGATGATAGGTGAACACAAAAAGCCTTTTCCTCTACTGGCATGAGACATCCTGGTCTAAATAAGTGTGCAAAAAAAATAATAAATAAATAAATAAATAAGTGTGCAATGCTGTGTTTTATAATGGATCTTGAGCTATATGCAGCTGCAACCATCTGTCCACGTTTGCAGTTTTCATAGCCTCTGCTGTGCTCATGCTACATTTATAAGCATATGTGACACTGCAATCAGACTCTGCTGCAGAGTGGTGTTCAGTGGGGGATTTACAAAATGATTTTTCACAGATATTTTGAAATACATTTCTATTAAAAAAGTGAAAAATATAAAAAAGGCAAACTAAATGCTTTATGTTTTTACTTTCTGCAAAGTTGTATTTTATTACATCGACAAAGAGCATGGTGTGAATTTTAAGAATCAAGTTTCTGGAATCTGACCCTCTGCTCTGTCTGCCAGGTATTGACCATGTAACTTTGGGCAACTTACTCGGTCTGAGCCCCCAGTTTCCTTATTTGAAGATAGAAATAATAATACCAACTTTATAGAGTGGCATGAGGAAATAAATAATAAAATATTTAAAATACTTGTAATCATATATATTATGTGGTGAATTCTCCTGATGTTATTTTAAAACAGCTTTGCCTTCTGTTTTATTTCACTCAAACTTTAATATTCACAAAGATTATATCAAGTTATTAAATAGACTTAAACATATATATTTTTACTAGTTAATTATTTTAGTTCATGGATATAATGTAACTTCCTTCCTTCCTTTTATTATTTCCTTTTGCTGGATATGTGATTATGGCCAAATATTTGGATTTCATAAATAATACAGCAGGAGATATATTTGTACTTGATTTTAGAATACCATCTAAAAGAGGAATTTTATCTGGCTTATTTCCATGGCATGATTCATTTGAGATTCATCCATTTTACTTAATATAGCTGACATTTGTAACTTTGTATTGCTTGGTAGTATATCATTTTATGAATATATCACAATATATTCATCCATTCATCAGTGGATGGATGTATTTTTTATTCCCAGATGATAAAATACCTATATTTATTTATTTTTGGATAGATATGTTTTCAATTCTCTTAGATATATATTGTCATTTTTCTGAGTTTAATGCTGAGTAATATAAAATTTTTAATTATATAAAAATGATAGTTTTGCAAAATGACTGTACCATTTCATTCTTACCAGCAATGAATGTGAGTTTCAATTGCTCTGAATTCTCATCAGCAATTATTACCGTCTTTCTTTATTTTTCCATTCTTTTCTTTTCTTTTATTCTTTCTTAACTTTCTTCTTTTTTTAGTTTTTGTTTTGTTATTTACAAAATTTAGCCATACTGATAGATGTGTGGTACTAACTCATTGTGGTTTTAATTTGCATTTCTTTGATGACTAACGATGTTGAGTCTATTTATTTGTGTCAAACTCATGGGAAATAACTTGTACCTGGAACACCAAGTTATCCAAATCTGTGCTAGCTCACATTCATCCCTTAGGGATTTGATAAAATTTTGGTTGGATTTTTTGAACCCACTTCTATGGCAAAAAACTCTCTCCTGAAGTTAACCAAAGATATCATAATTAATGTTCTGTATCTCTTTGGAAGAGGTTAAGATAAAGTCACTAATTTGCATTGTGACCTCAGTTTTTATGAGCTCAAAAAAAATTATTATTTTGTAGATTATCTGCTATTTTCTCATTGTTAGGATGAGAGTGGTATTTTCTTGTGACTTACTGCATCTTAATCAGAAGCAGAATTTCATATATAAAAATGTTCTTTTTTTAAAAAATTCGCTTCCAATTTATTTTTTTATGTACAGAGTGAGTTAGGGTTAAAAATTCCTTTTCCCAAATTTTATTCAGTTTTTCCAGTCCACTTTATTGAATGAGTCCTTATTTCCAAATGTTTGGCTTTTTTTTTTAAATACTAGTTACTTAAGGAAAAACATTATCCAAAATATTCAAAAATTTTAATATATTGGAAAATTAGCCCCCCTTTCTCTGCAAATGTTTATTTCTAAAAGTTCTCATCAGTGTAAATGAATATATGGTCCTGAAACACTTAAGGAGATGCTGAAAATTATAAGGTCTTAGCATGAGGACAAAGATTTAATCCTATGTGATTGAGTGTTGAAACATATGTGAATATTAAACATATGATCCTGATACTTTGATAGTGAAGTACTGTTTCAGCATCTACATTGTCAAGTGCTTAGAAGTACCAGTCATAGTCATATGGGTCCAAGGTTCTGTGAATAGATTTTGTGAACATTTAAAATACCTGTTGTTGCAGAAATTTAGGAACTGCAAAAAGTGCTCAACTCTTCCACTGAGAGTTCCCAAATGGTATCTTATCAGAGAAATTGAGGATGCAACTATAGCAATGAACTGCCTGTTGGGGAATCCAGCATTCATTGCACTGCAAACACTATTCCTCTTTCTTGCAAATGAGATGAGAGTGGAAAATACTTCTCAGATAAGAAATAAGATCTAAGCTGAAGGTCTCAATGTATCAAGGGGCTTTGGAATAGAAAAATAAGAGCCTGCATTGGACCTGGTCAAGAGGATACATTCCAGGTCAAGATGCCTGTGGTTAACTAAGGGTAGGAATCACCCTTCACATCAGTTTGGTAAGTATACTTGGTCAAGAAATAAGTAAGAGGAAAAAGGATTTCTTGCAATTGCATATGAGATAAACAGCAATGAACACATATTTAGGGCCCAGATACAGGACAGAAGAGTCAGGGAGGCTGTGCTTAGGATCTCTTCCTACACTCATGAGACCCTTAGGGCTGGAATATTCCATTCACTGGAAGCATTGCCTCTCTAGTCTGACTTCAGGGGAAAAGATCATAGAAAGTAAAATGTTCTAAGACACCTAATGTGTATGGCACAATCTTCAGCTTGTAGCTGCTTCACCTCTAAAAATATGACTTAATATGGAAGCTGAAACAGTACTATATTTTGCTAGCATATTATCATGATCCCTATCTCTTTAAAGACAGTAGCATTTTGCTTCAAAGACAATACTCAAGCAAGGAGGTTAAAAGCTTAATCTCATGAAAATAAGTGATCCTATCTGTTTGTCTTTCACTAGGAAATAAGACTTATTCAGAAAACTACACTCTTCCTCTCTCCCTTATTTGGTCACCTCTGACTATGGGATTCCAGCTGTTACTGTGCACTATCTGCAAGGCTCAACCCCATGGATATGGCTCACCTGGGCTGTGAGTGTGATGTGAACTGGTGGTAAAAGGGAAATGTTTGGTTACCTGTCTACTTGTGAATCCAAAGGGAGGAAGGAAAAGTTGAGTTGACTCTGACAAAATTGCTGATGAACTGCTGAACATTTATTCTGCCAGTTTTGTGCAAAGTGCTTCATATGTACCATTTTTCTTCATCCTCAAAACAACCATAAGTAGAAAGTGCTATAATTATGCCCATTTTTTTTAACCTAAGTAAAGTGAGATTTATTGAAAGAGCAAGGAACATGTCCTGGGTGGCACATATAATAAACTTGAAGGAATTGAAAGAATATAGACTATGGGGTCTGAATGCCTGGCTCAAATTCAAGGTCTCTCACTCACTTGCTAGAGTAAGATAATTAACTTCTTTCCTAATTTTTCTTACATGTAAAATGTGGATAACAATAGTATCTACTTTATAACACTTAGAATAGTGCCTTGCAGAAAGCAAATATTATATAAATATATATTCATATCATTTATTTTATAATATAACTTTTATGAGTGCTACTAATATTGTTTTCTTTTTTCAATTACTGGATCAGTCTACATAAAGGTTTAATCTGGAGTTTAATAGGATTCATATCTATAGTCACCTTGGTATGTTTGTAATATGTGTGTTTTCTATTTTATGTTGAAGTTCAAATTTTTTACTATTTTAACAATCATTTATTTCCTTTAATATGACAAATGCTTGAGGATGTTTAATTGTTGATGGCTAGAAAGGAAGACATCTGGTTTCTCCAGCACCTAAAATTATATAGGTGCTTAATAAATATTTGGTGAATAAATGAATAAATTGATATAGAAAAAGATAACTGTTAATATGATCAAGTTAATGTGATTTGAAAGAAATTTGAGTGTCCTTAAATTTACTTCAAACATTATATTTCTGTTTCCACTTATGATATAATTTGCTGATTAGATAGAATAAGCTATGATATGCTAATGTAACAAATATGTACTGAAATTTAAGTGGTTTATTGCAGCAAAGATTTATTTTTTGCTCTTGCAAATTCCAGTGTTGGTCAGGAGGTTCTCCTCCATGTAATGACTCAGGAATTAAGGCAGGTTTAATCTTGTGACTCTGTTATTTCAACATGTGGTTCTTTGGCTGTTGACAAAAGGGAAGAAATTTGTAACACTGGGCAGACCTCAGGCATATAGCATTCTACCAACATCCCACTGACTAGAACTCAGTCACATGTCCAAGACTATCTGCTAGTGATGCTGGGAAATGTCTTCCTATTGGCCCAAATGCTCGGGAAGAAGAAATGATGGGGAGATTATATTATATTGTTCCTGTCTGATTTGACCTTCTCCATATGGTTCTTTTGCAGTCCTGCAGGGAAGTCTAGTGGTATTTTATAAGTATCTGTAGTCAACTTGAGATTAGTCACAACATGTTTTAACTATGGAGCCATACCTTTTCTGATGGTTTTCTAGTGCTCCTTACTTTGATTGTATACACCAGCCTGCAAATGTCAGTATTTTGTCTATATTATCCTCAGATAAACATTATCTTTTATTTGATAACTGTATGAATTTTGAGTGACTGCCTTCTTCCCTAATTAAAAAGTGATCAAGATTCAAAGCATAGGGTAAGAAGGGCTCAGATAATTAGTAGCATTTCGTATAAGCTGTATTCTCATAGGATTTTTTTTACCATGCAGCTGATACAGTATGGATTTTCCAGATATCCAAGAAACCATGTGTGTATGGTGAATGAAGTGGAAATGCATGGGGACAGATGGAGGGAGGAAAGTGTTACTCATTGAGCACCAAGCCATTTATTATAAAACTATAAGTAGATATATTTATCACATTTTACAAATAGGGTAACAGACATTTTAGGGTGATACATATATTAGATTCTTCCTTTTCCCCTGGATTCTTTTAATTCAGGTGTGAGCAAACTATAGCCCATGCATGAAATCTGGATCTCTATTTTTATATAGTCTATTAACTAAGAATGTTTTCTATACTTTTAAATGGTTGGGAAAAAAAAATATTAAATAACATTCAAGGGGTATGTAAATCTCAAATTCCAGTGCCTATAAATAAAATTTTATTGGGACAAAGCCATAGTCATTAATTTACATATCATCTATGGCTGCTTTGCATACAATGACTGAGTGGAGTAGCTGTGACAGAGACCAGCTTACAAAGCTAAAAATATTTACTCTCTGGCTCTTTACAGGAAAAATTTTTAACCCTGCATTAAATTACAAGGGACAAGTTACCTGACATATTTATATGTAGGTTTACATGGAACCAGGTAAACAGTAACTTGCAGAGAGTTGATTAACCATCAAAGGAGGAGTAATCTTAAATTAAGTGTGTATGCATTTGAAACCTTAAAAGTAATAAAATACCATCCCATTTGTAAAAAAATTCATGTTAAAGGAACACATTTAGGGAATAAATATGCATTCATTTATTACTAGAGTTTTTATATTTGAATGATAATGATTGCTTTCCTAAACCAAGAAAAAATTCATTATTATTTATTGAAAACATGTTTAATTCATGAACATAGTCTCCCTGAGTGCACTGTGGTTTAAGGAAGAGTTCTCAATAATTGCAAAAGAAAGTAAATGAAATCCCTGCAAGAAAAAACAAAAAAAAACAAAAATCAGAAGAGAAAATGAGGGGATTGGTGATCCTCCATCTTAGTTTAACCAGGATGCTGATATCTAAAGCCATTGCTCTGCTCTTCCTCTTGGGCAGCTCCTGATGTCTGGGCTTCTTTCTTATTGAGCCAGTAAAGGAACAGATACAGGCCATTATGCATTTTGTCATAACCTATAACATTGTGAGGGACAGAGTATAAACTATGATGTAAATTATAGTCCACAGTTAGTAGCAATGCTTCAATATGTGTTCATTAATTGTAACAAATGTACCACACTAATGAAAGATGTTGCTATGTGGAAACATTGGGAGAGGGAGGAGTGGGGCATATGGAAATTCCCCTATAGTTTTTATATAACATTCATGTAATCTAAAGCTTTTTTAAAATTAAAAAAAATTTAAAATGGAACAATTCAGATTGGTTATTGTCTGTGTTTTCACCATCACCCATGTTCTATAAAGCATCTGTATCTTCATAGTCCATTGTCTCCTCAATCTGCAGGTAACACAAGACTCATGTTGTCATCCTAGGTCTCATAGGTATAGTCTTTCCTCATCTTTTGCATGGGCTAATCTCCTTCACACATTTGTGCTCTCCTTTCTGCTGCTTCACTTGCTAGTGGGTGTTCCTGTTTCTACTGTTCTAAAATTATGTCTTGGTAGTTCCTCCATCTGTTTTCCTATTTTCCAGTTCCTAATGCATGGAGCTGCATTGAAGATTAGATAAAAAAATTTTCATTCATTATCTTAGGTCATTAACATGGGGTGTGACAGGAAAAATATTAAGGTTTGTCATAAAGTTTCCCATTTCTTAATATTCAAGCTAAATTTTAATGATTATTAAATGTCAGGACTTGTGGAGATCCAGTTGTTGCTGTTTGAAGAGAGGGGAAGTCAGGATGAAACAAGAAGTCACATCAATAGACAGACATAAAATTAAAAATTTTTACTCATGCTATGGGGGAAATTGTGTTGAGAATCAGCCTAACAGGTGAGTTCTTTAGACATCTAGATGTGGAGTTGAAGTTAAATACGAGTCAGTCAGGTATGGAAAGGAAGAAAATCTTTTGTTTAGTGTCTTAGGGGAGTTTAGGATCCAAAAGAAAAGGAAGAGTGGTTCTGTGAGTATAGGAGAGAGTGTTGTGAAATGATGTTCAGAAACCAGACACTGCAGAGATCATATAGGATCTTTAAGCAGAGGTTTTGCATGGCCCTCTGACTAGATAATCTGGTTGGTATTGCCAGATCTCACTCTATATGAATTGAGTCATTTTGCATTCCTACCAGTAAAGAATGTGTACCTGTTCCTCTCTACTGTACAAATGGAGAGTTTTTCTAAATTTTGGGCTAATTTAATGGGTGAAATATGTCTTTTTAGTGTAGTTTAATTTGTATTTCTCTTACTATGAATGAGATTGTCTTTTTCCCATATTTAGGGGTATTTTCTAATATTATTTTTGTTAACTGACCTTTTGTTTCCTTTCCCTCATTTTTCTCTTAAGTGTTGATCTTTTATCCTCTTGATTTTTATGAGTTATTTAAATATTAGGGATACAAGCTTAGTCTTTGATAAGCTACTAATGTCTTTTCCCAGTATTTTGTTTTATTTTAATTTTTCTTATGTGTTTAACCATGTATTATGTTCCCCATAAGTTATTTAACTTATGATTTGTGATTTTATTATGTACCATAGTATTTCAACCTAAGTTGACTCCATTGTTCACTGCACAAATGTCTTTCTCTAAACTGTTCCCCAAGAAGACTCTATATTATTTTATTTTTAATGACTGTTGTTTTCTTTTGCATGCAGCTTTTCTCTTCATTGTGCTATTAACTAGAGAAGCTGACTCATGACCACAACACTTTTGGAGATGTCTGTGTAACTTGATATTGACAAGATATTCCATTTGGTTGAACCCTAGCAATGTTTCCAGGTTTTATCTAATGAATATAAAATAGAAAACTGCTGCAATATGTACTTTCCTTTCTCTTTTGTTTATTCAAATGTCTTGACAGAAGGGAAATGGTTCCTGAGCTCACTGTTGCACAACATTGTATTTCTACTATTGGAGTGTAGAGAATTTATAACTGCAGATCCTATCTTTGTAAACCTAACAAAAATATTACACATTCGTATTGTGAAATATAAATGTACTAGTCTCCTTTTGCTCCTGTAACAAATTACCACCAACATAACGACTCAAACAGTACAAAGTTATTATGTTACAATTTTGGAGGTTAGAAGCTTCACTGGGCTGAAATCAAAGTTTCAGCAGGTTCTGGAGAAAAATTTGTTCCTTTTATTTTCCACCTTCTAGAGGCATCCCACATTCATGGCTTGAGGCCACCTTTAATTTTCAAATCCATCAATTTCATCATTAAAACATCTGCTTCTATTGTAACATCATCTCTGACTGTCCTGCTACCTTTCCTTTATAAGGACCCTTGTGAACATTAGGTCCACCCATTTAATCCAAGATAATCTCCACAACTCAAGACCCTTAGCTTAATCTTATCGGTAAAATCTCTCTTTTCACAGAAGTTGACAAGGGCATCTTTGGGGGAACATTATTTTGCTTACCACAGAGACATAGTTTACTTCCCTTCTCCACAGAAACATATTTCTTTGCTGATTAGAACTACCAAAAATGAAGAAGACCTGGAACAGACAACAGTATGGTTTCATGTGGCATATTCATTTCATTCATTCAACAGACTTTCTCAGAGGGATACAGAGTTACCAAAGCTACTGTGCTTTCCTTGGGACATAGACTAGTGGATATTGGCTCCAGGAAAACTGACCATATTTAGCCACCTTATAGAAGTTTGTCTTAAACTTTTTAACTTTATTAACAAGAATGTTTTAATTCACCAGAGCTAGTATCAGACACAGAAAAAGAACAATGTGTAGCACTGTTTGGTATATATATTTGTTTTGATATCAAGAATTTCAATTATTGAAAAATCAGTAACACCTACAATTTGTATCTTTTTCATTTCTCATCTTCTATTTGTAGTCAAAGCCCTTATTTGTATTTTATTCTATTCATTATCTATGAGGAAGACAAAGTATGTTTTACTTAGGAAAGACTTATTTTCATAAAGACTTTTTTACACAAACTAAAGTAATATTTTGATACTATTTAGTGTACATTCCCTCCTGATAAACTAACAGGTTGCAATTTTTAATGTTAAATTACAAAGAAAACATAAGTGTGTTTAGATAAGAAACTCCATAAAACCTGAGGAAAATCATTATACATAAAAATTCATTTGTGCATAAACTTCCACTCCTGTGCTTATAATTATACAAAACTGGCTCTGGTCTCACATTTTGCAGCCACCTGCCACTAGTCCATGGTTTTTTACCTTCCTTCTTCTCAAAATACATTTGTACCTGATGTAGCCTGTTTCAGAGAACCCGTCTCTCATTGGGTTGTATCATTTTTATCTTTCTGGTTTCTTATTATTTGAATCTGCATTAATGATGCAGAACACTTGAATGCAGCCATATCTACTCATCTTTTTTTATATGTACATTAATCTCTAAGCAAAATATATGGTATTTATGATGCTTTTCTTAGCGATAGTATTTAGTATTGCCTTCTATTTAAAAACTTTTAAATAAAGAGCCAAGAGATATATTATTTGGAACTCTGCTTTACATGACCTAAAATTCTATGAAAATCCGAATGCAGCAAAAAGATAAATATGGAAAAAATATATAAGGAAAGCTGTAGATTTACAGAACAATCATGCAGAAAATATATAGGACTTCCATACACCAACCCATCACCAACAACTTACAGTGGTATGGAATATTTGTTAAAATTGGTGATAACACTTTTTGTAATAACTAACATATTTTAATTTATTACTTGTTAATTTATTTATTTAAAAGAAACTTTAGGTTACATAAATGTTAAATTAAAAATATAGAGAATTTTCATATGCCCCACTCCCTCCCACTCCCACACTTTCCCACATTAACAACATCCTTCATTAGGGTGGCACAATTATTAAAATTGATGTACACATATTGAAGCATTGTCACTACCTGTTGATTACAGGTTACATTATAGTTTACACCCTGTCTTGCACAATTTTGTAAGTTATGACAAAATATATTAAAGCCTGCATCCTTCATTGCAAAATGATGAAGGACAACACCAATGTTCTGAAAATTTCCCCATATTACACTTGTTTTTCCATTTCCTCTCCTCAGAACCTCCAGTGGCCACTACTTCCACATCAATGATAAGAGTTCTTCATTCTCTAGAATAACAATAACTCTATAGTAGAATAATAGTAAGTCTAACTTACTCCCTTGTTCATTCCTCAATCTTGGGGATTTTGGGATGGTGGTGCCCACTCTATCTCTAATGCAGAAGGGGCTTAGATACCATGGGGCAGATGGATGGAACTATCTTGCTTGCAGTTATCAGTTCTCTCTGTTCCTTGGAATAGGCTTTGTCCATCATCATCACCTTGTTAGTTGTCCTGGGTTAATCCAATGGACTGGAGGATAGGTATTGCAACTCTGCTGAGATTCAGGAGCCATCTGGCACATGGAATGCCCAAATATTTAAGTCTCTTGTACATAAACCTATCAAGTATAGTACTAATCATAGGTTCAAATAGAAGGGGCAGAAGAACCATGTATAGGGAAACCACAAATAACTAAAATCTAACTCTGTCACACTGGGGAACAGAAATTCAAGGTAAGGACCACTGGGATAGTGCCAAACTCTGGAGCTATCTGCCCTGCTTATAGTGTCTAGATGTCTCTAGAGCCCTCAGGATTCCTGCTATTTGAGGCACTATTTACTGTGGCAGTCAATGAAACCTGCTGAGATGTGCATGAGGTTTCATGACTCTCTTTGAAATTTCTTAGCCATAAGACTCATTTGTATTTTCCATTTCCTCCTTTATGAGCAATGTATTTTGCCAGGTGCTATTGCCTGTTGGTGCTTGATAATAATCCCTCAATGTCAAGGATGCTCATCCCCAGGAGTCATGTCCTATGCTGGGGGGAAGGTAGTATGTTTATATGTTAATTTTAGCTTAGAAAGAGGTCACATTTGAGCTGTGGGAGGTGGGGCATATGGGAATCCCTATTTTTTTTTGTGTGTAACATTTATGTAATCTGAGTATCTTTAAAAAATTTTTTTTAATGTTTTAATAATAATAATAAATGTTTTATACACTTGATAAAGGCTGCCTTAAATGGGGTCATTTTGTATTCTGTATTTAGAACAAATGAGAAACTTGTTGCAGAAGTATCCTCAAGAGTACTAGTCTTTTAACAAAATAACTTTAAATGGACTGTAATTATTACAAGAAGAAAGATTGCTAGAACCTAAAAATCAATTTAACCTGTAAAATGCATGTGTTTTATAAGTTAATGAAACTATTAAAAAAATAAAAAAGAGATAAATCTTAGGCTAAGAGTTTCATTTTCTAGGCAATTTCTTAGGCTAAGTTTCAATTTCAAAAGAAAAGGTTCATAAGTACAATCATCAATATCATGGACCCAACTCACTTGTCTATCTTCCTGCACTAGGCACTGCCCCTGTACTTGGGGGATTTTTTCTGTCCCATTAGAGAATATAGCAGAACTCTCCAGGATGGGAATTCGATATTCTTTTTTTTATTGGGTGGAACTCCACACACTGTGAAAATGACCCATGAACACTTGAACACATTCATATGCCTAGAGGCTTGCCCCAGATGAACCTTCTCCCATGCATCCACACATAACTGACACCACACACCAATGTTCCTCCTCTACAACAATTGTGAACATTTTGTGACCCAAAACATTTATAAAGATGAAGCTAAGAAAGTAACCAAATAAAAATAAGAAAATGAAAGAAAATAATAGCTTTAAAAAAGCATATAAAATACAAAACAAATTAATTAAATAATTAAAAAACTTTTTTAGACATTATGCTTTTATTCACTGTAAGATCAGTTGCCTTGTATGTACACTGAGATTTTTTTTTACCATATATTCCCCCAGTGTCTTTCTTTTCTTCATTTTCTCCTCAAAAAAGCTTTACGTTACAGAAAAGTCATATAGAAAGTAATGGGGATTCTCATGCACCCAATGCCAACCCCCTTTTCCCTTCTCCTTTATTACTAACATTTTACGTGTGACTAGTACATTTGTTGCAATTAATGTGGAAATATTGAAGCATTGTTACTAACTATGGTCAATGTCTTATATTATAATTTTCATTTTCAACCATACACTGTTATAAATGTTGATGAAATGTAAAATGTCCTGTATCCATTATTGTGAGATCATGCAGAAAAATTCTAATGCCCTAAAAATACCCTGTGTTCCATCTATTCTTTTCTTCCCTCTACTTTCCTTCTTGACATACGGTAATGACTAATTTTCACATTTTGAAGAATAAGATTCATAGTTACTTGCAAGAATATTGAGAGCTTGATATATTGGCCTGTTTTCTTTTATTAGGCACTGCCTTAGTTCTCAAGAGATCTTGCCCTTCTGTTTCAGAACATAGTATGATTCACCAGGATTGGAGTTTAATATTTTCTTGTTTATTGTGTGGGTCTTCACCCACTGATATAACACATGATGACAAGATGAATACACATATTCCATAGAAGACAGCCCAGGTGATCCTTGTCCTGTATGCACCCCAACATAACCAATACCCTACAATATTAATTCTCCCCTGCCATAATTGCCAAAAGAGCATTCCCGACTTTGTGGTTTTAACCACAAACACCCAAATCCACAGAGTTCACCTTCTCCTTCACCCAACACTCCCCAGTTCCATGGATAATTGAACCCAAACCCCGACTCTACCCCTTCACAGACACCACCAACACCCCAATAACATCACTGCACCACTGTCTCACCTATCCACTGCACAATGACACCCTTCCAACTTATCATAGATTTTACCCATATTCTGTCTCTGTGAATCTGCTCATTTTGTTTAATTCAGATCAGTAAGGTCATGTAGTATTTGTCCTTCAGTGACTGGCTTACTTCACTCCACAGGTTCTTCAAGATTTATTCATGTTAGCCTGTGTGTTAACATTGCATTCCTTTTTACAGCTGAGTAATATTCCATTGTAAGTATATACCACAATTTGTTTATGCATTCATCTGTTGAAGGGCAATTGGGTTGATTCCAACTTTTGGCAATGGTGAATAATGTTGTTATGAACATTGGTTTGCATATATCTATTCGTGTCCCTGCTTTCAGTTCTTCTGCATATATACCTAGCAGTTGGATTGCTGGATCATATGGCAGTTCTATATTTAACTTCTTGAGAAACAGCCAAACTGTCCTCCACAATGGCTTAACTATTCTACATTCCCACCAGCAATGGATAAGTGTTTCCTTTCCTCAAAACATCAAAAAGCTGATTCTTTTTCCTTTACAAACCAGGAGATGAAGCAGGTGATGACATGGGGCAGTTTGTAATTTTCAGACTGAACTATTACTCCTTTTTCCAAATTAATTGGTTGATTGTTCTATCTCCGTATGTGAGTTTGTGGGAGGGGCATATAGAGAATTAATATTGAAGGATCAAAGTAATTTCTGAAATATCCTGGCAAAAAAACTATGTTTTGTGAGAAATATGGATCGCAGATAATGTGTTAGTGTTTTCCTTCTAAGTATGATGTATTTAAGTTTATTTTTAATCAAGTCAGAGACATAAGATCTTTAATTCAGCATGGAGATGCATGCTGGAGTCTGCCCCCTTCATCTCAGAAATGAGGCTACTGAGCCCAAAGTCAAAAAGATTAGCAATAGAAACAGGAACTAATGTCCCCGACTCTTTATCTTATTGATATTCTTTTGTTTATCCTTTCATTTTTATTCTTCATTATTATCTTCAAATAAATGATAATTATAAGTTCTTATCTTTTATTTCATGTACTGTTTTCCCTTTGCCAATACCTTAATTTATGCTCTTTGACCAATGTTCTACAAAGTATTCTAAAATTATGTAAAATATCTTCTACAGGAAAAAATTCACATCAAATAGTTTGATAATTGCTGAGTCCTAAGACCCTTCTTAGATAGTCACAAAGTGTAAGCAAGATTGTTCAAATTTTACTACAAAGTTATATTAAACAAACTGTTTGGCCCCTTGGGGGATCTTGTGGACTGTTTGACAAAGATATTCAACTATGTTTCTAAAATTCAAGGATTTGGACTCAGACAGAAACCAATTATCTCAGGAAGGCAAAATCATCCACAGTGCAGATAGTGCATGGATAAGTATCCTATCACCCCTAACCCTAGAGGTACTCACAGTTAAGATATGGGGACTAAGCTAATACCTAAACCTTAACTGACCTCTGTACCAAGAACCACAGTATGGCCCCATCACTACAGACAGCAGAACCCACTGCAGTTTTGTTCCTCATTGTAAGAAATATTATGGACTGAATGAGGAAATCATCTTACCACATGGGTGTGTGTGGTAGAGGTGGCCAGTGTATAGCTCTCAGATTCAGTCATTATAGGGATCATCTTAATCCAATTTTTGGACTCTTCTCTCACCTGAAAATTTTTTAAATGAATATGATTGCTTAGTAAAAAGTACTAAAATGGAGGATGAGATCAGATTTTTACTCACACTCCTTCTGAGTACCATTTAAACTGGTCCAATTTATATTCAGTAATACTGTATTACTGAAAGTTAATTTACCCTTATGTGAAATAACATAATGAGTTTAACTTTAACTCTTCAGAGGAAATGTTTTCTATGCACACAACCTGGTGAAAAACAGACATCAATATTGTAGTTTAATAAATGTGTGAATGTGTAAAATTTGTGGTATCGTGTGCATTTTGTTTTGTGTGCAAATGTTCATTCATTCAACATGTATGCATTAATACCTTAAATGTATAAATGTATGGGGCTCTGTGATGATAAAAAGTTGAGCATCATAGAACCAAAAATTGGTCTTGTTAATTTGTTGACAAAGTTGGTTTGATGGCATTGGACTGTGAAGGGAAATGCAATGAAACAAAAAAAAGGGAATGTCCTAATCTAGATATGGCAACTAAGAAAAAGCCTCCCATGATAGAAAAATTAGAGCAGATACCTGGAAGATGTACAGGAGTTGGTTAGACATGTGGGCCTTTGGACAAGGCAGTGGGAGGGGACAGAGAAGTAGAAAAGAATATTACAAGCATTATAAGCATTGGGACATGCTGAGCATAGACACTGAGTTTGACATGTACTCTGACAGATACAGAATCTCTGGAACCTAATAAGGAGGGAGAAGTGAGAAAAGACAGGCAGGGATCAGTCTGTGCAAACTACGTAGTTCATTTTAAGGCTTTGAACTTTTTACTTTCTCGATAACATCCTTTGAGGTGCAAAAGTTTTTAATTTTGAGAAGATCCCATTTTTCTATTATTTATTTGCTGCTAATGCTTTGGGTGTGAAGTTCATGAATCCAAACTTTCTTCTAAAACCAAGGGAATTCATTAAAATATTGATAATAGGAGAAGTGGAAGTTGTTAATCAAAAATTATCTTATTTTGGTAAAACATTGTTGTGAGTATAATTAACACCACTGTATTATACAGATGAATGTGGTTACAAGGGGAAACTTTAGGTCATATATGGTACTAGGAAAAATTATTAAAACTAAAACATGACACAGCAAACCTTATTGTAGATGACAGATTATAATTAATAGTGCAATATGAGAACAATATTCATGTATTATAATAAATGTACACTTTTAAACAAGTATTTAATAATAGGGTGTTATATGGGACAATACATCTATTATAAACTATGGATGGTAGTTAATAGTCTTATTTTATTAATCCTTCACCAATTATAACAAGGTACCACACTAATGCAAAGAGCCAAGAATTATGGTTACATAATATGCTATTTTTGCATGATTTTTCTGAAAACCTACTACTACTTTAATTAAAAATTTAAATAATACTACAGATAGGACATATTTCACAGACTTGTGTATTGAGTGTTTTAAATGAGGTAATCCATTTAAATCACTTCACACTGCCTAGAAAATAGAAAATCTCAATAATGTTTTTTTTAAAAATAGATCAAGACTTCCAGGAAAGTGACATTGAAGTAGGCAGGCAGAGTCTAAGTCCTTCATAAAAAAGACAGAGAAAGGACAAAAAACTATCCGAAGGAGCTGCTTTGGAGATATCTAGAACAGGAAAGTGGTATACATCATCCAGGAGGGAAGCAGACAGATAAAGAAGCCAAAGGACAATCATGAGTTACTCACCCCTGTGGCAGGAAAGGCACATATATCCCACCCTCAAGTCAAATAGCCTTGGTAAAGCCCCTGACTAACTGCAACCAACAGTGTGGGATGGAGCATTCCCCAGGAGGAAGAAGGGTCTGGCAGAGGGTGGAGAATGATGGTTTTTCAGTGAGTTTGGCCAGCTGAGCCCCCTTTGAATCTTGGAGGATCCCCAACCAGCATCAAGGTGGCTGAGGGGAGAGGGGAAGGCACATCTGACCTGACTGGTTGTCACACTAAGTGGACTTGGGAGAGAGGGGAACCAAGGTAGAGAGGGGGGTGGAGAAATGTTCCTAAACAGTCAAGCTTGGGAAACTGTTAGAAGCCTAATCAGCAGGAGGGAAATCAGGCATATAGGGACAAATGAGAGGCAGATGAGCTTCCTGAAACCTGCTTAAGCTGTGGAGTCATTATAGCACATGGAAGAATTCCTGTCTAGCATACACAAGGTGTCTGGTTCAATTCTTAGGTCTACCTAGAGAAGTAATCCGGAGAGTGATATGCTAGGTCATCAGGCACCCAGCTGGTATTTCATGGCAGGGAAAATATAGACAGATTTTTTTTTCCTGTTTTAGGTTCTCTCAGATCTGTTATTTTTAATTTTTAAAATATTTTATCAGTTCCTTTTCTCCTTTATTTTATTTGCTAAAACCTGGTACATGACCCATGGAGGGCAGGATGAACCTGACTGATTGATGAGTACTGACAGCCTGAAAACCTCCTTAAGGGTTTAAGAGCAAACAGTGTTTACCTTGTTTTATTTTTTTTCTTTTTGATGTTGTTGTTTTGTTTCTTGTTATCTTTCCCCTTTCTTTGTTTCCTTTCTCTTTCTTTTATTTATTTTTCTAACTACTTTATTTCTACTCTTTCTTTCATTTTTATATCTTCTCTTTTCTGTTTTTTCCTTTCATTCTACCTCTCTTTACTTGGACTTCATTTTTCTTTAATTCTATCTCTCTTTTTCTTTTTATTTTTCCCTCTCTTTTCATCATTCCAGTCTTTTAATTCATTCTATTTTTTCTCTATTTTTCCTTGTTTCATTTTTTTCTATTTCACCTTTTTTATTCCTTTTCCTTTGTACTCTTTTAAATTTTATACTTGTATTATTTATTTTCCTAGCTTTTGCATGGTTCCTCTTCTACTTTATTAAATATTATTATTACTATAATTCTTTTTCTCTTCTTACCTTTTTTCCCCCAGTACTAATAGTTTTTTGAAAGGAACATAGACAACTGCAAACATATAGAATGAGAAGAAACAAGTATTAAAAAAAGAACATTACCACACATAAACACAAAAACCACAACAAAATACAACCATATAGTAGAAAAGAAGCTAACTAACCAAATAAGCACATCAAGATAAACAGATGTTTAGACACCCACAAAAAATAACAAACCATACTAAGAAACAGGAAGACATGGATCAGCCTAATGAAAAAAATTTTTTAAAAAGAAGGAGATGCAGAACATGTAACAATTAATCATGGATATCGAAACAAATACCATGAATCAACTTAATGAAATGAAGGAAGAGATAAAGGATATTAAGAAGACACTGGGGGAAAATACTGAAGAAATTGTAAACACACATAAAAAGATAATGGATATGATGATGAATGGCATAATGCAAGAAATCAAAAATACACTTCAAATGCATAACAGCATATTTGAACAGGCAGAGGAAAGACAGTGATGTTGAAGACAGTATATCTGAAATCAAACAGATAGTAGAACAGATAGATAAAAAAGATAGGAAAATTCCAACAGGGACTTGGGGACTTCAATGACAATGCAAAATGCTCAAATATACACATTATAGGAGTCCCAGAGGGAGAAGAGAAGGGAAAGTGGACAGGAGTGTTGGAGGAAATAATGGCTGAAAATTGCCCAAATATTTTGAGGGACATGGGCATAAATATCCAGGAAGTGCAGAGTACCCAAAACACTATAAATCCTAACTAGCTTACATCAAGACACATACTTGTCAAATTGTCCAATTCTCAAAACAAAGAGAGACAATTGAAAGCAGCAGGAGAAAAGGAATCCATCACATACAAGGGAAGCTAGATAAATTTAAGTGCTAACATTCATCTGAAACCCTAGAGGCAAGAACAGCAATGATATAACATAGTTAAGGTGTTAAAAGAAAAAAACTTTCAGCCAAGAATTCTCTATACAGCAAAGTTGGCATTCAAACATGAGAGAGAGTTCAAAATATTCACAGATAAACAGAAATTAAGAGAGTTTGTCAACAAGAAACTCACCATTCAAGAAATACTGAAGTGAGCTCTGTAGGTTGAAAAGTAAAAACAGGAGAGAGAGGGTTGGGGGAGAGTGTAGGAAAGAAGATTATTGGCAAGAATAACTAAAAGATAAAAAGAGAAAGAAAACAACATATGGAATACATAATCATAAAGGACATATGGATAATGTGAATATTCTCGCTGTCCTGATTTTGTGATAATCAGGGTAGGCTAAACTTTCATTGTATTAGAAACCATTCATGTGTCCCCAGACCTAGTTTTTCTCCCCAGGTTTGGCTTTTAGAATGCTGGTGATAAACCAAGCCTGATTTATTATATGACCATCTTGTATGGGAAATGACTATAACTCTAGGTATCTTTTGTGAACCAAAAGAGATATAGCAGGGCAGCAGATGTGGCTCAATGGTTGGGTGTCCATCTCCCATAAGGAGGGACCTGGGTTTGATCCCTGGAACCCCCCAGTAAAAAGAAAAAAAATATATAGAAGGTGCACAGGCCGCTAGGCCTCATATGTGGGTGCGCATCCAGGCCCCATGTGTGGGTGTGAACACCAGGCCCCATGAGTGCATGCATTGTCAGGCCTCATGTGTGGGTGTGCCACCAGGCCCAGTGAGCAGGTGAGCCACCCAGGCCCCACGCCCAGGTGCATCACCAGGCCCCACACATGGGTGTGCGGTCAGGCCCCACTGATCCATGCAACAAGATGATGACATAACAGGAGAGTGACACAAGGGAGACCCAAGATGAGATGTGGCACAAAAACAAGAACTAAGGTGGTGCAAGCAGTAGGAAGCCTTTCTCCCACATTGGAGTTTCAAAGGATTGAACCCCAGTGAAGATACGAAGAGAGGATGAGAAGATAGGGCAGGAAACAGACACAGAGAGTTGTCCGGTGAATGGACACAAAAACAGCAAAAATGAGCAAAGGTAAAAATGGACAAAACTAATTAAATAAATAAATAAATCCTTTAAAAAAGTATATGAAGTAAGAATATGGACTATAGTTAGTAGTAATACTTTGACAATGTTCTTTCATAATTTGTTAACAAATATTTCACAACAATGCAAAGTATTTGTGGTGGGGTGATGTATGGGAGCCCAGTATGATATTATGCATGTTTGTTTTGTAAGTTCACAATGTTTACTAAACACTTATTGTTTATACATGTTCATATATGAATGATATACTTCAATAAATTATTTTTAAAATGAAAAAAAAAATAGAACATAGGGATAATGTAAGTAATTCCTGGACTGTAATAACATTGAATGCTAATGAGTTAAACTTTCCAAATAAGAGATGCAGATTGGGATAATGTATAAGGACATATGACCCATCTATATGCTGTTTACAAGAAACTCACCTTAGAAACTGGGACACAAGGAGGTTGAAAGTGACTGTTTGGTAAACAATTTTATATGCAAACAATAACCAAGAAAAAGACAGGAGTAGCTTTACAAGCATTGGACAAAATAGACTTTAAATGTAAAACTATTGTAAAAGACAAAGAAGGGCTCTCTATATTAATAAAATGGCAATCTATCAAGAAGAAAGAAGAATCATAAACATTTATGCAGCAGACCAGGGCACCTAAAAATACATGAGGCAAACATAGGAAAAACTAAGTGGAGAAATAGAAGCCTCTACGATTATGTTGGGGGACTGTAATACACTGTTATCATTGTTAGAGAGAACACATCAACAGAGGATAAATAAATAGCAACCAACAATAATACATTAGAGGATCTAGATCTAATAGACATATACAGAATATTACACCCAAATACAGTGAGATATACATTCTTCTGGAGTGCACATGGATTATTCTCCAGGATAAACCACATGCTAAGTCTCAGAACAACTCTCAACAAATTCAGAAAGATTAAAATTTTACAAAGTAATTTTTCTGACCACAATGGAATTTAGCTGGAAATCAGTAAGGGGAAGAATACCAGATTAGACAAAAAGATATAGAAGTTATACAAACCATTTTTAGACAATCAGCGGTTCAAGGAGGAAACAGCAGAAGAAATCAGTAACTTCCTTGAAACAAGTGAAAATGACAACAGAATGCATCAAAACTTATGAGACTCAGCAAAAGCAGTTCTCAGAGGGAAATTTATAGCCATAAATGTCAATATTATGAAAGAAGGAAGAGCTAAAATCAAACTGCACACCAGGTGAAATTAGATAAAGAACAATAAACTAATTCCAAAGCAAGTAGAAAGAAGGAAATAACAAAGATTAGACCAGAGCTAAATGAAATTGAAAGAAATAAAGCAGTAGAAAAAAATAACAAAATCAAAAGCTGGTTCTTTGAGAAGATTAAAAAAATTCACAAACCCTGAGCTAGACTAATAAAGAAAATAAGAGAGAAGATACAAATATGTAAAGTAAGAAATGAGGAAGGGGATATCACTACTGACTCCAGAAATAAAGAGTATCAGAAGAGGATACTTTGAAAAATTGTATGACAAAAAGATGGATAATTTAGGTGAAATGAAATACCTAGGAATAAACTTCATTAAAGATGTAAAGGACTTTTACACAGAAAACTACACAACATTGTTAAAGGAAATCAAAGTAGACCTACATTAATGGAAGAAAATTCCCTGTACATGAACAGGAAGAATCATTAAAATGTCTATCCTACTAAAATTGATTTACAGATTTAATGCAATCCTAATAAAAATTATGACAACATTTTTTACTGAATTGGAAATCTAACTGTGAAATTTATTTGGGAAGGCAAGGGACTCCAAACAGCCAAGACATATTGAGAAAGAAAAATGAAATTCAGGAATCACACTACCTGACTTTAAAACAAACTACAAAGCTACAGTGGTCAAAATTGCATGCTATTGGTTCAAGTATAGACATACTGACTAAGAGTTCTGATATAAATCCTTGCATATATGGTCAATTGATATTTGACAAGGCCACCAAGCCCACTCAAATGGGTAAAATGGCCTCATCAACAAATGTACTTGGAAAACTGCATATCCATATCCAAAAGAATGGAAGAGGATCACCATCTCACACACTATACAAAAATTAATTCAACATGGCTCAAAGATCTAAATATAAGAGTCAAGACCACAAATTTCCTGGAAGATAATGTAAGGAATCATCTACAAGATCTTTTAGTGGGAAATAGTTTGATAACTTTCCAACCAAATCATGAGCAACAACAATAAAAAATAGATAAATGGGACCTCCTCCAAACTAAGAACTTTTGCTCTTCAAAGGTGTTTGTCAAGAAAGTGAAAAGGCAGCCTACTCAATGGTAGAAAATATTTGGAAACCATATATCTGATAGGGACTGAATATCCAGCATATATAAAGAAATCTTATGTCTTGCTTCTTCTTAAATTAGAATTGTCAGCACAAAGTATGCTTTGTTCCATTGATTTCTCTTGTAATGCTTCACTTATAACCTTCTATTTGTAAATTGAAGGGTTTATATACAAATATATACTTGTAAATGTACATACATGTGTACTTATCAACTATATTAATCAAATCAAGAAATGGAATATTCCATCACCCATAAAACCTCCCTTATGCTCCTTTCCAATCCTTTTGACAAAACCCACATACCAGAAGCAATTGTTTTTGTTACTTCTATCATGATGTTTAGTTTTTCCAATTACTGTAGTTCACATACATGGAATCCTACAGTATGATTTCTCAAGGTTTCTTCTTAGTTCATCATGATGCTTTTGAAATTCACACATTTTATTAATATATTGGTAGTTTATTCTTTTATATTGCTGAATAGTAATACACCATATTTTATACCATAATTTGTTTATCCACTTTCATGTGGATGGATATTTGAGGGTTTTCTTTTTTCAGTATTTTACTATTAAGAAAAAAGTTGCTATGAACATTCTTATGTAAATCTTTTATTGGGTACATGGATACATTTTTCTTGGGTAAACACCTATGAGTAGAATTTCTGTGTCATATGGTAGGTTAATGATCAACATTAAGAGAATCTACCAAACAGTTCAACAAAGTGATTGCAATATCTTTATTCTTACCAGTAATGTGCAATAATACCAATTCTCCTACATTCTAATCAGCACTTGATATTGCCAGTCTTTCATATTTACCTCTCCTAGTAAGTAAGACTATATTGAGCTCATTGTTTTATTAATATATTAAGCTATTTTTCATATGTTTATTGGCCACTGATATATCATCTTTTGTAAAGATGATCATTTTTTTTGTCTGTTTCTTATTTGGGCTTTTTGTATGATAAAAAAGGAGAATGGATCCAGAGGGGCAAAAAGAAAACATTCAGGATGGTGCATAATATATTTTAGTCATCTTCCCTACTCTTCTCAGTTGCATTTTTCTCATAAAGTAGTGTTGATGTGTAAATTGGGGGAAAAATTGCCACTCAGACTATTCCAAGGAGTCTCACTTCAGAGGACACTCATTATTTTATTTGATCCTCATATAATTTTATTAGGTAAGCAAGTCAAGTGATATTATACTGAGGTTTAAAATATTAAGTGACTTTTCAAAGACCATAGAAGGTCTAGGGTTTTAATAGAGATCTGTGAGATTTATGAGAAATCCAAGAGATACAGATTTTGTAAAAGGCAATTTGAAGATGAAATCTTTGAGTAAAGTAAAGTATCTTAAACATCAAAGTCATCCAGGTATTTCCAGTGGGCAGAAAGTTGTATCTCCAAAAAATGATTTCATTTTCTTTAAAATAAAGGATTTCTTTCTTTATTTCCTTCCTTCCACCCTTCCCTTCCTTCTTTCTTTCTTTCCTTCCTTCCCTCCTTCCTTCCTCCCTTCCTCCCTTCCTTCCTTCCTTCCTTTCCAACAAAATATACAGACATAGTTAATCAAAGAGAAAGAGAAATTCAACAGCAAGGAATGGATAATGATTCAAATGTGTTGATCATAATGTTTATTCTGGTTGCTATGGCTGAGCATCATATTTGATTCTGAATTTCTTGGCATTAGGAAGTTACAAAATTCTCATTATCAGGAAAAAGAATGTATTATTTTCTCAGAAAAAAAACTGACTCTGAAACTCTTAGAAATCAATTCTAAAATAAATTTCTTATAAAGGAAATTTCATTTTCTGTAAGAGTCTGAATGACAAAATGATCGTTGTTCTCTATACCAGTTTTATAACTAATCAAAAAGAATGTTTTTCCATGACTTGAAATCAGGGCATAACACAAAATAAATTACATTTCAGAAGGTGATTCTCAGAAAATCTAAGCTAATGACCTACACATCAATCTTCTTGGTGTCCTAGTATGGTAAGAGATGGATGCTAGAGAACCTAGAAAGGAGAAGACAACATCCATTTCTGTTAAATTATCCTCCCTAAATAGCATTTCTGTCAGGCAGGTTTTCATTAGTGCAGACATCTTGAGGATTTGCTCTCCCTCAAAGCCTGAAATGATGCAGTACTGAGGATGGAAATTTGTAACCAGCTATGATGCAAAACATACCATCAATTTAAGCATATAAAAACAATGTGGTATTTGTTCAAGGGGAAAATAATTAATGAAATATAACAGCAGATCCAGAAATAGAAACATTTATAGGTAGTGATTTATTAAACTTAAAGTATGACAATGGAACTATTTGAGGAAATAAAGAATATTCCCTAAATATTATTGGATCATTATGATAATCATAACCAGAAGAAAGGAGATAAATCATTATGGTTTTTTCCAGGAAATTAGGGGGAAAAATTTTAGAAATAAAAGAAATGAAAAGAGGGAATAAGACAGGAGGGTAGTGATGTTATTGGGTTGGGTGGCGCAGGGTTGACAGGTGGGTAGATGGGGAAGGGTGGGTTAGAAGGTCCAGGATATTGGGGGGGGAGTTGGGAGAGGGATCAGGTGAACACTGGGGATTTGTGGGTATGTGGTTGAAAGAACAAAATTAGGAATGCTCTTATGGCAATATGACAAGGAAGGGTTAATGGTTTAGGGTTTTGGATGGGGGGCATTCGGGACAGGGACACTTGGAGCTTCTTGGGAGTGTATGAGTGTTCATTCTGTCATAATGTGTTGTATCAGGGGGTGGAGACCCACATGAGTGGGAAGGAGTTGGACTCCTATCCTCAGGACGACCAATTTGCCCCGAAATAGACAGCCGGGAGTCTCTCAAGAGCAAGGGTCGTTCCTAAGAGGGCAGGACAAGCCAGTGTGTCAAGACCTCAGTCTTGTTGCATGTTACTATGAATCTTGTCATTCAATGAGTCAAGCCAGGGGATTGCCTTGGGCCCTGGGGTGAGGGGGAGGAAGGAATAGAATAGATTGAACAGGGGGTATTGTGTGGTCAGTGGAAATATTCTGCATGATCTTACAGTGATGGAAACAGGACATGGTAAATAGCATCAAAATTTATAAAAGTGCACGGTCTAAAATGTAAAACATAATGTAAACCATTGACAATGTTTAGTAGCTATGTTTCACTATTTTTATATCAGTTATAAGAAAGGTACCATCCACATATATAAAGGTATTAATATGGGGTGAGAAAAGAGAAAGGATGTTGGGTATATAAGAGTCTCCTGTATTCTGTGTGTGACTTTGCTTTGACTTAAAACTTCTTTGAAAACAAAATGAAAAATAGTGATGCACTGGGGAATGAGTGGGGAAAGGTGCCACGGTACAGACAGGACACGAGATATTGCAGTAATGAAAGGCAAAATGTTAAAGTTTTTTTTTAAATATTTAATTTTTTAAAATATCCCAGTCTTTTAATTTAATTTAATTTTTATTTTTAAAAATTTTTATTTTATCTATTTAAACTTATCATTATTGTTTGATTTTCCTATTAATTGTAATTGGCCTCATCTTTGAAGAAGTTTTGGATCACAGAAGGGTTACAACTGGGGTGGGGGAGGATCATTGGTATGGGATGT
This sequence comes from Cabassous unicinctus, assembly GCA_029593785.1. Taxonomy (NCBI): domain Eukaryota; kingdom Metazoa; phylum Chordata; class Mammalia; order Cingulata; family Chlamyphoridae; genus Cabassous; species Cabassous unicinctus. The sequence goes on from JAQZBX010000043.1 coordinate 123,780, forward strand.
CAAGGATGGGGGATGCATGGGAGGAAGTTCACCTGAGCACACATATAAGGTAAGTAAAAATGTTTTAATGCTCATGGGACATTGTCACAGTGGGTAGAGACTCACACAATAATGGAGAGAATACTGAATTCCCATCCTGAAGGGCTTTGCCACATACTCTAAGGGAGCAGCAACAGTCCCACAAGTGCAGGAGGCAAAGGAGGGTGATCCACTGATGGGTTCTTGATATTGATGACTAGGCTTATAAGCCTTTGCTCTAGAAATTGAAAATTTACCTACTGATATGGGGTGGCTAAGGGTTGCCTCCTGGGAGCCTCCTTGTTGCTCAAATATGGCCTCTCTCTGAGCCAAACTCAGCATATGAATGTATTACCTTCACCCCAGAGTGGGACATGGCTCCTGGGGATGAGTATCCCTGGCACCGAGGTATTGCTACCAAGCACCACTAACAATGCAACTGGAAAAAGACCTCAAATAAAAGGGGGAAAAGGTAAAGACAAATGAGTTTATGGGTCTAAGAGATTTCAAAATGTGTTGGGAGGTCATCCCAGAGGTAATGCTTATGCAAATCTCAGCAGGAGCTCATAAACTGCCAAAGTGGATACCATCCCAAAGAGTGGGATTCCTGATGGCTCTGGAGACACCCAGATCCTATGGTCAGGTGGATAGCTCCAGAGTTTGGTGCCTTGCCAGTGGGCCCTACTTTGGAGTTTGTCCTCCTAAGAATGATAGAGTTGGACTCAATTATGTCTTCCCTGCAGATGGCTCATCTGTCCCTTTTATTTAAACCTATACTTGGTGCTGGAGTTTGTAGGTGTACAACCAGAAACTTGAGTCTTTGGGTTGTTCATGTGCCAGCTAGGCCCAGAACCTCAGCCGATTTGCAACACCTACTCTACAGCTCATTGGATTCATCCAGGACAACTGGTGGGGAGACAATGATGGACAATGGATATCCCAGGGCATGGAGAGAGTCTGTAGCTGCAGGCAGGATAGTACCATCCATCTTCCCCATGGGATATAAGCCCCCTGCCAAGTGGAGGTGGAGTGGATGTCACCATCCCAGAATCCTCGGGACTGGGGATAGAACTATGGACTAGAGCGGATTTAATAGTATTCTACTATAGACATATTGTAATTCCAACAATGGAAGAAATTACAATATTGATGTGGAACCAGTGGCCACTGGAGTCTCTGGGGGCAGGGAGAGGGAAAAACAATTGTAATAATGGGACTTTTTTGGGACTTGGGAATCGTCCTGAGTGACATTGCAATGACAGATCTAGGCCATTTTATATCATCACACAACATGCAGAACTGTGTGGGACAGAGGGTAGACTACAATGTGAACTATGGTCCATGCTTAATGGCAAAGCCCCAGGATGCATTTATCAATTTCAATGAATGTGCCACACTAATGAAGGATGTTCATGTGGGAGGTTGTGGGAAGTGTGGGGAGTGGGGCATATGGGAATCCCTATATCTTTTGTGTAAACTTCATGTAATCTAAGGATCTTTAAAAAAATAATAATAATATTTTTTAAAAAGGAGCTCCAGTGAAGGAGGAACCATACAAAGCAGGAACATTTGAGAGAAGAAAAATGATGAAGGGGAAGTGATCTTTAAATATACCTAAAATGACTGGAAACACTAGGAATCTAAGGGGAATAGCATTGTAAATTCTAAAAAGTCTATTATTAAATTCTTAATTAAAACTGTAAAACTTCTCTTAACATTAATAATTAATCAAGAACTTCAGCAGTACTTCCTGCAAATTACCCTTATTCTTTTCATCTTTCCTGCTGCTTTATGCACAGTTCCACATTATTTATTAAGAAATCATCTATTAAGTGAAAGGGAATTCATTTAATTTTATTGCCTGGCATCTGAAATTCCAAGAAGAATAAAATTCTCTTGTATTTATTTCAAATGTCCTTTTGCTCAGGCTTGATTAACATCCTACTAACTATTGGTTAATGTTACCTGTACACTTGAGAAGAATGGATATTCTTTAATACTTGGGTACTGCTTTCCAAATGTGTTCAATAAATCAAACTTGTTATTATTTTTTTCCAAATACAATTTATATTTTTTAGATACATGTTTCATTTGTTTGAGAGAGAAATGCTAAATTTATCACTATGATGCACATTTCATACCTTCTCGTTTCTTTCATTCTTTTTTCTAAGTGAGACTATTAATCTTCAAAGAATAAATAACAATTGCTATACATTTTTATGAATTTAGCATTTTTATCATTCTGAATTTACCACTTGATTCCTAATGCTGCATTTTGTCCTTATGTACTTTGTCTGATATAAATATATCTACCTGTGATTTATTTTGGTTATTATCTGCCTTGAGAATCTTTATACCTAATTGTATACTATGGCTTTCAAGTTTTCTTTTTTTTTTTTAAGTGTCTTGTAAACACATTTTTTCAAGAAAAAGGCATGTTGCAAGCTTTACAAAAATAAATTTAATTACCTAAGGGGAAATTTCTACAATAAAGAAACAGAAGGAATATCATAACCATGACCAACACCAAGAAGAAATTAATACTGAAAACATCTTAAATAGACTATTAGCAAATTAGTAGTTGTTTTCTGCCAGTCCTCACTTTCATAAAACTATTTTAAAAAATAGGCTTATAGAAGAAGGTAAAACATTTAAGAAAATTAAACATCTATTTCTAACTGAAACTATTTGTTTAGGAGAAGAGTATTTTCTTAATATAATTAAAAACTAAAATCCACTCAAAAAAATGAGAACATAGATTGCTTAATTTAAAACCAGTGAATCAAAATTTGAAGTGGTTGGGAGTCAGACAAAATCACCTTCACCCAGGGGCTGATCTGCACAGTCTGATAGTCTCCCCTTTCCAGATCTGAATGAACCATTTTCTTCATGTATTGTAAATGAAAATTCTTTTAAGAATCCCTGAACTGAAATCATTCCTGTTAAAATCAAGAATAAGCATCAGTTCTGTTGGTGCCAGAATTAATTAGTATCTTACTGAAATTGCTAGCCTATCAGATAATGTAATAAAATAAGAGTCAAAAAAGAATGGAAAGGGAAGTGCATGTGGCTCAATCGATAGAGCTCCCATTTACCATATGGGAGGCCCTGGGTTCGCTTCCCAGGGCCTCCTTGTGAGGGCAGGCCAGCCCGCGCGGCACGGTGGGCTGGTGCAGCAGGACCTCACAGCAAGGGGGAGATAAGCAGACACAGAAAAAACACACAGTGGGTGGACACAGCAGGCATGGGCAGCAAGGGGGGGGGGATAAATAAATAAATAAATAAATCTTTAAAAAAAAAAAAGAATGGAAAGCCATAAAAGGCAAATCATCAAACAATACATCCTTGAGATCAATTAACCCAAGAAAATATGATCATTCTGACTCTTAATTAAATAAATGCAAATATGGTCAACAATCTACAATTTACTACCATCAATTTTTCCAAGTATTTTTTTAGGAATGTCAAGGAAATAGATACTTTATTTACAGTTAATCAAAGTATTAATTATATCATTTCTGTATGGTTCTTTGGCAACATGCTTAAAAAGCATTTAAAATATACACATCATTGCACTCAACCACTTTACTCCAAAAATTTCATTTGCTCTTTTCAGAGGGCAAAGATCTGTCTACTAGTATGCAGATTATGCTCTTAATTATAGTAACAACAAATTAGAAACCAATAAAAATATAAAAATTGGAGTTGGGTTAAAATTATGTTATCTTAAGACTCTAATATTATGTAGGCATAAGAACATTATAGAAATTTATTTATATAAAACACTTTTATAAGAACTTTTTTTTCATAGGAAAATCAGATTAAGAGGACATTTCACCCTCATCATATACACTTTTTTAGCATAGAAATGTAAAGAGTATGATCAGAGCTTCATTATGGCTTTTGGCATCATAAGCACTCTTTATATACTTTTTATATTTCATGACTGGGATTGTTTAAGAAAAATATATTTATATTACATACTCAAACATTTTCTTTGAACAAAAATTCATTTTTCCTTCAGATTTTAAAGGACTTTAAAACATTTTCTTGACCCCCTAGAATCTTGTGAGCACAGGGCACTGTGCATTCTGAACATAGTGGATACGTCAACCCAAATAAGAAAGCATTAAACAATTGCAAGTGTATTCTACAAGTGTCACTCAGGGTTTCAAGTCTACAAAAGAGCAGATCTACCAAGTGCTCTTTCCCTTAGGTTGGCAAGAGGACATCAGAGTATAAGCAGAATAGCATTTTGTAACTCCTCCTGAGAGAGTGCACAACTCTTTCCCTCCACCTCACAGTGTTCTTAAAGCAAGCTGGGACATAGAAGTCAAACTTGCCTTCTTCCCCAGGACATTCAGAACAAACTGTCCCTGAATAAACCACTCTCACCTGCTGCAGTCCTGACACTGACTGAGAGACAGCACTCAGCAGCATCGATCAGAATGAGGTGTGTACATCACAGACATTGATAACAATGTGTCAAATGTAATTTGGAAAATTATGAAAAGGTAATAAGCAGGGAAACATTGAAAGACTGTCAAAGAATGAAAGAGCAAAGCAGTCAAACATCTAGAAACAAAAAGGAAGTAAAGATAGTTGCAAAGTCCTTCTCTATCAGGAAGCAGCTCAAAATTACTAACACTACTATCCCCAGTTACAAATGTTTGCAGCTGCTTAGAAAATATATGCTTGTGACACTTTCCAAAATGCAGTAAGCTATCATTTTCTTGAGTGAAATCTCTTCTTCTCATATTTGAAAAATTTATCTGCTGGAATACCCTGAATTTTTAAAAACAATTTTGTTGGAATGTATTACCCTGAAGTTTTACTTCATCACTTTATTAGACAGATGGATATAGAACTGGTATTCACAGAAATCTAAAAACAGAGGTAGTTAAATGCCCAAGTGAATTAGAATCAAGCTGGATCTCTAAATATCTCATAGTTCACTCATCTCTTATACCTGACCTTGCTGTCACTTCAAGGTGTCATGGAGGATACCTGGCAGGCTATGATAGAGAGATATTTCAAAGACTACCCAGATGTCTACAGTAAGAAGTCTGTCCATGCAAGTTAGATTCAGATACCTGTGGCATCTTTGTAGGAATATTATCAATTATACCCTTGAGGAAAGAAGCATCACCAGATACTTGATTTGGAATGAAGTCATTTTTCTGTAACTTCTTAGCAAAACCCCAATGCCAGTAGAATGTGTTTCTAAGGAATATCACTTCATTCACTGCTTGTGTCAGCCAAAGCAAGAGGAAAGCCAATGAGAGTGGAATTTGGTAAAGAAGGCTGTCTCACTTGGAAAAGGGAAGGTAATGAGAACTAAAAGGAGTAAAAGAGAATATTCTCATTCCTCATGAAAAAAAATATCCAGTGGGAAGAGAAAAAAATTATCAACATTCTGGGATGGGGGAGAGCAGGTGGGAACAGATTGACTAGTCATGTGGAGTAAACATCTGCAAATTGCCAAGGCAGCATTCATCATAATAATCAAGCAGAAAATAAGTGAAAAAGGCACTTACTGCTTCAAATAAATTTCCTTGATAGGCTGGATGATCCTCTCATTTCTTAGAAATGTATAAAGGGAAAAATCCAACCAATAATCAGATTCCAATCCTTAAATACACCGGATTTCATTCTAAGGAAGCAGTTGGGATCAGTTAATCTCCATGCAGAAAGGGGAAGCTTCAGGAACAAGAAAATAAAAATCAAAGGGTACATCTCAGAATTATCTCTATGAATTTCAGTTAATGATTTAAGTGTGTGAAAAGTATGGGGCAGGTAGAGCTGAAATGAAATATACAGCCTCAAGTATAGATAGATAGATAGATAGATAGATAGATAGATAGATAGATAGATAGAGATGATATAGTTATAGATGATGATATAGATATAGATATAGATATAGATATAGATATAGATATAGATATAGATATAGATATAGATAGATATACACACATATATGTGTATATGATGTTGTTATGAACTGGAAAGTCAAATCTAATGGCCACAATAACTTTTTTTTTCCTAAGCTTTTCCAAATTCTCTAGAAAATAGTGGGATTTCTATCACTTTTTGCCCCGGGGCTCTGCATCTGAGGCCCTATGCCCAGGTGAAACACAATAGTTAAAAAATATGTTTGAAGATCATCATCCTCACCCTAGGTGTTATGATTTCATCCAAATCCATGGATAACAAGACCCCAGGGACCACTTCCTCCCCAGGGTTAGTCCTAACCCTTGTCAATAAGCTAAAGCCATTCATGGACTGTTGTTTATTGCATTAGAAGAATACTATGTCAAAAAGGGCTCATGCCAGTCAGCATTTAGCCAAGAACATCCTTGAATTGTGTACTCCGGGGTCCAACATAGAGATGGGAAGTCTCACACACCTATGTTCCAGGAGAGCCAAACAATATGTCTTACATGGCAGAGGTAGGTTTGCCTACCATTCATGTGATGAGAAACACCCAAAATTCAATGTGTCCCTGCCTGGGAAAGCAACAGTCATGCTAAATTTAAAAACTGCAAATCAGTAATTTAAGATCAATGCAGAAATAGAGTTGCATTTTGAATTCCTAATATTTGGTACCATTATCTCCTCCTCAGCCCTTGTAACACATTCTAAAACCATAGATCCACAAGTTGTAGTGATGAATTTCTCCACCTACAGATTGGTTTCCTCTAATATTTGCACTTTTATGGGAACACAGGGTTATGTGGGAAACTCTTGTCCTTTCTCAACCCAAAGCAGAGAATAGTAGCTGGAAACTACTCCATATACTCTCTACCACATCAAACATCTTTGACACACACAACAACTACAGATTTCAATTACCCTGGAGTAAAAAATGAAGGGCTTATGGCAACTAACTTGGAAGGGAATTTAAAGATGTCCCCATCACACATGCACATACACTTACAAGTGAGGCAATTCAAGGTAGGGGTTTCTATGTTTTGGGAATACCACATAAATTTATGGTCTACCACCCTCAATTTTACCTCCTCTGATTAGTGCTGGTTAATGATCCCTGAGGCTATGAATGTCAGAGCTCATGTAACACCAGAAAGAAATAGACAACATAAACAGACAATAAGGGCTTTATTCTCTCCCTTCCAAGTAGGAGTGATGATCATAAGTCCCTTGTGTTCCATTGTGGTTTCAATGTAGTCATAGGTGCTGGTAGGGTCATTTCAATATTTGAGGATATGGAGACAAAGGTATGTTGAGATGAAAATTATGCTGAAGATTATTGGGATCTTTGTCATCCAAGCATTCCAAATTGTTGTATAGTGCCCACAAAAGGAAACTGAAATCTTTTCCAACTGTCCCTTTTTCAGTGATATTTTGAGGAACAATGATTCTTTATCCAATTCATGATAAACCAAATATGACCTTCCATCTAAATGACTTTTTCTCTTCTTAATTCCTGGTTTGGTGGCTGAAACTTTACTTATTCTACTTCCCCAAAAAGAAAATGTTGTTTGGTTCTAGATAAGCTAAAGAAGCAGTATATAGATGAGTGCGGGATGAGCAATCAAGTCTCCATACATGGACATGGAACTGTGAAAGGTGTTATATGAATGTGTAGAAATGCATATGGTTTGACCTAAGAACTTGAGAAGAAGCCATACATCTTGAGGTCTCTTGAATCTGGTATGAGCTAGAATTTTAATTGTGTGAGCTTAGAGTTTTCATCAATTGTAAACAAGGGTACCACACTAATGAAATATGTTGTTGATATGGGAGAGCGGTATTGGAAGCAGACTTGATTGATCCCTGGAGATAAAGAGGAAAACTCTTTAATTCAACTAAAGTAGCATATTACTATTCCAGCACATGAGGAAGATTAATAATAATAAGGACATTTCAGCAGACAACAAATGGGAGATGAATCACTCAGGAAAAAAATTAACTAATAGATGAATCTCATAATGAACTTAAATTAAGTATATTTAAGCTCCTCAAAGAAGTAAGAATATTATGTACAAAATGAACCAAATATTATGAAATAAAAAGTCATAAATCAAGAAAAGATAGATATGATGAAGAATATATAAACATCATGAAAACAATGTCTAGATGATTTGAAATAAATTATACAGTTTAAATATGAAGAATAAATATGTTGTACATGACTGAACATAATAATCAGAAGATTTGCAATTGGGTCTAGAATTGTGGAATTTACCAAGAATCAGAAGTCAGTGAGAAAGAGATGAAAAATGCAAAAGGAAATAAGAGTTATATAGCTTATCTTGAAAGATTCCATTCATTAAAGAAGTTTCAAAATGAAAGTATAGAGTGAATAAGAGAAAATCCAAATTAGAAGAAATAATAGGGAGACATTTCCAAAATGTGACCTCAATGTTTTTCTTAAAAATCTCCAAAGTGTGCTAAGCAGATTAAATAAAAATCAATCCACCTGTAGATATATTGTGATGAATTTTCAGACTATGAAGGATTTATCTTTTTTTTTTAACAGCAACCTCAGAGAACAGATTACTTACAAAATGCAAAGGGATAACACATAAAAAATAAGAAAAAAAATGTTGGCATTGGATTCAAGAATAAGGGAATTGAAAGAAATGCTTTATTAACAAGGTTCTGTAGAAAACAATCACCTGATGGTCTTCATCTTAAATACTAGAAGTAATAATCGTAGGAATTTGCCACTTGTTTGCAGTAGCCCTCTCTCTCTCTGAAGTGGGATTCAATTAGGTATCTATTTGCCCTTTTGCTTAATTCTACTCCCTTATCTTCCTCTGCTGCTCTTGATAATGCCCAGTTTCCCACCTGCCCCTGTTTCATTATCATGCATTTTGGCCTTCAAGTAAAGCTGAAACACTGTAGTAGCTGCCCAATTTCAAACAAAATTTTTCTCTACACCGGCCTTTCATTTACCCCGGTTGACTTCTCTTTCCATTTACCTTTCCCACTATGGTTTGTGTTCATTCTACTCTACACTATACATGGAATCCTGCTGAATTTCATGACTCAATGACTTCCAAATGAATTACATGCTGCCTAGGCCATTATTAAAAGAACTTCAAGATATTGAGAAGCCTGGCACTTCCTTTCCTCTCCAAAGGTCCCAAGTCTTAACAAAAATGGCGCACTACCCCTGATACATAAGCCAGTAGTTGGAAAGTCATTCTTGAGTCATCCCTGGACTTCATGCAGGTTGGAGAGAAAGAAATACATGGGTGTGTGGAGGTGGAAGTCTGAAATAAAGGCCAGGATGATGAGCAGGTTCGCAAAGACTGTGACCAGGTACATGGATAGGAACATACCAAATAGGAGAGGCTGCACTTCAGTATCTTCTGAGAGGCCCAGAAGGATAAATTCTGAAACACATGTTTGGTTTTCTGTTTCCATATAGGCAATGCAACTGCTGGAAAAGAGACCAGAAAAATAAAAATTTGGACATAAACAGCTCTCAACAAATTAACATAAATATTATGGTTTGTGAACACATTAAATTAATGATTTCTTATTATATATAGATACATCTAGTATACTTAATCTGAAAATACTAGGAAAGCAAATTCTCCTGCTACTCTTTTTTTTTTTTTAAGTTTCTAACAGGGATTGAATCACATATCTCATATATGTGAAGCAGGTGCTCAACACTGAGCTACATGTTTTCCCCACTGCTCCTTCTCTTTGATGCTGTTTCTAACTAGCTGTCTTTGTACATAACTGCAAATACTTTCTCAAGGCAACAACTTTCACTACAAATTCTCTTAGAATTTATTTTCTTCCACAAATATTTTGACCAGCCTTTTTGTTCTCTGTGTTGAAATGTTGGGGTACTGGATATTGGTGATGGCAGCACAATATTCTGAATGTAATTATTATTACCAGGTTGTACACTTGAAAAAAGGCAAAATTGGAAATTTTGAGTTATGTATAGGTTACTACAATTAAGAGTTTAAAATTATTAATTAATTAGAGATATTCTGCTATAGCATATGTAACACACAATATTGCTATGATGCTGTTTCTTTCCACCCTGATCTGTAAATTCAACTCAACCCAGTTCTAAACACAAGCAAATTATTTTGTGGATACTGACAAACTAATACTAAAATTTTTATGGAAAACCTAAAGTCTAGAAAGCCAATATAATACTGAAGAAAAACAAAGTTGTAGGACCACACTAACTGATTTCAAGACTTCTTAAAAAATATATGATAATCAAACAGTGTTGTTTTTTCAAATAGACACAGAATTTAATGTTAGAGAACCCATAAGGAGATCCACACAAATGCCATCAAATGTTCTATGACAGAGCAGAAATGTCAATTCAATAGAGAAAGTGTGACCTTTTCAGCAGATTGTTCTGTAATAATGTGAAGTACACATGCCAGACAAAACCGGTAATTAGGTACTGATTGTATACATTTCACAAATGTTAAATCAACATTAATCATGCACTCACATGTAAAATGCAAAGTATAAAACTTCTATAATAAAGCTTACAAGAAAATCAAGGGGCCAGGGGTTTGGTGATGAGTGTTTAGGTATAGCTCTGAAAGTATGCTCTATGACAGAAGAAAATTTATAAGTTGTACTTTATTAAGATGGAAAACAACTGCTCTTTGAAAGATATTGATAAGGAAATGAAAAGAATGTCAACAGACTTGGGGAAATATTTGCAAAACATATATTCAATAAATTATTTGTATTCAAAAATACAAAAAATTATTGACAGCCAACATTAAGAAAGCAAAAACCCAATTAAAAATTATTAACAACAATACTGTAATATTCTTGTATCAATGTCAAAGTTATACTGTGTTGATGGGGGTGTATGGAAGATATATGCCAAATGTACACACACTATGGACCATAGTTAGTGGTAAGAGTCTGATGATCTCATAATCTGTAACAAATGTTCCACAAAGGTGTGGTGTGTTTGTGAAGGGTTGTTGTATGGGAATTCTGCTTATGAGCATGATTGTTTTTTTAAGTTCACAACTTCTGTAATAAAACTATTTAAAAAATAGGCTGGGAGTGGATGAAGTTCAAGTGGTTATGTGCAGTTTGATCCCCTTAGAGGAAATATCTTCTATTTTTTTCCTTGTAACAGATGTATTTATTTAACACATAGCCTTTTATTGATTAAGACTAATACATTTATATTTGTTATTTGTTTTCCTTGGGTATGTATTCTTAGTATTTTCTTGAATTTCTTATCCACAGTGGTTAATTCCCAAGCTGGCTAGTCAAATGTCATTTTTTAAGATATATTTTTTATTTATTTCTAAAAGATACCTAGATTATATAAAATGCTACTTTAAAAATTTTATGTAAGGGATTCCCACATTCCCCACTCCCCAGACCTCCCACCCTTCCCCACAATGGCAACCTCCCTCATCCTTCTTAAAAACCAACCAACCAAAAAACAAACAAACAAACAAACAACTCTCAGTGGTTGAATGCCTGCTTCCCATGTACCAGGTCATGGGTTCAATCCCCAGTATGTAATAAAAAAAATGGCCAAAAGATCCACACAGAATCCTAACCAAGAAGATATACAGTCAGCAAATAAGTATACTTGAGAAGATACTACAAAAGACAAGAGAGAATCCCAAATGATTGTTGCAGTCTAAAATGCTACATATGCATGATATCAACATATTTTATGACCTTCTGGATAAGGCAAAACAACAGGAACAATAGAATGATCACTGGTTGCCAGGGACTTAGTGAAATGGCAGGAGGATTGAATAGGTAAAATGCAGGTGAATTTTTAGAGCAATTAAACTGTTCTTTATTATACTGTAATTGTAGACATGTGACATTATGCATTTGTCAAAACCCATTGAACTTGACAACAGAAAGAGGGAACATTAATGCATACAAATAAAAAGTAATTTACAAGGTATGCAAAATGTTCAAAAACAATCTGTCTGACAAATGCATGAAATGCCCTCTCTGGAGGGTATGGAGGGAAATTTGCTGAAATAGTAACATTGGACATGAATGGAGTTTGTATAATAATCTCAATAGGCACTGTACATAAGTACTGTACTCTAGTTGATAAAGTTGTTTCCTGCTAGGTATGGGTTAACAATTCTTTTACTTCTATACATGCACACAGGTATCAAGCAATGAAGTAAATGGAGGGCATATGGGGAAATATGCTTCTCACTGTGGTATGGGAAGTTACAGATAAACAAGGGCAGGAAACTGGATTGTTTTGAGTTAATGGTTTAGAATTAGACACATCAGTATGAACATATGTGTAAGTGAACATAGATATAAAAGTTTGCCTCTATTAATATTTATATACATGTGCCTATATTACATGATAGTGTACACAAATATATTTCCTTACAATCTCTGTGAAGAGTGACCAGTAGAAAGACACATATAGTGTCAAGCCTTTGGATTTTAACACTATTCTCCAAAATGAGTCTTACTGGAGAAACAGTTGACTGCAGGATTTTGCCAAGAAATACACAAAAAAACCTGGAGATTCTTGTAGTACCAAAATAAAATCCTCAATGATGGGGATAATATCAAACAGACTCAGGGCACAGTTGAAAGAGCTCCAAAAATGAACAACAAAATAAAAAAAAGTTTTATCACAACCCAAAGTATAAACTAAATTTCATGAGTCAATCCTAATCTAAATAAATTATTGATTAAATAAATAAGAGATATATCTTCTATGCAGATGAATTCCAGTAATTTATGCAAATAATGCTCTTTCAAGGCATTACAGCAAAAATCCCACTCCTGAATGTGTGTTTCACATAGTGACTTTTTTCCAAAGGTGATATATGGAAAGGCAGATAAATGAGGAATTTTATACTGGGGGAACCTCAAAACTCTGTTGATAATATCAACAATAACGATGACAAGTCATGTTGATAGGATGTGCCTGGATATGATATGATTTTATCTCAGGTGTCTTCCTCCAAATCCTATAAACCCAGTCTAATCATGTGAAGAATATCAGAAAAAATCCAATTGAGGGAAATTTTAAAACATTCCTGATTTGCACTTCTCAAAACTATCCAGGTGATCAAAATGAGGAGAGCTTGAGAAGCTGTCCCTGCCATGAAGGGCCTAAAAATTTATTACCAATAAATTTATTACCATTACAATAAATTTGTAATGTGGTGTTTTAGATAGGAGATGTTAAGAAAAAGAGAAAGTAGGTGAGAAGTCCTTAGAAGCACTCTCTGCATCCTTACAATTTTTATGTAAATATAACACTGTTCTAAGATATTAACTTTATAAGAAATTAATTATGAGTGAAATGCATAAGCCTAAGAAAATCAAAGTACAAGTTTTGATCCATACACAATTACTTGCCTTGGACAAGAATATCACATTGCTGTAAGTCACACAATCTTCTCCATGTACTCACTTCTCTTTCTCTTGCATGTATCTCTTTGAGATAAAGAAAAATGTCTTACACGTTTATTTATTCCCAAAATAATTTTTAGTGCTTACCATGAAGTATTTGATGATTAAATGCTGGTTGAATGACTAAAATTAAAAACATGAATGAATGCAGTTAAGCAGATGCTTGCAACAATTGTAGACAAAGAAGAAGCAGTGAAACAAGGAAAAATACTGCCAAGAGAGGGAAGCCCCATGAGTGAGAGCTAACACCAGAGAAGTCATATTAGAGAAAGAAGATAGTTTGATGTACCCATTATCTCCTTCCACAATCAGGCTTTTTAAATTGGAAAGACTTTGAATTTTAAGTTTTCTCTACATGCAAAACCTGTTGATGCCCCTAAATTTTCTACCAAGTAAAGGGGTCCCTGGAGTCATAATACATTCCTCCAGCACCTGTGAAGATTCTGTGACTTACTCAGAAATTATCAAGGCAAGATCTGTGTCCAACAAAGCAGTTTATTCCTTGAATGATGGAGGAAATAAGAAGTTCTGCTCCCAGAAAGAAAAATGAGATGTAACCACTCATAAAGTATCTAGAAGGCAAAATTGTGTTTTCTCTTCAACAGAGATTAATAAAGCAGAGTTGAGAGAGTGTTTGGGAAGCATTTAGATTTTCCATGATTTTAGGGATTCCATTCCCATAAGCATCATTAAACAAGTATTTTTTCTCTCTAATCATGGAGATATATAGTTTCCTGGAGATAAGAAAGAAAAACACCATGGAAACTTGCACTGATTTTGACCCTTGGGAGACAGCTTTGGAAATCCATGTACATCTCTTATCCCAGTGGACTCCTTCCTTCCCAGGAGAAGATCACTTCTCTTTAGATGTGGGCTCTAATATTGCAAGTTTTCCCAAAATGATTCCCCTATCTCTGATTTTGGAGAGAGTTTCTGAGTATTCAAAAATATCATCTGCTTCCAATCTTTCACCTCCGGAGTTGGCTCTCATACATGGTGTTTCCCTTTCTCAAAAGAATTATTTCTTGTCTCACTGCTTCTTTTCTCCCTCACAGTTAGCAATATCTGTTCTACTAAATCAAACATTTGTTTTCTCAGTCATTCCACAAATAGTTAATCAGCAATACTCTATGGTGAGCAGTAAACTATGTGCTGGGAATGAAGAGAAGGGTAAGATATTTTGCTTACACTCAAACAGCTCATAGACTAAGCAAGGTAAGAAACAAGGAAACTAAATATTTACAACACCCTAAGGTGTTTCTGGAGTCCTTCTGAGGAGTATTTTCATATGAATCAGGATCAACTTTTCCATTTCTGCTAAAAATGGCTCCAGGAACTTTAGAGGAGGATTACATCAAAGCCATGGAAAACTTTGGGTAGTATCAACATTGTTAAATATACTTTTAAATTTTTTAAAAAGTTACTTAGATTACATAAATGTTACATAAAAAATATAGGTGGTTCCCATGTGCCCCGCTCCCTACCCTTCCACATTTTCCCTCATTAACAACATCCTTCATTAATGTGGTACATTTGTTAAAATTGATGAACATATTTTGGAGCACTGTCACTAAGTGTGGATTATAGTTGAGATTGTAGTTACACTCTCTCCCACACAATTTTGCAAGTTATGACAAGATATATAATGGCCTGTATCTGTCATTGGAATGCCATTCAGGACAATTCCCAAGTCCCGAGATTGCTCCCATATTACATGTGTTTTTCCCTTTCTTTACCCTCAAAACCTCCAGTGGCCCCTGCCTCTACATCAATGATAAAAGCTCTTCAATTGCTTGAATCACAATAAGTCTATAGCAGAATATTAGTAAGTCTACTCTAGTCCATCATTCACCCCCCAATCCTGAGGAGTCTGTGATGGTGAGCTCACTCCACCTCTAATCAAGAGGGGGCTTAGATCCCATGGAGCAGTTGGATGTGATTATCTTGCTTGCAGCTGCAGACTCTCTCTGTTCCTTGGGATGGTTGTTGACCATCAACGTCTCCTTATTATTTGTCCTACATGAGTCCAAAGAACAGGAGAGTAGGTATTGCAACTCTGTTCAGATTCAGGGACCACCTGGCACATGGACAGCTTATAGATTTAAGTATCTTAGACCCCAGGACCTATGGTAACCACCAAGATTAATTCTCTGAAGGACAAGATTCATAGTTATTTGCAAAAACATTAAGTAATTGAAATACTGGCCTGTCCTCCCCTATTAAGCACTGCTTATCCTCTTGATGGACTCATGCCCCTCTAATTAATAACATAGCATTCCCCAGGATGGGAATTCAAAACCTTCCCACTCATTATGTGGGTCTCCACCCACAGATACAACACACTATGGAAAAATGAACACTCACACACTGTCCAGAAGCCTGCCCCAAGTGTGTCATGTCCCACATGCACACCACATCCAACATCCTAAACTATTAACTCTCCCCTGCCATATTTGCCAAAAGAACATTCCCAACATTGTAGTTTCAACCACATACCTGCAAATCTCCAGAGTTAAACTGCTCCCTCACCCAACACTCCTTGTGGTACAATGAACAATCCAATCCACCTTCTCCAACCTATACCCTTCACAAACCAGCACCACCCAACCAAATAGCATCATTGCACCCCTGTCATGCCCATCAATGGCACAACTACACCCTTCCATCTTATCATAAATTTTGTCCATAAACATTGGCTCACAACCTTCTACCTTTCTGTCTCTTGTAATCTTATCTTCCAGACTTTAGCTCTGTGAGTTGTTCAATTTGCTTAATTCATATCAGTGAGGCCATGTAATATTTATCCTTCAGTGCCTGGTTTGCTTCACTCAACATAAAGTCTTCAAGTTTCATCCATGATATCCTGTTTTTTAATACTGTACTACTTCTTACAGTTGAGTAATATTCCATTGTGTGTATATACCACAATTTGCTTATCCATTCATCTGTTGTTGATGGACTTTTGAGTTGTTTCCAGCTTTTGACATTAGTAAGTAATGCTGCTATGAACTTTGGTGTACATATATCTGTTCATGTCCCTGCTTTCAATACTTCTGGATATATACCCAACAGTTTGCTGGATCATACGGCAGTTCTATGGTAGCTTCCTAAGGAACTGCCAAACTGTCCTCCACAATGGCTACACCATTTTACATTCCCACCAGCAGTGGATAAGTGTTCCCATTCCTCCACATCCTATCCAAAACTTGTAGTCCATTGGTTTTTTTTTTAAATAGCTCCCAGTCTAATGGGTGTAAGATGATATCTCATTGCAGCTTTGATTTGCATTTCCATAATCGCTAGTGATGTTGAGCATCTTTTCATTTGCTTATTTGCTTTTTAGCCATTTGTTTCTCTTCTCTGGAGAAGTGTATATTCAAATCACTTGCCCATTTTTAAATGGGTTTTTTGTCTTTTATTCTTTGAGGTGTAGGATTTCTTTATATATGCTGGATATTAGACCGCTATCTGATATATGTTTAGCAAATATTTTCTCCCAATGAGTAGGCTACCTTTTCACTTTCTTCAGAAACTCCTTTGAGGTGCAAAAGTTTCTTAATTTTGAGGAGGTTCTATTTCTCAATTTTTTTCTTTTATTGCTCCATGCTATGGGTATAAAGTTCATGAAACCATTTCCTAATACAAGATCCTGAAGATGCTTCTTTATATTATCTTCCAACATCCTTATGATCTTGGTTCTTATATTTAGATCTTTGATACATCTTGAGTTATTTTTTGTATAAGGTGTGTGATGGTGTTTCTTTCTCTTTCTTTTGGATATGATATCCAGTTCTCCAAAAGAACTCTCAGGTCTATTCCATTGATCAGTATGTATATCCTTGTGCCAATACCATGCAGTTTTGACCACTAAAACTTTATACTATGTTTTAAAGTCAGATACTGTGATTCCTCCAATTCTTTTTTTGCTTACATTATGTCTTTGGCTATTCAGGGCTTTTTGCCCTTCCAAATAAATTTCATATTTTTTCCAATTCAGTAAAATATGCTGTGGTGATTTTTATTGGGATTATTTTAAATCTGTAAATCAGTTTGGGTAGGATAGACATCTTAATGATGTTTAGTTTTCTTATCCATGAACCAGGATATTTTTCCATTTATTTAGGTCTTCTTTGATTTCCTTTAACAGTGTTGTGCATTTTCCTGCAAACCAGTCTTTTTCATCTTTAGTTAAACTTATTCCTATGTATTTGATTATTTTCCTTGATATTATAAATGGGACTTCTTGATTTCCAACCCAGATTGCTCATTATTGGTGTACAGAAATGCAACCTATATTTGCACATTGGTCTTGTATCCTGTCACGTTTCTGAACTCATTTATAAGCTATAGAAGCTTTGTTGTAGAATTTTTAAGGCTTCATACATATAAGATCATGTCATCTACAAATAGTGAAATTTTTATTTCTTCCTTTCCAATTTGGATGTCTTTTGTATCTTTTTCTTGCTTAAGTGCTTGAGCAAGTACTTCTAACACAATGTTAAATAACAGCAGTCACAGTGGGCGCCCTTGTCTTGTTCCAGATCTTAGAGGGAAAGATTTTAGAATTTCACCATTGAATATGATGTTAGCTGTGGGTTTTTCATACATACCCTTTATCATGTTGAGCAAGTTTCCTTCTATTCTTATCTTTTGAAGTGTTTTTTATCAGGAAAGGTTGCTCTAAATGCTTTCCTGCATCTATAGAAATGATCGTGTGATTTCTTTCTATCTGTTTATGTGGTGTATTACATTGGTTTTCTTATGTTGAACCATCCTTTCATACCAGGGGTAAAACCCACTTGGTTGTAATGTATAATTCATTTAATGTGCTATTGTATATAAATAGCAAGTATTTTGCTGAGGATTTTAGTATCTAGGTTCATTAGAGAGATTGGTCTATAGTTTTCCATTCTGTGGTGTCTTTGGCTTTTGATTTTGGCATCATAGAATGAGTTAGGCAATATTCCCTTCACTACTACTTTTTGGAAGAGCTTAAGCAAGATTGGTGTTAGTTTTTTCTGGGATGTTTGGTGGAATTAACTGTGAAGCCATCTGGTCCTGGGCTTTTCTTAGTTGGGAGGTTTTTAATGTCTAATTCTATCTCATTACTTGTGATTTGTCTGTTGAGTTCATCAATTTCTTCTTTCTTTAATGTACGGTGCTTGCGTGTATCTAGGAATTTGAACATTCTTAGTAATATGTGCCTTGGATTAGCTCTATTTGGATTTATTCTGATTGGCTACAGTGTACTTTTTTGATGTGTAAGTTCATTTCTTTCATGAAAGTTGGTAAATTTTCTGCTCTTATTTCCTCAAATACTCTTTCTGCACCCTTTCACTTCTCTTCTCCTTCTGGAACTCCGATAACCTGTATGTTTTTGCATTTCTTGTTGTCATTCATCTCCTTAACTCCTGCTCAATTTTTTCATTATTTTTATCTCTGTCCTTTTCTATGTTCAATTTCAGCTCTTCTGTCTTTGGTATCACTTATTCTTTCCTTTTTCATTTTGAATTTGTAGTTGTATGCCTCTTATGTGTTTTTGATATCACCTATTATGTCTTTTATTCCTTTGAGCTCTGTTACTTTTCTATTCAGCATTTAAAATTCTTCTCTGTGGTCATGCAGTCTCATTAATTAGTTATTTCAGATTAATATATGTATTTTCTGGGCCTCTGATATATTCCTTTTCTTGGGTCATGTCTTCCATTATCTTAGTATGGCTCATAAATTATTGCTGCTGTCTAGGCATCTAATTAGAATGGTAGTTTACTCAGATCCTCAATTTCTTTCTTTTTTGTAGAGATTTAGTGGCTGGAGGCTATCTGTTACTGCTGCTCTTTTGAGTCTTTGTTCAACAATTTTGCCATTGCTATTCTTTTCCTTAGTCCCTCTGTCTTCTGGGTGGTGTCCAGACCTCACCTTTTGCCCTAAATCCTAGATGATCTTTTTCCAGGCCTTTTCATTCTTCCTCTAGCTACTTTTTGGAATAGAAGAGAGTCCCATGGATTTCTTGTTTGGCATCATCCCAGAATACCCTTAAATCCTTTTTGATTTGAGACCATTGCAAAATATTTTAAATAATGTATTAAAATACCATGAAGAAACAATTTATACTTATATTTATGGAAATAAAATGGAATTTTGCTTTAAATTGTGACTCTAGTAAGTGGTATGATTGATAAAATGACCTTTCAGATTCACACATCAAAAATATAAATCACAATATATATCAATTTGCCCATATTTTTGAACTTCTATTTCTCTCATCATTATAAGAGCATTGGAAGAAAATAATTTGGTAGTAAAATAGTAAACAAGTTGGAGCAGTTGTAGCTCAGTGGTGGAGTGCATTTTGCAAGTATGAAGTCTTAGATTCAATCCCCATTACCTCATTTTAAAAAAACCTATAAAGTTGAGTTTTCTACATTACCACTCAATTTTATATGTCCATATGGTATTATGGGTAGAATCATTTCTTCTAAGGTGGAAAAAGGCCTAGATATTATTAATTTCAGCCCTTATCCGATTGTACATGTTACAAAAATATCCTGAAAATTGGAAGAAATTATGATTATTTTAAATGCAGAGAGAGAAAAAGCCCCTATCTCCATATACCAGAGATGAAATAATTTTTCTAGGTTAGTTACAGGGCCAGGAGGCAATTTCTTTACTATCAAGAAAGATGTCATTTCTCAAGTCCTAATCCAACCACAGTGTTGGCCATGAAATACAGAAAGAATGATACTTTCAAAATGTCTTAAAACTGAAAATTACATTCTTTGATAAACACACATTTTTTAGAAAATTTTAATCCCAAGTGTACTGTTAAATATAAAATGTCACGTGAATCCCTTTAGAAAACAGTACTCATCATTCTAGTAAATATACTACCCCAGTCTGAGATTCTTACTGAAGAGCAAAAATCCATGGATTACTATTTCCAATTTAATAGATTGACAGGAATTCTATTGAATTCAGATCCTCTCATAATGCTTGAGATTGTTTCCATTTTAGAATCCTTAGCCTTCATCTTCTCTCCAATTCTAATCCATAATGCATCAAGAAATTTCTTATAACATCACTACCATGTTCAAAGTTTTAAAACAAGTATTGATTAAGATTAAATTTATATCACATCAAACTACCCATATCTGTCTTTTCAGGCCTTTTATAACCTGGCCTCACCCCATTTATTCCAAAAGTTTTGAATATTTTTCATTATTAAAGAAGTTGTGGGCTTACAGAGCAATCATGCATAAAATACAGTATTCCCATACATTATTCCACCACCAAGAACTTATATGTTGTGAAACATTTGTTGCAATTGATGGTAGCATATTTTTATAAGTGTACTATTAATTAAAGTTCATGGTTTAACCTAAGGCTCAATGTTTGTATAATGTAGATCAAGGACTTTTAAAATGTTTACTCTTTTATCATATATACAACCTAAAATTTCCCCTTTTATTCTTATTCACATATATATTTCAGTTTTGTTAATTACCTTCACAATGTTATACTTCCAACACCACCATCTACTACCAAAATATTTCTGTCATTCCAAAAAGAACCCTGTACAGGTTAAGCCTTAACTCCCATTCCTTATCCTCAGCCCATCCTTTAGTATCCTACATTCTATATTCTGACTCTTTGCATTTGCTTTTACTAATTGTTTCAAATGTTGTGTTTGTCCTTTTGCATATGATTGATTTCACCCAACATGATATCTTCAAGGCTCATCCATGTAGTACAATATTTTTCAAAATATTTTGCTGGCCTTAGTATCCAGTATTAGTATTTTACTATGTACCAGGCATCATTCAACACACTGCTTTCCTTCATCATTGTTGTGTTGCAAATATAGTTTAACCTCAAATGAGTCTCTAATAATGATAAGTTTTATGGAATGTATTATACACATTTAGTATACCTTAGGCATCTTACATTTATCCAAGACAATGCAGAACATTCAATATATATTTCCTGACTCTTTTTCTTTCAGGTACTATCTAATCCTAAAATGAGGGGTTTACTGGAGTTTCATAGGTCCAGTCTGTGTGATCATCTTTGTTGGTATATATTGAATTTATTTTCTAATTGTGGTGAACTCTAAGTAGATATGGTATAAACACGGTAAAATAATATATTAACACCATTTAAAATAAAAACATCTGTTGTAATTATCTGAATTTGAAAGCCCATTGGAACATTAAAAACTTTGATACAAATAATAATGGATTAAGGGTCAGGGTGTATATTAAAATTTATAATTATGATTGTGTATCTCCAAATTTCCCTTTAAAATTCTCTCAATTTCCTTTACATATTTTTATACTATGTTAATATGTACATGCAAGTTTAGAATTTCATCCTAAGGGAACTGTTATTTTTATGAATATGAAAGCTACTTCTTTTTTAAAACTAGAAAATTTATAGTAGAGCATTTGTTGTTTTACAATCATACAGCGTGAAAATCATACAGAGTGCACAGATTTCTCATATGCCCTTTCCTCCAATCACACAGAGTTTTTCCTATTATTAATATTTTGCTTTAGTGTAGCACATCTGTTACAGTTGATAAAACAATATTATTATACTATTAATAAGGCTTACTTTACATTAGGGTTCAACTCTGTTTTGTACAATTTTTAAAAAAAAATTTCTGGTAAAATTTATGAAACCAAAATTTCCCATTTGATCCACTTTTAATTATGTAACTCACAGCTGTTAAATACATTCACAATGTTGTGCCACAATCACCAACAACCATTACCAAAATATTTCAATAACATCAAAGATAAATTTCTCCCATACCAATTAAGCATTGATTCCATATTCCAGACTCCCACCTGGACCCTCATAAACTGCACTTACTACTAAATTTATTATGTATTACTGAATTTATGAAGTTGCATTTTAAAATTACTTTATAAATTTAAAATCATACATTCTGTCTGGCTTATTTCACTAAACATGTCTTCAAGGTTCTTCTATACAGTAGCATGCTTCAGAACTTCATACGTTTATATGTCCAAATAATATTCCATTGTAAGTACATACCATATTTTTATCAATTAATCTCCTGATGGGCATTAGTTTGCTACCACCTTTGGCTATCAGGAATAATGCAGCTATAAACATTGTTGTGCAAATATCTGTTTAAGTCCCTGCTTGCAATTTTTGGGGGTATATACTTAGAATTGGAATTATTTGCTTATATGGTTATTCTATATTTAACTTTCTAGGAAATGCCAAACTGTTTTCCACAGTGTTTGTACCTCTTTACATTCACACAAACAAAGAATGAGTGTTTCTGTTTTTCCACATCCTTTCTAGCCCGTATTTTTTTCCATTTTTAAAATAGTAGACATTTTAGTGATGTGAAACCTTATCTTACTGTGGTTTTGATTTACATTCCCCTGATGGCTAATGATGTTGAGCATTTTATTTAACAAATCAATTTTATTGATACATATTAGTAAAGCATAATTCAATTCAAAGTCTACAATTAATGGTTTTTGGCATAATCACATAGTTGTGCATTCATCATTTCAATAATTTTAGATGATTTTCATTATTCCAATAATAACAATAAACACAATCAAGCAAAAACTCATCACCTCTCAATCTCTATGTTGAGCATGTTTTCATGTGCTTTTTGGCCATTTGTATATCTTCTTTGGAGAAATTTCTATTCAAGGCTATTACGCATTTTTAATTGTGTTGCTTGTCTATTTTTGTTGTTATAGTAATTCTTTTTATGATGAAAATTAAACCCATATCAGATATATAGATTCCAAATATTTTCTTACATTTTCTAGGTGATCTTTTTTACATTCTTGATAAAGTCTTTTAATGCATGAAATTTTTAAATTTTACTTAAGCTCCAATCTTCTATTATTTTCTTTTGTTGCTACTGCTTTTGGTGTAAAACCTAAGAAACCATTACCGAATGCAAGTTCCTGAAGATGCTACCCTATGTTTTTTTCTAGGAGTCTTATAGTTTGGGTTTTTAATTTAGGCCACTGATCCACTTTAAGTTTTGTGAAGTAGGAATCCACTTTCATTCTTTTGCATATGTATATTCCGTTTTCCAGACATTATTTATTGGACTTGGTACCCTCACCAAAAATCCATTTGCCATAGGTGTGAGGTGTGATTTCAGAACTCTCAATTTGATTCCATTGATACTGACTCCATAGAAAGAGTTGGAAAGTATTCTTTCTTCTCATATTTGATATCTTTCTTCTTTTCTAATGTAAGTATTTAAAGCTAAGTGGTCTCTCAACACTGCCTTTGCTGCATCCCATAAGTTTTGTTATGCTGTATTTTCATTTTCATTCCTCTCAAGATTTTTCTAATTTTACTTAGGATTTCCTTTTTGATGCATTGTTTATTTAAGGATGTATTGTTTGGGGGAGCATTAGTAGTTCAGTGGTTAAATGCCTGCTTCCCATATACAAGCCCCTGCATTCAATCCCTGGTACCACCTAAAAAAGAGCGTATTGTTTAATTTGACATATTTGTTAGCTTTCTATTTCTCCATTTGTAATTGATTTCTACTGTCATTCCATTATGGCCAAAGAAGATAAATTTTATGAGTTCCATATTTTTAAATTTACTGAAACTTATTTTATCACCTAAATTATGGTCTAGCATGGAGAATGACCAATGTGCATTAGAGAATGTATATTCTGCTGTTGTTGGGTGAAGTGTTTTATGTATATCTGTTAAGTCTAGTTGGTTTATAGTACCCTTCAAATCTTTGATTTCCTATTCAGCTTTCTGTCTAGATATTCTATTCATTATTGAGAGTGCTGTATTGAAGCTTCTTATTATTAATGTGGAAACTTCTATGTCTTTCTTCAAATCCAATATTTTTGTCAAATAATTTAGTGACTTTGCAATTAAATGAATATATATTTAAAATATTTTTTGTTGAATTGACCCCTTTAAATATACTATCCTTCTTTGTCCCTTGTAACCAATTTTTTCTTCAAGTCTGTTTCATTTTATATTATATCTACGTCAGAACTCTTTTGGTTGTTACTTACACAGAATACCTTTGTCTGTCTTTTCACTCTCAAAACAATTATGCCTTTGAATTTAAGGTGAGCCTCTCGTAAACAGTGGTTGTTGCATCACGGAATTTTTTATCCATTAATTAATCTCTGTCTTTTGATTGGAATGTTTAACCCATATAACTTTAAAATAACAACTGAAAATCAGGACTTTATTATGTCATCTTGTTGGTCTTTGTGAGTATCACACATTTTTTGTCCCTCAATTCTTCCAATACTGCTTATTTTCATATTTATTTGATTTTTTGTAGTGAACCCTTTCCATCCCTTCTCACTTCCTTTTGTGTATACTTTACAGATATTTATCTTTTGAGTATCATGGGCCTAAATCTATAACTATAACATTTGGTTTGGGAGCAAATTAAATTAAATATCATATACAAACTTTGTTTCTATATCATTGCATTGTCCTACCATTTTTTTTTTTTTACAGTGTTCTTGTGCTATTGTAGAAAACCATTTTTTGTTTGTGGTCAGTTTTAAGATCTGAATTTTGTCTATGGTGTCTTATTCTTATTTATATTCTTATTATAATTATTATTGTTTCCTGTAGATTTATTTTTCTTTTCCCTTCTTGGAAATTTGTAAGTCTTGAATCTGGGAATTTCCAGGTTTTTACTAATTAGAAAATATGTACAGCAATTATTTCCTTGAATGTTGATTCTCATCAATTTCTTCTCTCCTCTCTTTTTGAAAATTCTACTAGATAATGTATTAATCAGATTAGGCTATGCTATGATGCTTTGGCAGAGAAATCTAGAGATGTATTCCCAGAGCAAAGTTTCCTTTCTTGCTCATGAAAAGTTTGATGTGGTTAGATGGCTCTACTTGGTGACTGTCCTCCAATGTTTTCTCAAGGGGTGCTCCCATCTTGCGATTCTAACACCTCAACTTTTCTGGGTTTACGTTTTCAAAGAAGATCTTTTTGGTTCTCCTCTTTGCCTTCTTAGCAGTGGCCATTCTGTCCCAATTAATACTTGTGTTAATGTTCAGTATTCCAGCTTTTTTTTTTTCCTTTCTCAAGATGGGATGCTCTACTTTTCTTTTAGAACCACTTGTTTTCTTTGCATCTCAAGAGATGTTTGATTTCCCATTTACATGTTTTCTGTTTCTGAAATAGACTCAGGGACAGAATTGGTATCATAATTGTTTTCCTCAATAATTTTATAATAGTGTAGTATTATGTCTTCATCTGGCACAAAATTTTAGACAGCTCTTTGCTTGTCAGTGTGGGGAAAGGTCATGTGGGGAATATAAAGATATTTAATGTATTATTATTTTGCTGAAAGGAAGAATTTACCATCATTTTGGAGCTTAAATTGGGACACATATGCTTGGCAGCTTATTGAGATTTAAAAAAAATGAAATATTTAAAATAGCCCTGTCAAGTAGGTATTTTCCCAATTTTATTTCCAAAAATAGATATGGAGCAGTTGTTAATTTTTCAGCTGGAGTTTAAAGCCCTGCTGTAAACTCCAAACTGCCTTTTAGTTGTATCAAACTTTTTAATTAACTTTTTTATTTTTAAAGAAGGTTTAGATTACATAAATGTTATATAAGAGAGAGACAGCCAGCAAGATGGTGGTAGAGTATGGTGTTCATAGAGTCAGCTCATGATACAGGGTAATTAGTAATCACCCAGAGCTATCTTGAGCAACTGTTTGGGAGATCCATGAGACCAGAAGAGCATCCTGCAACATCCTTGAAAGAATGGAAGAAGGAAACTGCCCATTTGTTTAGAATGGAAGTAGAACACTCCACTCCATGGAAGCCAGTGCCTATCCTCTACTGAAAGCACAAGCCTCTTCAGGAGCTATTCCATGGCTGGTATTGGAAACTCCATTATACAAAAATGGGCGAGGAGGAGATGATTGGGCACCAACTTCAGCTACTGATTAGTAAATTTGGCTGGCTAAAGCACAACCTTAAGAACAGCTAAAGTTTGAACCTGTTTAAGTCAGAAAGTGATCAGTAGCTGCCATTTTAACACTACCTCCAGCATGCAGGGAAGTGGGGTGGACTGATAACCACAATGCTCATAGGGACAGGCTTCTTTCCATACAGCTTTGAGCTCAGCTTTAGCCTAAGCCTCAGCCCCATCTCTTGTGGGGAAGAAGCTGGGGGTACCAGCACTAGCCTCTCCAGGAAACTACAGACCATGCTATTCTGTGGCTGGATTTGAAAGTTCCATTTCCCAAAACCAGGGGAGGAAGAGACAGTTTGTCACAGACTTCAGGTACTGATTAGTAAATTTGGCTGGTTAAACTATAACCCTAAAAACAGTTAAAGTTTAGACATGTTCAAGTTGGAAAGAGGCCAGTAACCACCATTTTGACACTGCCCCCAGCATAAGGGGAAGCCAGGCTGATTGGGTACATTTGCCTGGCACAGACTGAGTAGTAGCAAGTCTACCAAGGTAACTGCAGTCATTTTGGACCTGCATGGCATAGATTGCTGCCAACACCTACAACTTGATCCACTGTGGTTTCATCAGTCTTTCTGGGCAACTACAGACTAGGTCTGCATTACTTGGATTATTGCACATGGCTGTGGCTCTATTCCTAACCCTGGCAAAGGAGAAAGGTTGAAGAAGCTCCATCCATCCCTAGGACAATGCAGGCAACTTGAGCCTCCACAGCTTACACCACAAACTACATCCTTGGAATAAAGTATACAACCACCAAGGGAGGAAGGGCAAAAAATCACTAAAGTAGAGAAATTGTACCCAGAATAAAGGATCCTATTTACAAGATGATTCACACATTTGGGTACAAATAACATGTTTAAACACATGTCTTCTGAGGGTGTACATAATTTGGTCTCCCACAGTTGGCCCCCTGTACCCCATAAATGATATGATCTTCCTTCATACAAAGCATATTCACCCTATCATCATATCCCAAAAGCCTCACAAAATAAACTCTTGGTGTACTCTGTCCTATGGGAATATTATTTTCCATATGTGGGCCTGTGAAATCTATGAAATAGATTCTTCACTTCCAGAATAATGCAGAGATTTATTTTGCTTTAAAAAATATTTCATTTGCAGAAGGAAGAAATGAGAAGGAAAACAGGAACTCCATGTTGGACACAAGTCTGAAACTCACCAGGGTAATCTGGTGATTTCAAGCTTCTCATCTGTGGATTGTTGCTTTATATTTTGGGCCTGCTGGAGTGGAAGCTCCACTCTTTTCAAGTGCTCTAAACCTTACCACCTGTTAGTTCTGTTTCCCTTGAGAACATTGAGTCATAAAGGTTCCTTTACTCATGAGCTAGGACCTCCAGGTGTGGAGTATTTATATTCATTTTGCCATCACAAGCCAGCATATACCTTCTCTCCCATCACATACATGCATCCAGAGAAGACATAAAATGTGATGTTTGCAGGAACATTATTTGTGAGAGTTCCCAAAGTGAAACTAAACAGATTCTCAACAACAGTTATTTGGTATACATAAACTTAAATAAATTAACACAAGGGATTGCCATTACCCAGTGACCATAGTTTTTCTATAGCCATATGCAAAAATATGGATAAAGTCAGGTAAATAAGTCTGCATAAAATGACATATAAATTATAATTGGTTTATATAAATTACACAAATAATCAAAATTAACCTATGTCAGTTTTAAGAGAGTGGCTTTCCAAAAATGGGGAAGTGTCTAGAAAAAAGATGTGTGGGAAATAATAATGTTCCAGTTTAACTTTGGTGTTCATTTTATAAAAATTCAGCAAACTGAATATTTATAATATACTTTTGTGTAAGTTACATTTTTGTTTTAAAGTTATTTTTGATGTGAATTGCGAGTAAGGAGATAAGATGATTTAGTAAATACATAGGTTTTTCACTCACATACCCTTTAATGTTTAGGACAAAATGTGTAGTAAAGGCAGACATTTTGCTTAAAGAAATGCAAAGAGTCACATATTTTGTCAAATAAAATAGTGTGAAATGTGCAACCCCATGCTGCACCACAGTGTATACATCCCACTGAATAAGAACACCTAGATTTCTTACTTCAGTGAGGAGATGCTAATCATCAAACACAAATCTTTTCTGTGGTAATTCAAAGTATGGTTTAAAGTTTTTCTTCATCAAATTTAATACCATATCTGAATTTAGGGCATTTCTCTTTCCATGAATTGATCTGAGGACAAAATTTCTGTCACTGAGACTTTGAGCCATGTAATCACAGGCACTTCCTATGACCTAGAAATAATGACACTTTTATGACTTTCTTCCTAAAGAATTTTTTCAGAGTACTCATCATTTCTTTATTCCTCAAATTGTAGATGAAGGGGTTCAGCATAGGTATGTCCATGGTGTACTTCACAGAGACTGTTGCACTTGAGTGTGCACTCAGTGGTGCAGTGGAACTAAAATACACTCCTAAGAGTGCACCATAGAATAAGGAGACCACTGAGAGATGACACGCACAGGTGGAAAATGCTTTATACTTCCACTGAAATGATTAGATTGTATGCACAGAGGGAAAAATCTTGTAATAAGAGAATAATACCAGCGAAGGGATCAAAAAACAGGAGCCCAACTGCAAAATACAATACTATTTCATTGAGGAAGGTGTCAGAAAAGGAAAGCTGGATCATCTAATCAAGGTCACAGAAAAAGTGCAAGATTTACAAGTGTTCACAAAAGGACATCCACAACAACATTAAGCTTTTAATAAGGAATGCATGACACTCATGTTCCAGGAACTAAGAAACAGTAGTCTATAGTTCTGGGGTTTCATGATGACCATGTAGTTCAGGAGGTGACAGATAGTTGTGAAGCAGGCATGGGCCATCACAGCTAGGAGGAAGTCATCCAGTTCTGCAAAGAGCATGGAAAAGTGCATCTGGGTTAGACAGCCTTCATAGGTTATAACTCTTATTTGTGACTCTATGTTCACCAGCACCTTTGGCATTGTGGTGGAGGTTAAACAGATGTCTATAAAGGGCAGTTTGGAGTGGAAGAAGTACATGTTGCTGTGGAGGTAAGAGTCAGTGATGGTGGCCAGGATGATGAGCAGTTTCCCAAAGGTGGTGGTCAGATACATGGACAGAAAAAGTCAAAGAGGAAAGACTGCAATTCTGGTTCCTCTGAAAATCCCCAAAGGAAAAATTCTGAAATTCCTGTATTATTTCCTGGTTCCATGTGCTTTGATATGCCTAATCAGAAAGAGAAAAATAACATGACTAATTTTCAAACAATCATTATTAACCTATCTATAATTTCTATTTTGGTGTTAGAAACTTAATTTCTGTGTTTGTTTATAAAATCTAAACAAAGAGTGCAATCTGTTATTAGCAATTTCTCCCCTAATTTCAAAATATTACTGAATCTGTCATACAGTGTAAGATTTTTTTTCAAAGATTCATTTATTTATCTTTCCTCCCCCCTCATTGTTTTTTGCTTGCTGTCTGCTCTTTGTGTGTTCTTCTATGTCTGCTTGTCTTCTCTTTAGGTGGCACCCAGAACTGATCCTGGGACCTTCCTGAGTGGAGAGAGGTGCTCAGTCTCTGATGCCACCTCACCTCACTGATCTGCTGCAACTCCTACTGTCTCTCTTCTCTGTCTCTTTTTGTTGCATCATGTTGCTGAAACAGCACTCCTGCATGGGTAAGCACTCCTGTGTAGGCCAGCACTCCTGTGTGGGCCAGCACTCCATATGTGCCAGCCGTCCACATGGGCCAGCTTGCTTTTCACCAGTTGGCCCCAGGAATGGAACCCTGGGTCTCCCATATGTTATACAGGAGCCTAATCACTTGAGCCATGTCTGCTTCCTGAGATTTTTATCAAAATTCATTCATGTATTTGCAGAATAAATATTCAGTCCAGCTCTGCTGCAGGCACTGACTAGGCAATGAGAATAATGTGCTTAAAATGAAAGTTAACTGGAGAAAGGAAATAGGCAAAAAATTTGTACTTATACAACATGTCACATGGTGACAACTGCTAAGAGGAAATGAAAGCAGGTAAAATTGAGAGCTTTAAAAGGGGTGCTCAATGTTCAGGCAAGATCAGTTGATGGGGAAACATTTGAACAGAGACCTCAATGTAGAAGGCAGGAGCCACAAGGATGTTAGTTGTTTATGACCAGCAGAGGGAGTGTCCAGGGAAAGGCTAAGGAAATGGCTTCATTGGATGTTCAATGTCAACAAGGAATGCAGAGTGACAGAGGATGAGTAAAATAGAGGAGCATGAGAGAAAGTGTATGGCCAAGGGGACCCTGATGATGAAACTTCAAGGCATAGGAAGTCCTTTAATTACATGTTGCACTTCTTGCAGTTTATTAAATAGATTGTAAAGGTGTATTAGTCACATCTCTCTGAAGCAATGAAACTAGCAGGAGATAGATAGATAGATAGATAGATAGATAGATAGATAGATAGATAGATAGACTGACCAAGTATATACATGCATATGCATAATATGTAAATATTAAAGTATTTATAATAGGATTATGCTTATTAGAGCATGTGGATTTGTGAGTACAAATTCTGTAGGGCAGACAAGTCAAAAACTTAGTCACGGTTATATTGAATTCCCCCAGAGAAGCAGCACATTGGAAATTCCAATGTATAAGATGATGAAATCCTCAGGAGTAGATGGATGCCTGAAGTAGCGATAGAAATTGTTTTGACTAATAAAATCCTCAGTGTTCCTTTTAAGCCTCCTCTGATTAGAAGAGAAGACTCCTGTCATTGCTGTAAGCAGTTTCCATTGTTGCTTGTAGGTAAAATCAGCCAGCCATAGATGGAATCAACAGACTAATGACTTAATCCCATCTAAGGAACACTCTCACAGTAAAAATCAAGACAATATATGTTTGAACAAACAACTGGGCACCAGTGAAGTTGACACATGAAATTAACCATCATAATCCACATCTAATAAACTTATCACACATACACATTGCTTTAAATGATACTTAATTTTTTAATAAAGTCATAGCATAGACATACTTTCACTTAAACTAATTCAACTGTCCTTCTCCTGGGTCTTTGTCATTAAGTATGGATCACAGTTAACATTGTAGTCTACACTCTCTCCCACACAGTTCTGCATGTTATGTGATGATACAAAATGGCCTATATCTGTCATTGCAATGTCACTCTGGATGATTCCCAAGACCCAAAAAAGCCCACGTATTACAACTGTTTTCTCCTCTATCTACCTGCAGATCCTCCAGTGGCCACTGGCTCCACATCAATGCTGTAATTTCTTCCATTGCTAGAATCACAATATGTCTATAGTAGATTACCCTAGTCCATAGCTCTTCCCCAAATCCTGAGGATTATGGGATGGTGATGTCCACTTCACCTCCAACTGAAAAGGGTCTTATATCCCATGGGGAAGATGGATGGGACTATCCTATCTGCAGGAGGAGACTCTCTCCAATCCCTGGGATGGCTGTTGCCCATCATCATCTCCCCATAAGGTGTCCTGGGTGAGTCCAATATGCTGTAGAGTAGGTGTTGGAGCTCCACTGTGATTCTAGACCCAGCTGGAACATGGACAGCCCAAAGACTCGAGCCTCTGGATGTACACCTACAAACTCCAGCACCAACTATAGGTTTAAATAGAAGGGAGAGATGAGCCATGTGCAGGGAAGACATAATTGAGTCCAACTCTATCACTCTCAGGAGCACAAACTCCAAAGTAGGGCCCACTGGCAAGGAACCAAACTCCAGAGGTATCTGCCATGACCATAGGACCTGGGTGCCTCCAGAACACTCAGGAGCCACACTGTTTGGGGTGGTATCCACTTTGGAAGTCTATGAGGTCCTGCTGAAATGTGTGTAAGCGTTACCTCTGGGATGACCTCCTGACTCACTTTGAAGTCTCTTAGCCATAAAAACTCCTTTGTTTTTACCTTTTTGCCCTTTTATTCAAGGTCTTTTTCTGGTTGCATTGCTAGTTGGTGCTTGGTAGCAATCCCTTGGTGCCAGGGAGGCTCATCACTGGGAGTCATGTCCCACGCCAGGGGGAAGGTAATGAATTTAGATGCTGAGTTTGGCTTAGAGAGAGGCCACATTTGAGTAACATGTATGCTCTCAGGAGGCAACCCTTAGGCACCAGATGAAAATAGTCTAAGTTTCAATTTCAAGAGCAAAGATTCATAAGCCTAGTCATCAATATCAAGGGCCCATCATTGGGTCATCCTCCTTCACCAGTCACTGTCCCTAAACTTGGGGGACTCTTGCTGCTCCTGTGAATGTGGCATAGCCCTCCAGGATGGGAATTTGGTATTCTCATTTATTGTGTGAGTCTCCGCCCACTGTGACAATGCCCCATGAACATTTGAACATTTTTATATACCTTATATGTATGCTCAGGTGTATTTCCTCCCATGCATCCCCTGTCCCTGACACCCCACACCAATGATCCTCCTCTGCCTCACTTGTAACCCTTCTGTGATCCAAAACTTCTTTAAAAATGAAGCCATTACAATAGCTGAATACAATTAAGAGGAAAGTGAAATAATAATGATAAGTTCAAATATAAGAGTTAAAATACATAAAAACTTTAAAAAGCTAAAAGTAAAATAAAATTAAAAGATTGGGACATTAAAAATGAAAAATATTTAAAAAAAATTTTTTTTTGACATTTTGCCTTTCATTACTGCAACATCTAGTGTCCTGTCTGTATCATGGCACCTTCCCCCACTCATTCCCCAGTGTCTCACTATTTTTCATTTTGTTTTCAAAGAAGTTTTAGGTCACAGCAAAGTCACACACAGAATACAGGAGCCTCTCATATACCCAACATCTTGCCCTTTTCCTCCCCCTCCATATTAATACCTTCTTACATGTGGATGGTAGCTGTTATAACTGATATACAAATAGTGAAACATAGCTGCTAAATATTTTCAATGGATTACACTATGGTTAACATTTTAGACCATAAACGTTTATAAAATTTGATGTTATTTATCTTGTCCTGTGTCTATTACTGTGAGATCATGCAGAGCAAGTCCACTGACCACTAAATACCCCCTATTCAATCTATTCTATTCCTTCCTCCCCATCCCCCTGGGGCCCACAGCGAATCCCTGGCTTGAGTCATGGATGACAAGATTCATAGTTACAGCAACATACCGAGGCCTCAACAAACTGGTTTGTCCCCCCCAATAGGAACCACCCTTGCTCTCAAGAGACTTCCACCTGTCTATTTCTGCACAAATTGGCTCTCCCACCAAGCTTGGGAGTCCAAATCCCTCCCACTCATTATGTGGATCTCCACCCACTGATACAACACATTATGACAAAATGGTCATACACACACTACATAGAAGCCTGCTCCAGCTGTGCCCTGTCTCAAATGCCCCACCAACCAACACCCTAAACCAGTAAACCTTCCTTGTCATATTGCCATAAGAGCAATCCCAACTTTGTACTTTGAACCACATACCCACAAATCCCCAGGGTTCACCAGGTCCCTTTCCCATCTCTCCCCCCAGTACTTTGGACTTTATAACCCATGCTTTCCAATATACCCACCTGTCAACCTAGAACCACCCAACCCAGTAATATCACTATCCTCCTGTCCTATCCCTTCAATACACAACTACACTCTTTCACCTTACCATAGATTACATCCGTATGGATGCTGGCTCTTTCTATTTCATGTAAAACTATCTTACAGACAATAGCTGAGACTGTTCAATTTGCTTAATTCATAACAGTGAGATCATGTACTGTTCATTCTTCAATGCCAGGCTTGCTTCACTCAACCTAAGGTCCTCAAGACTCATCCATGTTATCCTGTGTGTTAGCACTGTATTCCTTCTTACAGCTGAGTAATATTCCATTGTATGTATGTATCACATTTTGTTTATCCATTCATCTGTTGATGGGCACCTGGGTTGATTCCAATTTTTGGCAGTAGTGAATAATGTCATTATGAATATGGGTGTGCATATATCTGTTTGTGTCTTTGCTTTCAAATCTTCTGGGTATA
This sequence comes from Cabassous unicinctus, assembly GCA_029593785.1. Classification (NCBI taxonomy): domain Eukaryota; kingdom Metazoa; phylum Chordata; class Mammalia; order Cingulata; family Chlamyphoridae; genus Cabassous; species Cabassous unicinctus. The sequence goes on from JAQZBX010000043.1 coordinate 158,245, forward strand.
TACCCAGCAGTGGAATTGCAAATCATATGGAAGTTCTATACTTAGTTTTTTGAGGAACTGCCAAACTGTCCTCCACAATGGCTGGATCATTCAACATTCCCACTGGCAGTGAATGAGGGTTTCCATTCCTCCACATCCTCTCCAACACTTATAGTCTGCTGTTTTTTTACTAGCTTCCATTCTAATGGGGGTGAGATGGTATCTCATTGCAGTTTTTATTTGCATTTCCCTAATAGCTAGTGATGTTGAGCATCTTTTCAAATGCTTTTTAGCCATTTGTAATTCTTCCTTGGAGAAGTGTCTTTTCAAGTCACTTGCTCATTTTTTAAATGTGTTATTTTTCTTTTTATGGTCGAGAGGTAAGATTTATTTATATATGAGGGATATTAGGCTCTGTGCTGTTTAGGCTAATGTGTCAACTTGGCCAGGTAATTATGCACTGGGCTAATTGTAAAAGAAGAGCATTTATGGACTTTGGTCACCAGTGAGTTTTCTGTGTGGATGGCTGATTACATTCACATCAATCAAGGAGATTGCATCCGCTATGGAAGATGCTTTTATCCAATCAGTTGAATGCCTTAAAAGGGAAAGGGATTTCAAAATTCAGAGGGAATTTTCCAGCTCGTCTTTTACAGCCAACTTCTCCCAAAAACTCATCAAGGACCTTTCATTGGACTTTAACCAGAGCCCCTGGTTTGCAGCCTGTCTGTGGAACTTGAACTTGTGCATCCCCACTGTCACGTGAGAGACTCTTATAAAATCTCACATTATTGACAGATATTTCCTGTTGATTCTCTTTCCTGAGAGAACCCTGACTAATACAGGCTCTTACCAGATATATAGTTGCCAAATATTTTCTCCCATTGGGGAAGCTGCCTTTTTACTTTCTTGATAACATCCTTTGAGGTGCAAAAGTTTTTAATTTTGAGTAGATTCCATTTTTCTATTATTTATTTGCTGCTAGTGCTTTGGGTGTGAAGTTCACAAATCCATTTCCTATTATAAGTTCCTGTAGATGCTACCCTACATCATCTTCCAAGGTCTTTGCAGTCCTAGTTCTTATATTTAGATCTTTGATCCACCTTGAATTGATTTTTGTATAAAATGTGAGATGGTATTCTTCTACCATTCTTTTGGATATGGATATCCAGTTCTCCAAGCACCATTTGTTGAAGAGGCCATTCTCTCCCAACTGAGTGGGCTTGGTGGCCTCATTGAATATCAGATGTATATGTGAGAATCTATATCAGAACTCTCAATTCAGTTCCATTTGGCAGTATATCTATCCTTGTGCCAATGCTGTGTTTATTTTGGGGGGGATTGCATTAAATCTGTAGATCAGTTTGGGAAGGATAGGCATTTTAATGATGTTTAGTCTTCCTATCCATGAACAGGGAATATTCTTCCATTTATATAAGTCATCTTTGATTTCCTTTAACAGTGTTGTGTAGTTTTCGGTATATAAGTTGTTTACATCTTTAGTTAGATTTATTTGTAGGTATTAGATTCTTTTAATTAGTATTGTAAATGGTATTTTTTTTCTTGATTTCCTCCTCAGATTCCTCATTATTGGTTACAGAATTGCTACTGATTTTTGAGCATTGATCTTATACCCTGTGACTTTACTGAACTCATTTATAAGTTCTAGAAGGTCTGTTGTAGATTTCTCAGGGTTTTCTATGTATAAGATCATATAGCATGCAAATAGTGAAGTTTTTACTTCTTCCTTTCCAATTTGGATGTATTTTATATCTTTTTCTTGCCTCAGTGCTCGAGCAAGTACTTTTAACACTGTCAAATAGGAGCAGTGATAGTGGGCATCCTTGTCTTGTTACCAATCTTAGAGGGAAGGTTTTTAGTATTTCACCATTGATGATGAAGTTAGCTGTGGATTTTTCACATATACCCTTTTATCAAGTTCAGTATGTTTCCTGGTATTCCTATCTTTTGCAGTATTTTTATCAGGAAATGGTCTGTATTTTGTCAAATGCTTTTTCTGCATCTGTAGTGATGATCACATGATTTTTTTCTTTAAATCTTTTTAAGTGGTGTATTACATTGATTGGTTTTCTTATGTTAAACTATCCTTGCATAACCGAGATAAAACCCACTTGGTAGTGGTGTATAATTCATTTGATATGTTGTTGAATGCAATTAACAAGTATTTTCTTGAGGATTTTAGCATCTAGGTTCATTAGAGGGATTGGTCTGTAATTTTCCTTTCTTGTGGCATGTTTGTTTAGCATTGGTGTCAGGGTAATTTTGGCATCATAGAATGAGTTAGGCAGTGTTCCTTCTACTTCTATTTTTTGGAAGAGCTTAAGCAGGATTGGTGTTAGTTCTTTCCAGAATGTTTGGTAGAATTCACCTGTGATGCTGTCTGGTACTGGGCTCTTCTTAGTTGGGAGGTTTTTGATGACTGAGTCTATCTCTATACTTGTAATTGGACTGTTGAGTTCATCAATTTCTTCCTTCATCAATGTAGGCTGCCTTGAGTTAGTAGGAATTTGTCCATTTCCTCTAAATTATCATTCTTGCTGGCATAAAATTTTTCAAAGTATCCTCTAAGGATACTCTTTATTTCTGTGGGGTCAATAGTGATATCTCCTTCCACATTCCTTATTTTGTATATTTGCATCTGCTCTCTCTTTTTCTTTGTTAGTCTGGCTAAGGATTTTTTCAATTGTATTGATCTTCTCAAAGAATGAGCTTTTGGTTTTGTTTATTTTTTCTAGTGCTTTCTTATATTCTATTTCATTTAGTTCTGCTTTAATATTTGCTATTTCTTCTTTCTACTTCCTCTGGGGTTAGTTTGTTGTTGTTATTCCATTTCCACCAGGTGTGCAGTAAAGTCTTCAATTTTAGCTCTTTCTTCTTTTTTAATATATGCATTTATGTCTATGAATTTCCCTCTCAGTACAGCTTTGGCTGCATCCCATAGGTTTTGATATGTTGTGTTGACATTTTCATTCATTTCAATGTAGTGACTGATTTCTTTTGGATTTCCTCCTTGACACACTGTTTGTCTAAGTGAGTGTTGTTAAACTTCCATATATTTGTGCCTAATCTGGTTCTTTGCACCTTAGTGATTTCCAATTTCATTTCATTGTGGTCAGAGAAATCACTTTGTATAATCTCAATCTTTCTGAATTCACTGTGAGTTTTTCTGTGGTCTAGCATATGGTCTATCTTGGAGTATGATCCATGTGCACTCAAGAAGAATGCATATCCTGCTGTATTTGGGTGTAGCATTTTGTATATGTCTATTAGGTCCAGCTCCTTTAATGTATTATTCAGAGTCTTTGTTTCTTTATTGATTCTCTTTCTAGATGTTCTGTCTAGTGGTGATAATGGTGTATTAAATTCACTCACTATAATTGTAGAGGCATTTATGTCTCCAATTAGTTTTTCCAGTGTTTGCCTAATGTATTTTGAGGCACCCTGATTAGATGCATAAATGTTTATGATTGTTCTTTCTTCTTGAAAGACTACCCATTTTACTAATATTTAGTGTCCTTCTTTGTCTCTTAAAACAGTTTTGCATTTAAAGTCTATTTTGTCCGATACTAGTACAGACACTCCCACCCTTTTTTGGTTGTTGTTTGCTTGTAAAATTGTTTTCCAGCCATTCACTTTCAGCCTCCTGAATCCCTGGGTCTAAGGTGGTTTTCTTGTAGACAACATATAGATGGGTGATATTTCCTTATCCATTCTGCCAATCCGTGTCTCTTGACTGGTGAGTTTAATCCATTAACATTCAGTGTTATTACTCTCAAGGAATTTCTTACATAAGTCATATTTTCTTTGTGTTTACATATGTCATATGTTGTTTTTTATTCTGCTTTTTGTCTTTTTAGTTGTTCTTACGCTCTCCTCCAACTCTCTCCTGTTTTTTCCCTTCAACCTGTAGAACTTCCTTTAGCATTCCTTGAGTGCAGGTCTCTTATTGGCATACCCTCTTAATTTCTGTTTATCCATGAATATTTTGAACTTTCCATCATTTTTGAATGCCAGGTTTGCTGGATAGAGAATTTGTGGCTGGAAGTTTTTTTTTACTTTAGTACCTTGAGTAAATCATACCACTGTCTTCTTGTCTCCATGGTTTCAGATGAGAAATCAGCACTTAATCTTATTGTGCTTCCCTTGTATGTGATGGATCTCTTTTCTCTTGCTGGTTTTAGTATTTTTTCTTTGTCTTGAGCATTGGTCATTTTGACAAGTATATGTTTTGGAGTAGGCCTGTTGGGATTTATACTATTTGGGGTAGATATGCTTCCTGGACATGTACATCCATCTCCTTTAAAAAGGTTGGCAAGTTTTCTGCCATTTTTTCCATCAACCCTCCTTCTGTTCCCTTTCCCTTCTCTTCTCCCTCTGGGATGCCTATAATGCATATGTTTGTGCATTTTGTGTTGTTGATTAAATCCCTAAATCTCTGCTGGATTTCTTCTATCTTTTTATCTATCTGTTTGATTTCAGATGTACTGTCTTCCACATCACATTCTTTTTTCTGCCTGTTCAAATCTGCTGTTATGTAATTCCAGCATCTTTTTTATTTCTTGGATTGTGCCATTCATCACCATCATATCCGTTATCTTTTTGTCTATGCTTACAATTTCTTCAGTATAGTCTCCCAGTGTCTTCTTAATATCCTTAATCTCTTCTTTCACTTCATTAAGTTGGTCCATGATATTTGTTTGGACAGCTTTGATTAGTTGTTCCATGTTCTGTATCTCTTCCTGGTTTTTAGTTTGTTCATTGGACTGAGCCATGTCTTCCTGTTTCTTAGTATGGTTTTTAATTTTTTGTTGCCCTCTGGTCAATTTTTTATCTTGATGGATTTATTCAGTTGATTAGCTTCTCTCTCTGCTCTAGAGTCTTACTTAGCTGCTGTTTTTTGTGTGTGTTAAGTTTTCTGGCATTTTATTTTTCTTGTTCTATTTCCTTGCTGTTTTTTATGTTCCCCTGAAGGTAAAAGATTAGGGCCAGAGAAAGCAAAAGAGGTTTAAAAAAAAAAGCATTTTAGTAGTAATAATAAAAGTTAGAAGATGGGCCATATAAGACTTAGTAAAATGAATATTTAACTGATGTAAGCAGTGTAGCATAATAGGAATAAAAAAGTGGAGCACCTCCAATGAAATGGGAAACCAAATAGAGAAATATATATATAATTATTTAAAAGACGAGAATGATGATGAGAGAGAAAGAGAAAAGAAAGGACAGAAAGAAAAAAGTTAATTAAAAAAAAGAAAACAGAATAGACAACATAGAAATTGAAACCAGAAAATTTTAGGACTAAATAAAGAAAGGTGGAATGTAAGAACCACAACAGAAAGCAGAAGATAGAAAGATGAGGGAATGAAAAGAGATAGTGTTGATAGACAAAATCATTACACACAGAAAATGGGGAATCAAGGAAGAAGAATCACAGTAATGAAGAAGCAAGCTAGCAGCACCTAATTTAAAAGAAAAGGGGGTGGGGAAGGAAAGAGGAAAGAAAAACAAGAGGCAAAAAAAACCAAACAAACACAAGCAAGCAGTCAAACAAAGCTAAGGAAGAGTAGCGTTCCTTTCTTGGCCCTTGTGGAGTTTCTCAGGCTGCCTGTGTTCATCAATCAATTACCCTGCAGGCTTCTCTCTGCAGGTTTTGAGGTGGGTTTTAGCGAGTAACCTAAGTTTTTTTTTCTTTTGGAAAAAATAAGGGACCCACAAAAAGCTAGTACAAAAATAATGTCTATGTATTCCCTGTCCTATTATCAGCTGGATGTTCGATATCCCAGTGGATCACTACTCTTAGTGGAGCCTGGAATTGAACAAAGGAACTCATATATTCAAGGCAGAGACTCCTCCACTGAGCTACATTTCTAATTGGTTCAGTAAGCTCTTCAGAAAGCTATTCAGTCATTTTCCCTGAGGCAGGTTTGACTCTCCTATGGCCCCAGGGTTCAGCAGTCTGTGTGAGCAGATACCCCCCTCTCCTGGTCAGGTTGAGTTCCTTTTTGAAATTCAAATGGGACTCTGATGACTGAGTTCACTGCACTGAAATGATTTCCAAGCCTCTTCTAGACCACCCCTTCCTCCCAGGGGACCTTAAATAGGCTCTTGAAACTTATTTAGTGCTTCCCACTGCCTGATTCCCTTAGAGGAGTTGAAATTCTGATAGTCCTCAGCATGGAACTATTAAATTGACTGACTCTGCCCTCTCTCAGGCCAAGCCTCTGTATCCCAGGGCAGTTAGGTAAATCAGGCTTCCTCAACAGATTCACCTCTCCCCTCTGCCTGTTACCACCTCAAGCTGACTGGTGTGCTCCCCAATGCTCAAAGGATGTCCAGACAACCAAACCCACAGAAAGGAAACCCCTCTCCACCCCTTGCTGGAACCTTCCCACTCTCAGAGAATGCTCCCTCTTGCTGGGTGGCCAGCAGGAGTCAGGGCTGACCCTGGCCCTTTGCCCAGAGGGTTGGGCTTAGTCAGCCATGATTTCCAGGCATGGGGCTAAAAACTCATGGTTTTATCTTGAGCAATCTATCTCCCTGTACTGCTCCCTCCAGATTGATGCCCCAAAGGTTCCTGCTCCTGGGACTCCCAGAACACTTCACTCAGGCAGGATCCTGTCTACATTCAGCCATCTTTTGTGAGAGAGATGAAATCCCACTTAAACTGACACCATCTTGCCTATCTCCAATTCACATATATTTTAAGCCCAGATGGTCTTTATATACTTCCATCAAAACAACATTATGCAACAGACTTCTGCTGAGGGAGATTGAGAACTCAACTGCCTCTCTTAAGACATATGTTAAGGTAATTTGCAAAAATGTAAAATAAACCATTCTTCTTACCAGCAAAAAAATCACAAGCCGTACTAGGAAACAGGAAGAGATGACCCAGCCAAAGGGAAAAATCAAATAACCTGAAGAGATACAGGATTTAAGACAATCAGTAATAGTCATGCAACTCTCCTAAATCAATTCAAAGAATTTAAAGAAAATATGACTAAAGAGAAAAAGAATAGTAAGAAGATACTGAGTGAGCATAAAGAACAATTTGAAAACCTGCAAAGGAAAGAAACAGACCTTATGGGAATGAAAGACATGATGGGTGAGATTAAAAATACATTACTGATACATATGAGCACATTTGAATTGCTCAAAGTCAGAATTAGTGATTTCAAAGATACATCTGAACTGGAAAAGACAGGAGAACAGAAAGAGAAGAGAATGGAAAAAATGAAACCGAGCCTCAGAGAACCAATGAAAATGGGAAATGTTTATATACATTATTGGGGTCCCAGAAGGAGAAAAGACTGGAAATAGGACAGAAAGAATATCTGAGGAAATAATGACTGAAAACTTCACAAACCTTATGAAAGACATAAATATCAGTATCTAAGAAGGACAATGCACCTCAAACAGAATAAATCTGAATAGACCTACCATGAGACACCTACTATTCAGAATGACAAGTATCAGAGACAAACAGAGGATTCTGAAAGCAGCAAGAGAAAAGCAAAGTGATACATACAAGGGAAACTCATTAAGTGCCAACCTCTCATCAGAAACCATGGAGAAGAGAAGAAAGTGGTATGATCTATTTAAGGTACTAAAAGAGAAAAACTGCCAGCCAAGAATTCTATCTCTGGCAAAACTGTACTTCAAAAGTGAGGGTGAGTCCAATGTTCACAGACAAACAAAAACTGATGGAATATGTTATTAAAAGATCAGAATTACATGAGATACTAAAGGGAGTGCTTCAGCCTGAAAGGAAAAAACAAGGGTAAGATTTGGAGAAGAGTATAAAAATGAAGATTATTAGGAAGAGTAAATTACAATGCTAAAAAAAAAAAAGTAAATTAAAGGTAAAAAGACAGACAATAAAACAATATGATGAGAAAATCAAGGGCAAAATGGATGAAGTAAGTAATGCCTTTACAGTAATAACCCTAAATGTTAATGGCTAGAACTCCCCAATCAAAAGACATAGACTGATAGAATAAATAAAAAAATATGAGCCATCTATACATTGTCTACAAATGACCTACTTCAGATGTAAGAACACAACTAGGTTAAATGTAAAAGGTTGGAAAAAGATATTTCATGCAAATAGTAACCAAAAGAGAGCTGGAGTTGTGATTTTAATATCGGAAAAAATAGATTTCAAAGGCAAAACTGTTATAAAGGATGAAGAAGGTCATTATATATTTAAAAAGGGGCAATTCACCAAGAAGAAATAACTATACTAAATATTTATGCACCTAACCTGAGTGCCCCAAGATATATGAGTAATACATTGGCAAAACTTAAGGGAGAAATAAATGTCTTTACAATAATAGTTGGAGACTTCAATACAACCCTCTCAGTATTGGATAGACCATCAGGACAGAGGATAAATAAAGAAAGAGAACTTGAATAACATGATAAGTGAACTAGATGTAACATACATCTATAAAGCACTGCACCCTTAAACAGCAGGATATACTTTACTTTTCAAGTGCTCATCAATCCTTCTCCAAGATAGACTATATGTTGGGTCACAAGATAAGTCTCAATAAATTTACAAATATTGGAATTACACAAAACACTTTTTCTGATCATAATGGAATGAAGCTGGAAATCAATAATAGATGGAAAACAGGTAAATACATAAATATATGGAGATTAAGCAACACACTCTTAAATAATCAGTGAGTCAAAAAGAAATTGCAGAATGCAGCAAATATCTTGAGATGAATGAAATGAGAATACAACATATCAAAAGCTATGGGACACTGCAAAGTCATGTTACACTAAAAAAGAAGAAAAAGTTAAAATTGAAGATCTAACTGCACACTTTGAGGAACTAGAAGAATAGCAAACTAATCCCAAAGCAAGCCAAAGGAAAGAAATAGTAAAGATCAGCAAAAATAAATGAAATCGAGAACAAAGAAACAATTCAGAGAATTAACAAAACCAAAAGTTGGTTCTTTGAGAAGATCAACAAAATTGACAAACCCTTAGCTAGACTGACAAAGACATAAAAGAGAAGAAGCAAATACGTATAATCAGAAATGAGAGAAGGGATATTACTACTGATCCCACAGAAATGAGAGAGATCATAAGAGGAGAGTATGAACAACCGTATATGAAAAATCTAGACAAAGAAGAGGAGATGGATAAAATCTAGAAACACATGAACCACCTACACTGACCCTGGAAGAATTAGAAGAGTACAATATACCAATCCCAAGTAAGAGATTGAAACAGTCACCAAAAAACCTCCAAACGATGAAAAACCCAGGACCAGATGGCTTTACATCTGAATTCTACCAATCATTCAAAGATTATCTAATACAAATCTCGCACAAGCTCTTCTAAAAATTGGAAAGGAAAGAACACTACCAAACTCATTCCATAAAGCCAACGTCACCCTAATATCAAAATTAAATAAAGATACTAAAAAAATACAAAAAATTCCAGACCAATATCTCTGACTATAGATGCAAAAATCATCAACAAAATACTTGCAAACAGAATCCAAAAGCACATTAAAAGAATTATATACCACAAACAAGTGGGTTTTAACCCAGGTATGCAAGGGTGGTTCAACAGAAGAAAATCAAATAGTGTAATAAGTCATATTGATAAACTGAAGAAGAAAAATCACATGATCCTCTTGATTGAGGCAGAAAAGGCATTTCACAAAATATAGCACCCTTTCTTGATAAAAACATTCCAAAGATAGGAAGAGAAGGAAGCTTTTTCAATATGGTAAAGTGTATATATGAAAAACCTCCAGCTAGCATTGCACTCAATGGTGAAAGAGAAAGTTTTCCCGCTGAGATCAAAGACAAGACAAGTATGCCTACTGTCACCACTGTTATTCAATACTGTGGTATAAAAAGACAAACTATCCAATTAAAAAATGGGGAAATGACTTGAAAGGACAACTGTCCAAAGAAGAAATACAAATGGCAAAGAAACACAAGAATAAATGTTCAACAGCACTAGCAATTAGGGAAGTGCATATCAAAACTACAATGAGATATCATTTCACACCTATTTGAATGACTGCTATAAAAAGTCAGAAAACTGTAAATGTTGGAGAGGATGTGGAGAGATAGAAATGCTTATTCACTGTTGATGGGAATGTAGAATGGTACAGCCACTGTGGAGGACTGTTTGACAGTTCCTAAGGAAGTTGAATATAGACTTGACATGTGACCCGGCAATACCATTACTAGCTATATAACCAGAAGACCTGAGAGCAGTGACAAACAGACATCTGCCTGCTGATGTTCATAGTGGCTTAATTCATGATTGCCAAAAGTTGGAAACAATCTAGGTGTCCATCAACTGATGAATGGATAAACAAGCTGTGGTGTATATACTTGATGGAATATTATGCAGCAGTAAGAAAAGATGAAGTCATGAAGCATATGACAATATAGATGAACCTGGAGGACATTATTCTGAGTGAAGCAAGCCTGACACAAAAGGACAAATAGTGCACGAATGTGCTATTAAGAACAAAATATATTGTGTAAAGTCTTGGAGTTAACAATTATAATATAGGTCACCAGAAAATAGAATGAAGGTAGAGAAAATAAAAGCTGAGGGTTAATCTGTGCAGAATTGGTAAAAAGGTTGTACATCTTTAGAAATGAATAGAAATTGTGAAAGCACATCATAGTGTTTGTAACTAGCTGAGCTATTATATGAGTATGACAGTGGTTGAAAAGGTAAGTCCAAGGACATGTATATTACTAGAAGGAAAGTTAAACAAATGTACCATGCAACTGAACAACAGTGAAACCTTATGTAAAATACAGCTTTGGGTGATACTGCATATTTTAAACTGTTAACAAAATATAAATAATTAGAGAGATGTAAACAGAATAGCATCTATGTATGGCAAGGGAAGCATAGAGAGATTGAGAGGTGTTTTTTGTTGTTGCTGTTCTTTTGGTTATTATTATTATTATTGAATAATGAAAATGCCTTATAATGATTGAAATGATGAATGCACAACTATGGGATTATCCTGAATACCAATGATTGTACACTTTGGATGGATTTGTGCTTTATTATTATGTATCAATAAAATTGATTTGTTAAAAAAAAAACTAATCTTAACAGGTAATCTAATCAAAATATATCTCAGCTGAATTTAAGGCAATCAAAGAGTATCACACCGGGAGGAAGAGATTCCTTTACAAACATAATCTTTCCTTTTTGGGGATTCATAAATAATTCAAACTGCCAAATATTGAGTTAAGAATTTTCTTTCTCATAATTAACAAAGTAATTATAATATGGAGAATGAGACTAAATGAATTCCAAGAAAAGATATATTAAACAATTGTTTTAGCTTCCTAACTGTGCTGGGCAAGTCAGAGACATGTTCAGTGGCCATTTCTCAGCCTTGCCTACCCCTCCTCTTCTTTGTGTGCAGAGGTTTCAATGATTCCATTTTATAACCCTGGGAGGCATTAGGTCTAATGGAACAGCTTGAGCAGACCTTGACACCCAAACTGGGAACGAGAAGCCCCAGCTGTTTGTCAGGGTGGGAACTCTGCACAAAGGTTGCTTGGTACCTGCTTTTCCCTCAGTGGCAAGGCCCACACTCCACTGGACTGTCCTGAATCTCCAAAGCAAAGTGATGTGTGGGGAGCTGCATCCAACAGCTCTGACCTGAGCAGTTGACCTCCTCAGGGGATCAGCTATGATGGGATCTCTTCCCTTGCCCTTTGGGCCCTTTGTGCTATAGAAGTAATAAAGCCTTCATTTGCCAGTGGGGGGAGGGGGGAGAAGTCAGTGTCAAACCAAGCAATGCTGGGCAGTTATTTGGGTGCAGATTTGGTCTCAATGAGTCAGTTTCAAAGCCCATGCACTCATAGCCATCAGTGCTTACTGAGCCAATCCATTTCAGAGATCACTGAACAAAGATTGCTGAGGATTGGACCATGAGAGGGAAAGGTTGACCACAAATTCAAATCTGTGAATACTGAGATGTTTCTTTTCTCAGATTAAATAGCACTCATAACAGAACTTTACAAATAGTAATCACAGTGAGTTTTCATCAAGAAGGCCTTTTCTCTAGAGAACAGTATATATTCTATTCTTTTTCCATGCTCTTTAGTGGGCCATTACATTAATTTTGTGTATTCCTGCTTACATTTTATCAAAATTATTTTCATGCTTTAAATTTAAATTCTGAACATACTTTGTGGAGCACCTATCTTAAATGATGGCATCTAGTCTTTTGAGAATTATCTTCTAAATATTTTAATAACATTCAGATTTTTGAAGATTGAAATTTATCAATTAAATATTAGCAATTTATTAATTTATCTTGTGAGATTTTTGCTCTTAGGATTCTTCTTTTTGGTAATAATTAATTAACTTGCAAAACTTTGGCACACTTTATAAAATTTAAATATTTTGATCAATTCCCCTCAGTCTTTCTAGGATTATGCCATTATCTGTGTTTAGTAAAATATTATCACTATATAAATAATATATATTTTTGATCAATTTTATATGGATTTTTCTAATGTGATTGAATATTGAATCTTCCTACATCACATATTGGGAACATGCATTGTCATATCCTGGACTCAGAAAGAACTTCTTGACCTGAAAACATATTAATAATTTTTAAAAATAGAAAATCAACACTGTTTGCCAAGCTGAGTTCAAAGCACTCTATAAGTATCAACTTGGTTTATCATTCAAAACATATATGAGGGAGGGACCAAGATGGCGTCAATCTAGGTGAGTGCTCACGATTCAGATCTCCGGGGACGGCCGACTGTGGACACGGTTCTGCCCGAGGGTCTGTGCTGTGGGCACACGGAGTGAGAGGCTTGGGTCATCTAGCAGCTGGCGGATTGATGGCGTGGAGTGATCAGTGGAGATTCGTGAGTTCTGAGCCTGCCTTTGGTGGTCAGCACAGATGGCTGAGCCCCGCCCACACAGAAAACGGCTGACTGGAGCCGCGGATCCTACATCCGCGACTCCCGCTGCCTGCTGGCTTGTGGGAACATAATCTGAGGGAGGGAGGGCTCTAACAGAAGGTGGAGAGTGTTTTAACTTCTGTGGATTTGGCTGCCTGGACCCCCTCATAGCTTTATTATTATTATTTTTTTCTCCCTCCCGCCGCTCCTCCTCCCTCCCGCCGCTCCCGCTTCTGCCGCCCCTCCCTCCACTCCCCATCACTCCAGCCACACCTGCCTCTGACGCCCCTCCCCCCACTTCCCCCGTGTCCACTCGGCCTTCCTTGCTCTCCCTTGCCGCTGCCACAGGTCCTCTGGGCCGGTACCCCAGGCTCGGCTCCCCTGCTCACCTCTCACCCCTCCCTGCCTCTGCCACTCGGCGAGATGGCTTCCCCTCCCTCCCAGTCTCTCTGTCATTTGGGTTTCCTCTCATAGCTTTAGGGAGCAGATAAGCTGGATGGAAACACTGCCAGGCTGAGGGGAGAGGCAAAATTGCTGAGCAAACTTGTTTTTTGCAGCTGCCCGCTGATACTAAGGCTTGGCCAAGAGGGGGCAGAGCCAGACAATTTTATCAATCTGTACTGACAAGCATCAAAGCTTCAGCACTCCTGGGGAGGTAAGGAAGTGAGTAGGGCTTGATTAGTTTCCATGACCCTATTTAGGGCCACCTCAGTGAAGGGGGTGATCTAGCAGAGGACTCCTTTGGGTCCCTTATACCCCCCCACAAAAAAAGAAGACAGTCACGTTAAAAAATGAATTCCTGTTCCTAATTTAATATACTACCAAAAATCTGCCTTAATACCTACAGATACAACACCAAAGGGTAATTGATAAACGCAAGCAGGCTTTGAAGATCCACAAGTACACTAGAAGGAACACTTCCTCCTTAGCTTTGTTTGACTGCTTGATGGTGTGATTGTTCAGCTTTTCTCTGTTTATTTGTTGTCTCTTGCTTTTCTTTCCTCTTTCCTCCCCCTTCTTTTTCCTTTTATTTTTAAAAATTAGGTGCTGCTAGCTTGTCTCTTCTTTGCTGTGCTTCTTCCTCAGTGATTTCCCATTCTCAGTATTTACTGGTATTGCATCAAAGCTTTCTCTTATCCTCCCCTCATCTCTCTGCCTTCTGCTTTCTGTTGTGGATCTTAGACATCATACTTTTTCAATAGCCCACAACTTAAGAGGGTCAACCTCTATACTATCTATTTTTGTTTTCTTCTTTTTTTAAATTAATATTAGCCTTTCCCTTCTAGCCCTTTCTTTACTCTTTCTCTCCCTCCTTATCATTTTAGCCTTCTAAACCATTATATATATTTTCCTCTATTTGGTTTCCCAGCCCATTGTAGGTACTCCACTCTTTTTCCTATTACTCTGCACTACATACACAAATTAAATTCTCATTTCACTAAGTCCAATTTGGCCTCTCTACTAACTTTCATTACTATTACTATTATCCTTCTGCTGTTCTCACTTCTTTCGATTCCTCTGGCACTAATCTTTTCCCTTCAAGGTAACATAGAAAGAAGTAAGGAAACGAAATAAGAAGAAAAAGTATCAAAGAGAAAACTTTACACACACACAGAGCCACCAGCTAAATAAAACTCTAGAGCAGAGAGAAAAGCTAATCAACTGAATAAATCCATCAAGATAAAATGATGACTAGAGGGCAACAAAAAATTACAAACCACACTGAGAAACAGGAAAACATGGATCACTCCAATGAACTAACTAAAATCCAGGAATATATGCAGTACATCGAACAACTAATCAAAGATTCCCAAACAAATGTTGTGAACCATCTTAACGAAGTGAAGGAAGAGATTAAGGTTATGAAGAAGACACTGACAGAACATACTGAAGAAATTGTACACATACACAAAAAGGTAACGGATATGATGGTGATCATTGGCACAACCCAAGAAATAAAAAAGATGCTGGAGTCACATAACAGCAGATTGGAACAGGTAGAAGGAAGAATTAATGATGTGGAAGACAATACAGCTGAAATCAAACAGATAGTCGAACAGATAGACAAAAAAATAGAAAAAATCCAGCAGGGACTCAGGGATTTAACTGACAACACAAAACACACAAACATACGCATCATGGGCATCCCAGAGGGAGAAGAGAAGGGAAAGGGATCA
>JAQZBX010000044.1:0-173198 GCA_029593785.1 Cabassous unicinctus
TCTTGTATTGTTTCTGATCTTAGAGGCAATGCTTTCAACCACTCCCCATTGAGTATGCTGTTGATTGTGGGTTTTTCATATATATCTTTTATCATATTGAGGGATTTCCTTCTATTCCTATATTTTGAAGTGTTTGTATCAAAAATTGAAGCTGGATTTTGTCAAATGCCTTCTCTGTTTCAATTGAGATGATCATGTATTTTTTTTCCTTCAGATTGTTAATGTGGTGTATTACATTTATTGATTTTCTTATGTTGAAGCAGCCTTGCATACCAGAAATAAATCTCACTTGGTCATGATATATATAAGCCTTTTGACATTCTATTGGTTACAATTTACATATATTTTGGGAGAATTTTTGCATCTATGTACATTAGAGGGAGAGTTCATAAAGAAGAATACATCTTTCCTAGAAATCTTAAAGGAAGTCTTAGAGCCTGAAAGAAAAAAGAGACAGGAAAAAGAGGCATGGAGGAGAGTGTAGAAGAAATAATCACAGAAAGAATAGTTAAAAGAGTAAAAAGACAGACAAAATTATAATATGACATATGAAAACCAAAGAATAAAATGATAGAAGTAAATAATGCTTTTACAGTAATATCATTGAATGTGAATAGATTAAAATTCCCAATCAAAATATATAGGTTGACCAAATGGATATCAAAACATGAGTCATCCATATGCTACTTAAAAGTGACTCAGCTTAAACCCGGGATACAAACCAGATGAAAGTGATAGGTTGGAAAAAGATACTCCATGCAAATAGTAACCAAAAAAGAGCAAGGGTAGCTATTCTAATATTACGGAAAACAAACTTTAAATGTAGTAAAATTATGATATACAGAAGGCCATTATATATTAGTAAAAGTGACAATCCACCAGGAAGATATAACAGTCATAAATATCTATGCACCTACCTAAACAGGTTGCCTAAAATTTGTGAGACAAACACTTACCAAACTGAAGGGAGAAATGGACATCACTACAATAATCATTGGAGACTTCAACACACCACACACATCATTAGAAAGAAAAAAATAGACAGAAGATCAACAAGGAAACAGAGAACTTGAGCAATACAATAAACAATTAAGTCCTAACAGATATATGCAGAATGGTGCATCCAAACTCAGCAGGTTATGCATTCTTCTCAAGTAGCCATGGATCTTTCTCCAGAATAGACCATGTTAGGACACAATTCAGGCCTCAGTAAATGTATAAAGATCAAAATTATATAAAGAACCTTCTCAGATCATAATGGAATGAAACTGGCAATCTATAACAGGAGAAAGGTAAATTTGCAAATGTGCAGAGTCTAAACAACACACTCCTAACAGTGGGTCAAAGAAGAAATTGCACTTGAAATCTGAAAATATAGTGAGACAATTAAAAATGAGAAAACAACTTATTAAGACTTATGGGATACAATGAAGGCAGTCTTGAGAAGGAAATTTATAGCCCTAAATGTGTATATTAAAAAACAAGAATTTAGCTAAACTCAAAGATTTAAGTAAACAACCAGAGAAACTAGAAAAAGAACAGCAAAGAAATCCCAAAGCCAGCAGCAGGAAAGAAATAATAAAGACTACAGAAGAAATAAATGAAATTGAGAACAAAAATCAATAGAGAAGAATCAAATAAACCAAATTTGGTTCTAAGAGAAGATCAATAAAATTGACAAAACCCTAGCTAGATTAACAGAGAAAAAAAGAGAGTAGATGCAAATAAATACAATCAGACATGAAAACGGAGATGTTATGACTCACTGCACAGATATAAAATAGAATCATAAGAGGGTATTATGAGAAACAGTATACCAACAAGCTAGACAACCTAAATGAAAGGGACAAATTTCTAGAAATACACAAACAGCCTACACTGATGATACAAGAAATACAAGAACCTAACAAACCAGTCACATTTAAAAGATTGAATCGATCATCAAAAATCTCCCAACAAAAAAAAAGCCCAGAACCAGAGGGCCTCACAGGTGAAATGTACCAACCATTTCAAAAATAATTAACACCAATCCTGTTTAAACCCTTCCAAAAAATTGAAGAGGGAAAATTACCCAACATATTTTATGAAGCCAATACCTCCCTAATATCTTCATTCTTAATATAAGAACTTTAAATTAATAGTCATGTATAGAATGTAAAAAAATGTTTGAATATCTTCAAAATCCATCACATATTATTATATTAAATCAAGGGCATTTGATATATAGAAATATAGATGAGGCAGTTCAGATTTACCATTGCTTCTGTTAACTTAGTTTGAATCTCAGCATTGATGGAAAATTAACATAGAATTGGAAAACATCTGGTGCACATTTCTTTTTAGTATAAATTTTTACCATGATCTCTGTCATTCTCTTTGCCTTTTTAAAAAATTTGCAATATATCTTCAGCCATATTATTGTAGCTATCTTTTCACATAAATTCATTTTAATTCCCTCCTCATCTCTTGATTTCAAAGATTATTTTAACAATGTAACAATCACAAATTTTTAAAAAATCCATTGTATCAATTGTATTCTTACTACAATTGAATTTATTTCTGTGGTGCAGATTTAAGATTTAGAATTAACATATAGACAAGTCATTACAGAGTAATTCCTCTCTATATAGCTCCACTTGTACTACATAAATATTTCATCACCTATAAGTGAAAACAATATTTGATTTTGAAATAATATATGAATATTATTTTGAACAACTCAATGTAATTATCTATTCTTTTAAATGGACATAAAAGGAAAATATTATTTTAATCAAGTGTCAGGATATAAAACCCACCTTAATTGTTCTCCCCCGAATCCTTCCACTGAAAATAAAATGAGAAAATTATGCTTTATACATGAAAATATGGTTTAAATAATAAAGGTTAGCAGCGTACTCAGGCAAAGCAATACAAAGTTTTATCTGCCTTTATTGATACAAAATTATTATCATTGTTAATTAAATGTGTTCTTACATTCTAACTAGTCACTTTTAACAAAAAGTGTCTGAAACACCAGTTTACTCCATTCTCAAGGCCATAAGTGATTTTCGTTTCCCTTCCTGGAAATCCTTGTTGGGTTAGGTTTCCCAAAAATTAATGATTTTCCCTGTATAAACTGCCACTTAATTTCTAGCTCCTTCATTTTAGAATACAAAGGAGCCCTAGTTTCTATTCTAGACTCAGCCATTAATTTTAGTAGTGAACTCTGCAATTGAGTTGATTTCTATCCAAAACAATTTCTTCATCCAAAGTTAGAGACATTAATCTCACTTACCTAAAACAGTGAGTTCTGAGTTTCAAATTTAAAAAGAGGGAAAGAAGAACTTTGAAAAGATAAGATACTATGTAATGAATATGGATTATGAAATAGGGAATTATGTTCAGTTGAACATTCATACAATAGTAACAATATTTAAGAGAGGTAAAAATTCCTTGAGGCTTTCCTGGGTTGATTATATATAGAATACCTCATTAACATTTAGAAAGTAAGAACAGGAAACCAGAGTTATCTGAGCTCAGAGTGCAAATGCATAAACCATTAAAAATGACAAATTGAAGTGATGAAAATTTAATGTTAAAATCCCCAATTTTTCTATTACCTGCTTATTTCATATAAAGCCATGATATCGCCACTGTTATTGGAACTGATCTACTTCAGCCATTCTAATTTTAAATTAGGTGAAAATGAGTTAATAAATTAAGCCAAAATCTCTCATTCTACAAAAATTTAGATAAAACTGAAACACAAATTATAAACTCACCTGTTTCTTTCCCCCAATATGTAGGAGAAATCATTACCATCATAAACATCACAGGCATGATGGCAGTTAACAAAGTCCAGTGAAGTAAGATAAACACAGATTCCAGTTTAGAGATATTTCCATTTGATTTTCACTTCCTGTTTGGAGTCTTTGGGTAAGTTTGTTAGGTTGTTGATGTTGCAGGGACATTTTTCTTTTGATTTGCCTTCTCACTACCTTATACCATGCAAAAAACTTTTTCTTAATCAAAACTTTGTTGACTTTCTACCAAAAGTTTTTATATTTTCTTTGTATGGAAATTCTCCCTACAGCTAAGCATAATTTCTATGTCACTGAGGGACCTACTTATCCTTTTAGAACATCACATCACAAGCTCCTCAGGCAAATCATTGAATTTGTTAGTATCATAATCACAAAACAAATAAGTCTATAAAAACCAGAGATTATCTCTGCATTTAACTCTGTTTAACAATTATGTATACTAGGTAGTCAAAAATAGATAATGCATATATCATACGTAAGAAGGAAAGAGACATAATTGAACACACAGGTTCTAATCTTTCTTAAACTATTGTGGATTCATTCCAATGCTTTTCCTCTCATTGTTATTTCTCTGTCCACATTTAAATGTTGATTATTTTCCTAATTTTCAGAATATTTAATTTCAGATTCTTCATAATTCTTCCACTATTAATAATATTAATAATATGAAATTTCTAATTTCTCACACCTTTCATAGCTGAAAACTATCGATCATTATAGGGAAAACTGGCATATGTCACTCAACAAGTGTTCATTTAAATAATGGTTTTTGATGTATAGGATCATGTTATCTACAAATAGTGAATTTTTTACTTCTTGCTTTCCAGTTTGAATGCTTTTTATATCTTTTTCTTGCCTAACTGTTTGAGCAAGTAATTCTAACACAATGTTAAATAAGAGAAATGACAGTGGGTATTCTTGTCTTGTTGCAGATTTTAGAGGGAAAGCTTTTAGGACTCCACCATTGAATATGATGTTAGTTGTGAGTTTTTCATATATACACTTTTCATGTTGAGGAAGTTTTCTTCTGTCCCTATCTTTGAAGTGTTTTTATCAAGAAAGTGCTGTATTTTTTCAAATGCTTTTTCTGCATCTACAGAGATGATCATGTGATTTTTTTCTTTGAAATTGTTTATGTGGTGTATTACATTGATTGTATTTGTTATGTTGAAACATCCTTGCATACCTGGGATGAAACCCACTTGGGCATGTTGTATATTTCATCTGATGTGTCACTGAATAAAATTAGTAAGCATTTTTTGAGAATTTTAGCATCTAGTTTCATTAGAGAGATTGGTCTAAAGTTTTCCTTTATTGTGGTATCTTTGTTTGGCTTTGGTGTTAGGGTGATGTTGGCATCATAGAATGAGTTAAGCAACGTTTCCTCCAACGCAGTTGATGCATCAGCCTTAGTGAGTAAAATAAGAAAAAAATGAACCTTAAAAAAAAAAAAAAACAGATCCAAGAAAGCCTAAATGAAAAAGGACATCTATAAATTCCCGGTCATAATGTAAAAGATGGCTCCCTGATAACCAGGTGGATTATTTCTTGGTTGAGCCAAGAATTGAACCATTGTACTCATATAGCAAGTGGGAATTCCTGCACTGAGCTAAATTATCTCCTTAAGTTAATTAGTCTTGAGAGAGCTGTTTCCTTCCTTTCCCCCAGGCATTTTAGAATTCTTCAGCTTGCTAGTGTCCTGCTGAGAAGGCACTTTTCCTTGCCTCCTCTTTAATCTTGTTGCTTTCTCACCCTGGGCAGTGGGTAGCTGGGGATGACAGCCTGCATGAGCAGCTCCCACTTCCCCTCTCCACTTTCGGTTGTGGTCCCTTCAGAGATTCAAAAGGGCTTCTGGTGGCCAAACTCACCACAAAGAAACTACTTTCCATACTCTGCCACACCTCCTTTCCTCCCAGGGAATGCCCTTCTCCCTGTACCTTGGCAGCAGTAGCCAGGAGCCCCAAGGCTACCTGCCCTGTGCATAGGGTATATGTACCATTTCCAGCCACAGGTGCAAGCAATTCATGGTTTTCCATTGGCTTCTTTGTCTTTCCAGTACCCTCCTAGATGTCTTAGTATAGCTGCTCATTTTATATATATACAAAGCAGCTCCTTTAAATAGGTCCTTGCCTTCTCTCTGCATTTTTGGTGGGGAGAGATTCAGACTCTGCCTACCTACTTTGGCATCATTTTCCAAGAAGTACTATATCATTTCTAAGGGACAACAATTAGGGATATAAGGGAGTATGGGATTTTTCCTTTTGGAGTAATGAAAACTTTCTAAAATTGACTGACGTGATAACAGTACACTCTGATGAAAATGAGAGCCACTGAATGTAAAATTTGAAGGGGTTGTAAAAAGCATTGGACTGTATGATAATGAAAACTTTCTAAAATTGACTGAGGTGATAACAGTACACTCTGATGAAAATAAGAGCCACTGAATGTAAAATTTGAAGGGGTTGTAAAAAGCATTGGACTGTATGATATAGGGACTCCATTGGTGGAAGATGTACTGTAGTTAACAGCCCAAATATGAGAATGTTCTCTCATGAAAAATGAGAAATATATAATCTTAATACCGGGTTTTAATAATCAGGAGGGATAGTGGAAAATACAACAAATGTAAGCGATGAGCTATATTTAGTAGTAATATTTTGATGATGCTCTTTCACAGTTTGAAAAAATATTTCAGAACAAGGCAAGCTGTTGGTGATTCAATTGATACATGGGACCTTTTTGAGGACATTCATGTTTGGGTTTTAAGTTCACAACTTTTAGTATACACTTATTTTGTATGTATGTACATATATGAATGATATACTTCAATGCAATTTTATTTAAAAATCTGTTTCAACAGGCAAAGAGGACTTGTATATTGCTAAAGAGGTAAATTCAACAAGAAAATATATCACTTAAAAATCATAAACTGTAGGGGTTTGAAATACATACACCACAATAAAAAAGGTTCTGATACCAATACCTTGTACTGACGTGTGAAGACATTTATAAATAGGATGATTGAAGATGTTATTAGTTAAGGTATGTCAAAACTTAATGAGAGTTGGCCTTAATCAGACCCTAGATGAGAAAGGCATGAGCACCACTGTGTGCATTGCCATGTGATATGAAAGCCAAAAACCCCAATTTTTGCAACCAGCCAGAAGAAACTGATGCCAGTTGAAAGTAAGCCTTATTGCCTCAGAAACTGTGAGCTAATTACATTCCTGTTGTTACGCCAACCTATTTTACAATATTTCTTTTAGGAGCTAAGGAAACTAAATCCTATACCAATAAGAGAGCTTGTGAAAATAAGAAGATAATATTGACAGATTTGAAGAGAGAAGTCGATGATTTACATTAATAGTAAAAGGCTTCATTGTGACCACTTTCAATCAGGAATAGAACATTGAGAATAAAGATCTATAAGAAAATACAAGACTTGAATGATAATTAAAACCAACTAGATGTAAAAGTCCTATATAGAGTACTTCACTTCAAAACAGCAGAAAACACATTCTTCCCTAGTACACACAGATCATTCTCTAAGATAGTCCATCTCTTAGGTCACAAAATAATTCTCAATAAATTTAAAAAAAACTATTCAAACAATGAAATGTATCTTCTCTGACCACAATGAAATGAAACTAGAAATCAATAACAGAAAGATAATTTGAAACTCACCAATAAAGGAAAATTAAACAAGACACTTAACTAATGTACCAAATAAGAAATCATGAGGGAGTTTAAGAAATATCTCAAAGGGAATGAAAGCAAAAGCACAACATATGTAAATTTATGAGATATACCAAAGGCAGTGCTGAGAGGAAAATTTATATCTCTAAATGTAATGCTAATGAAGAAGAAAGATCTCAAATCAGAGAACTAATGTCACATGTGGAAGAAGTATAAAAAGAAGAAAAAACAAATTTAAAGTGAGTAGAAGATTACAGTGGAGATAAATGAAATAGAGAATTAAAAAATAATAGAGGGAAATAATGAAAACCAAATTTGGCTCTTTGATAGGACAATAAAATTAATACAATGAAAATGAAAAAAATAGATTATGAAAATAACTAAATTAAAAACAAAGGGAGGGGCACTACCAGAAACCATTGGTTCTGGAACCTGAGAATTAGGGCTGACTATAGGAGAATGTAGACCCAGCCTCTACAGATGAAGTCTATGCATTGTGTAAGGTCAGAAATGGCTTCTTCATATGGACTTTAAAGGCCATGTGAATTTTTTGTACTGTTTCCAGGAAGAGAGGGAAAAATTAAATCAAATTATATTTTTAAAGAACAGAGAGAAAGAAAAGACATGTGGCTCAAAGACCAGAATAGATAGGGTACAGCACATGGTTTAAGTTGTAGATATTCAAAGATGTATTATGAGTTATATTTGAATCCATGGATCAGGAGAGCATTAATAAGGAAGGTAGATGCTGTGGGCATTCTTGCTGTTCCTTCCGTTTGCATTGCCTCTTTCTTTTTCTTCATCTTCTTACCTGTTACTAAACCTTCAAGACTAAACTCAGATATCATTTCTTATAGGTCCTAACTTGACCATAGCTTACTGGAAGGCACAGAATAATTTTATGGAATTGAAAATAAAGTTGTCTACCAGTACTTACTGATATTTTAAAAATGTTAATAATCCAAAATCCTTTATAACGGATTATGTATAAAATATTTAAAAATCACATCATATAAAATGAATTGGGGGATGAATAGGCAGAGCAAAGAGCATTTTAAAGAAGAGGAATTATTCTTTGTGATACTGTAATGGTGGATAAATTACATTATGCATTAATGAAAAGAACCATACAACATAACGAGTGAACCATAATGTAAAATATAGACTTTAGTTAACATTAATATCAATATTCAACAATTTTAACAAATGTACCATAGTAATGCATGAGGTTAATAATAGTAGAAACTATGGAGGAGAGGGTATATACTAGAAATCTCTTTACTTTTAGCACAATTTTTCTTTAAGCCTAAAACTAGAGTAAAAGTATTCTTTGAAAATAAATATACAAATAATAGGTTAAAACTGGTAATTTTGTTTTACACAAGTAGTTCAATTCCACCAATGTTACTCTCTATTTATTTGTTAAATGCAGGTAGCTTGGTATCTCTGAATCTCATTTTACAAAGCTATTAAATGAAATAATCTTGATTGAAAGACTTCTGGAGCAGATTTAAGTGTTAGCATGCCAATTTTCTGTTACGGTAACTGTCACATAGTGTACACAGTAAAGTGCTAGGTGAATTTCTGCTTTGCTTTGTTTATATTGCTAAAATTAAAGACAAAACATAGAGGAAATATTTTCTCCTGTGCAAACTCTGTCTTAGAAAAGTATGAGTACCCTAAGATTTAGAGCACAATGTTTTACATGACTGATATTCATTAGGTAGTTGGTAAACTGATTTAATTACAAATATATTTCCAGGTTCATAATTTTTAAATAAAAGTTTTTTTTAAAGAATATTATTAGATTTACAGAACAGTTGCACAAAAAGTACAGATGTTCCCATATACTCCAAACTAAGATTTCTCTATTACCATCTAATATTAATATTTTACATTTGTCACAATTTATTAACCAATACTGATGCATTGGTATTAACTAAATTCCCTACATTACTCAGATTTCTTTAGGTTTTCCCTAACATCCTTTTTTATATTCTAAAACACCATCTGGGATACCACATTAGGTATTTAACAATCATGTTTACTTAGGCAGTCCCAAACAGTGACCGTTTCTTAGAATTTCCTTGTTTTTCATGACCTTGACAGCACCAGAGGAGGACTAGTCAGACTTTTGGGACATTATTCATCTGATGGACTTTGTTTGATATTTTTATCATAATTATATTGGGGTTATGGATTTTGAGGATGAAGACCACCAAGGGAAAATAAAATTCCATATCATCACATTATTACCAAGGGTATATAATAACAATATGACTCAGAACTATTGATGCTATCCCTGATCATTTGGCTGAGGTGGAGTTTATCAGGTTTTTCCACTATGAAATTCTTCTTCTCCCGTTACCTTTCCATACTTTACTCTTTGGAAGAAGTCACTATGTGCATACCACAGTAAAAAGTGGAGAGTTATGATCTACCATCTGCAAGTGTAGAATCTGTATAAATCATTTGGAATTGTTCTATATGGTGCATTTGTCTTTTCTTCCCATTTTTTTTTCATTCAATCACTCATTTATATTAGTATGGACACATGGATAATTATTTTATAGTTTATATTATATTCCAATACTGTGCTGTTTATTTAATATTGATTCTTTGACCCATTCTTCACTTGTGTTGCCATTTTTAAGGCTGATTTGTGAACTTTATTTATATTAAAAGAAACTATACTTTTGATTATCATATGTGTTTAAGTATATTTTACCAGTTCGACACTTTTTTGCTTTTGTCTGTGCAATTATTTAGAGGAATAAATATGGTAATGTACATAAAGGAATTTGTCCAGTGTTTGGTATATAGCTGGATATGAATAAATATTAGTTAATTAGTTTTTCTTCTCTTCCTTGAAGACAGTGAATGGCAAACTCAAGAATACATACAATAAAAATTCTTTTGAAAAGCTTCAGTTATGGCTTTGAGTTTCCTGAGTTCATTTTCTAAATCCCTGATGTTTAAGCTGTAAACCCCAAATTTGAAAGAATGCTCTGCTTTAAGGCAAATTTCATTCCTATCTTGTTTCTTAAGTATGATACTCTCAATGTCTCTTTGTAACTTAGGAAACCATGTTGAGAGAGTCAGAAAAAGAATTAATAAAGGCAAGAATTAACTATGGACAGCATGGTATGATTAATGAAATGAGGGGTTGAATTTGGAACTGGAAATGACTGAAAATTTGTGAGGTAAAATAAAATGAAATATACTTAATCTTAGTCAAGGCAACAGCCAGCTGGTTTGTTGGCTTGTTGTTCATTGCGCTATATTTCTGTCATTATCACACAACTTGGTAAGCTAAAATCTTATGTATATTGTCTGCTTATCACTCTGTGTGTCTGTGTAGGCATATATGTTGGTTTCATTAAGGAAGATGCTGTCAAATGTTTAGACAATCATTGAATGGATGCTCAGAATATTACTAGAAGAGTCTTTAATGAAAGGATAACCATGATCAAGAAATACAAAATCTCATTTAAGTAAATTACAAAGTTTCAAAATTACCTCAGATGTCAAAGGATAACTTGATGTTCTAGTTACTTAATCATGATTTGATTAATTTTGTAACTATACCAAATACAATAACATCTGACTCCAAGGTGGCAGAGTAGGGAATTTCCAGCTGCAATACTCCTCTGGAAACTTTGGAAATGTATGCAGATTTACTAGGCAGAAGGAAAGCTGTAGGACTGCAGTGGCAATTGATGAGGGCAGCTTAAAATGGGGACCCAGTTGGCTGTGGGGGTGGGATGAGGGAGAAAATCTATAGGAGAAAGGACACAAGCCAGCTCACAGGGTGAGGTAAGTGAGGGAAGTGACCTGGTTAGAAGATTGGTGTTCAGCAGCTCCTAGAGTGAGTTAAGTTCCTATGCAAATGACCAGGGGAACATCTTCTTACCCAGCAGGTTGTTGAGGGGGGGAGCTGTGGGATTATCAGGTGTGGGGGACTAGTGCCAGGCCAGCTCATGGGGAGAAAGATGTAGGGGGAGGGAAAATAAGGTGGGCAGACAAGAAAAAAAACCCACCAGCCTGAACTGAAACAGCTTCAAGGAGAAGGCAGGGAGGAACTGATCAGGCAGCTGCCACATACACCTGCCCAGCGTGAGAGAAGAACTCGGTCAGAGAGGGAGTGGGTTGATAGATGCCTAGCAGCCTTGGATAGCAAGAAGCTGGGAGAAGCAACTGGCAAAGCATCAGAAGCCTAACTGGCCTGAGATAATTGATAGCAGGAAGAGGCAGAAGAAAAGCCTTCAGAATGCTTTGAAAGCTTAACCTAATTGGTGGAGTCCTGAGTTTAATCATGAGTACCTCCCTTGAAAAAGCCCAAAAGGCCTGAATGATAAAGGGATGGAGAGATGCAATCCAGGAACTGCAGAGAGCAGGGGTTGAAGGACAGAAGCCTCAGGGCAGGGAAATTTGAATGATATTTCTTTTTTTAGGTTATTTTATTTGTTACTTTTAATTTTTTAAATTCCTTATTCTTTTCTCTACACTAGGTTACCTTACTTGAGGAAGGCAGGCTGTAAAGTGATTAGTGAGCACTAGCAGCCTGAGGTGGTTGCTATTGGCCTGAAAGGGAAACATTTTTTTTTATTTTTTCCTTTTTGTTCTTGCTTTATTTCCTTATTTTCTTCTCTTTTTTTTACTTATTTTCTTTCTTTCTTTCTTTCTCTCTCTCTTTCTTTCTCTCTCTCTCTTTCTTTCTTTCTTCTTTCTTTCTCTCTTTCTTTCTCTCTCTCTCTTTCTTTCTTTCTTTCTTTCTTTCTTTCTTTCTTTCTTTCTTTCTTTCCTTCTTTCTTTCTTTCTTTCTTTCTTTTCCCTCTTCCATTGCTTTTAGGTTGTTCCACCTTCTCTTGTTTATTCCAAATTTTCTTTCTTCTCAGCTTTCTGGTCTTTTATTTTATTCAATTTTTTCCTTTCTTTCTTTTTTTATTCCACCTTTTTAATTCTTTTTATTTTTCTTGATTTTTCACTTATTACATGTTTAGTTTTCTTTTCTTCCTTATCCTTTAAAGTTCATTTTGCATCTTTTCACTTTTGAATTTTTTTCTCTTCTCTTTTCTTTCCTTTCCTATGGTTTTAATATTTTATGGGGGGAACTCAGACAAATAAAAGTATATAGAATAAGTGGAACAAAATGACAAAGAGTAACCTTAGCACAAAACAAAATAAAATAAACACTATAGAAGAAAGAGAAGCCAACCATCTGAATAAGCCCATCAAGATAAGAAGAGGCCTAGACACCATAATTACAAGCTATACTAAGGAAAAGGAAGACATGGCCCATTATAATGAGCAAACTTAAAAACAGAAGGAAATGCAGAACATGGAAGAACTAATCAAGGATGTCCAAACAAATATAATGAATCCACTTAATGAAGTGAATGAAAAGAATATTAGAAGACTGTGAGGCAACATACAGAAGAAACCACAAACATATAAAAAGATAACCAGTCTGATGGTGATAAATGACATTGTGCATGAAATTAAAAATATTATGGAAGCACATAACAGAAAGATTTGAACAAGCAGAGGAATGAATTAGTGATATTGAAGATAGTACTTGTGAAATTACACAGATGGAACATATAGATAAAATAGAAAAAAATTAGCAGAGACTCAGGGAATTGAAAGACAACATGAAATGCACAAACATATGCATGATGGACATCACATAGGGAGAAGAGAAGGTAAAGGGTAGAGAAGGGGTGTTGGAAGAAATCATGGCCTGAAAATTTCCCAACTCTTTAAGGGTCTTGGATATACATGTCCAGAAAGTACAGTGCACTCCAAACAGTATAAATCCTTACAGGCCTACCCTGAGACATATACGTATCCAATTATCAATTGTGCAAGATAAAGAGACAATACTGAATGCAGTAAAAGAAAGAGATCCATTACATACAAGGGAAGTTCAATAAAATAAGTACTGGTTTCTTAATGTGAAACCGTGGAAGTGAGAAAGAAGTGGTATGACATAGTTAAATTGCTAAAAGAAAATAATGGCCAGCCAAGAATACTGTAACCAGCAAAGTGGGCATTCAAAAATGGAGGGACCATTCAAAATATTCACCTGTAAACAGAAATTAGGAGAGTTTGTCAACAAGAAATTTGCCCATCAAGAAATACTAAAGGAAGCTCTTCAGGTTGACAGGAAATAACAAGAGAGAGAGGGTGGGAAGAAAGTATAGAAAAGGTGATTATTGAAAGAATTACTAAAAAGATAAAATGAGAAATACAAACAACATATGAGATATATAAACCTAAAGAAAATATGGCTAATGTAATTATTGCCTTTAGAGTAATACCTTCGTATTTTAATGGATTAAACTCTCCAATAAAAGAAAACAGATTGGCAGAATGGATAAGGAGATATGACCTATCTATGTTCTCTCTACAAGAAACTCACCTTATTCCCAGGGATGTAAGGAGGTTACAAGTGAATGGTTGGAAAACAATTTTACATTCAGACAATAACTACAATATTGGACAAAATAGACTTTAAGAAAAAAACTATTTTAAGAGACAAAAAAGCCACTATATATTGAAAAAGGGGATAATCTGCCAAGAAGAAAGAACAATCTTAAATCTTTATGCACCTGATCAAGTTGCATCAAAGAATATGAGGCAAATATTGAAAAAAATAAGTGGAGAAATAGATTCCTCTGCAATTATGGGGGGAGGGAGAGACTTTAATACATCCTTATCACCATTAAACAGAACATCTTGACAGAGAATCACAAAGAAGCAAAGACTTTGAATAATGCATTAGAGGATCTCAACTTAATAAACATATACACAACACTACACCCAAATACAATGAGATATATATTCTTCTTGACTGCACATGGCCCATTCTCCAGGATAGATCACATGCTAGCTCACAGAACAACTCTGAATGAATTCAGAAAAATTGAAATTATACAAAGTAATTTCTCTGACCACAAAAGGAATGAAGCTGGATATCAGTAAGATTAGGCACAAAGATATGAAATTTTAAAAATAGTCTTAGACATTTAGTGGGTCAAGGAGGAAATTGCAAAAGAAATCAATAACTATCTTGAAATGAATGAAAATGACAACATAATGTATCAAAATCTGTGGGATGCATTCAAAGCTGTATTGAGAGAATATACTCCTGAAATCTATTCTTCTTTACTCCATTTCCTTAGGAGTTCCCAGTTAATTTTGCCTGGGATCTCTACATTTCCAGTAACCTTTACCTGGGATCTAGCCACCAATTCTACTTGGTTGCACTGTCCATGAGAACCAGGGATAAGAATACCCTTATCTGGAAACTTAACTTCTCTTTTAAACATTTCACAAATACAGCTATGAATACTCTGCTAGCTATCTCTGGCATCCATTTTTCAGTCTGGGACAAAGGCAAGGCATACCCTGGCCATCCAGATTAAGAGACCAGAGAATTGCCAGGTTCAAAGTGGAAAAGTAGGAAAATGAAAAAGATCATTGTTAATACTAGCAAACCCCAGGCTTTATTGAAAATAGTTAATTGAATTGAGTATTGTCTTTCAAAATGGCTGATATCTTTGGATGTTCTAGAAAAATTTACAGCTGAGTAATATTCCTTTGTATGTATATAAAATATTTTGCTAATCCATTCATCTACTCTTGGATACTTGGGATACTTCCAACCATTGGCAATAGTGAATAATGCCACTATGAATACAGGTATGGATATATCTTATCATATCCCTGCTTTGACTTCTTCTGGGAATATACAAAGCAGTGGGATTGCTGGATCATATGTGAGTTCTATAGTTAGCTTCCTGAGTTGCCACTTTATTGTCCTCCACAATATTGGCACCATTCTACATTCCCATCAGTAGTAGATGAGTGTTTCCATTTCTCCACATCCTATTCAACACCTGTATTTCACTGGTCTTTTATAGCCATGAGTCTAATAGGTGTAAATGATATCACATTGTAGTTTTGATAAGCTTTACCCTAATAACTAGTGATTTTCAACATCTTTTCATGGAAATTTTAGCCATTTGTATTTCCTCTTAGTAAAAGTGTCTACTCAAATTTGATGCCCATATTTTAAATGGGTTATTTGTCTTTTATTTTTGATATGTAGGATTTCTTTTTATATACTGTATATTAGGCCCTAATTGGACAAGAGGTTCCTAAATATTTTCTCCCATTGAATATGCTGCCTTTTCATTTTCTGGAAATACTACTTTGAAGTACAAAAATTTTTAGTTTTGAGGAGGTCTCATTTAACTATTTTCTTCTTTGTTTGCTTGTGATTTTGTTGTTAAGTTTATAAAACCATATCCTACTACAAGAACTCATAGATGTTTCCCAACATTATCTTCAATAATATATATGATCTTGACTCTTACAGTTATGTCTTTGATCTTTCTTTAGTTAATTTTTGTATAGGGCATGAGATGGTGTGCCTCTCTTATTCTTTTTGATTTGGCTATTCAGTTCTCCCAGAACCATTTCTTAAAGAGGGCATTTTTTTCCCATTTGAGGGCCTTGGTGACCTTGTTGAATATTAGTAGACCATATATGAGAGGATCTATATCAGAAATCTTAATTTAGTTCCATTTGTCAGTATGTCTATCTTTATGCCCATACCATGCACAAGGCATTGAATTGGCTTTCCCAATTACAAAACAATTGTTGCAATTTTTATTGGGATTTTTTTAACCTATAAATTAATTTGGGAAGGATGGATATCTTAATGATGTTTAGTTTTCCAATTCATGAACCTGGAATATTCTTCCATTTACTTAGTTCTGTTTCAATTTACTTTTAAAACATTGTGAAATTTTCTTTGTAAAAGACCTCTACATCTTTAGTTTATTCCCAGATATTTGCTTCTTTAGTTGCTATTGAGAATGCCATTTTTTCCTTGATTCCTTCTCAGATTCCTCATTATTAGTGTATAAAAATGCTACTGATTTGTGCATGTTGATCTAATATCCTGTCACTTTTCTAAACTCACTTATCAGCTCCTTAAGCTTTGTTGTAGATTTTTCAGAGCTATCAATGCATAGGATCATGTCATCTACAAATAGTGAAATTTTTAATTCTTCCTTTGAAATTTGGATCCTTTAATTTATTTTTCTTGCCTAAGTGCTACAGCATGTATTTCTAACACAATGGTAAATAAGAGCAGTGATAGTGGGCATCATTGTCTTTTTCCAGATCTTAGAGGGAAAGACTTTAGCATTTCATCATTGAGTATAATATTAAATGTGGGTTTTTCATATATAACCTTTATCATGTTGAGGATGTTTTCTTCTGTCCCTATCTTTTAAAATGTTTTTTACAAGATAAAGTATTGTATTCTGTCAAATGATTTTTCAATGTTGTTACTTTTGATTGGTTGCTTGTGTTCATCAATTTTTTCTCTCATCAACGTAGGTTGCTTGTGTGCTTATATAAATTGTCAGTTATATCTAAGTTAAACTTCTTCTTGGCATGCAGAGCAGCAACAGTCCCCTGAGTGCAGGGACAGTGTCTGGCAAAGGAAGATGGCCCACTGATGGGTTCTCGTTATTGATGACTAGCCTTATGAGCCTTTGCTCTTGTAATTGAAACTTGGCCTACTGATATGGGGTGCCTAAGGGTTGCCATCTGAGAGCCTCCTTGTTGCTCAAATGTGGCCTCTCTCTAAGCCAAACTCAGCACATGAATACATTACCTTCCCCCCAATGTGGGACATGACTCCTGGTGATGAGCCTCCCTGGCAATGAGGGATTAATACCAAGTGCTAACTGGAAACACGACTGGAAAGAAAACCTTGAATAAAAGGGGGGAAAGGTAAAGACAAATGAGTTCATGGGCTAAGAGACTTCAAAGAGAGTTGGGAGGTCATCCCAGAGGTAACGCTTATGCATGCCTCAGTAGGATCTCATAAAACACCAAAGTGGATATCACCCCACACAGAGGGGCTCCTGAAGACTCTGGAGACACCCAGGTCCTATATAATGGGGGATAGCCCCAGAGATTGGCACCTTATCAGTGGGCTCTACTTTGGAATCTGTGCTCCTGAGAGTGACAGAGTTGGACTCAAATAAGTCATCCCTGCAGAAGGTCCATCAGTCCCTTCTATTCAAACTTATATGTGAGGTTTGAGTTTGTAGGTGTACTTCCAGAGACTGGAACCTCTGGCCTGTCCATGTGCCACCTGTGCCTGGAATCTCCGTGGAGCTACAACTCCTACTCTACAGTTCAATGGACTCATGCAAGTCACCTGGTGAGGAGATGATGATGGACAATAGCCATCCCAGGGAATGGAGAGAGCCTGCACCTGAAGGCAGGATAATCCCATCCACCATATCCATGGGATATAAGCCCACTCTCACTTGAAGGTGGAGTGGATATCACCATTCAAGTCCCCTCAGGATTGGGGCAAGAACTATGGACTAGAGTGGACTTAATGGTATTCTGTTGTAGACATATTGTGATTCAAGCATTGGAAGAAAATTATAACCGTGAGGTGGAGCGAGTGGCCACTAGACACTTTTGGGGTGGGTTGGGGAAGGGCAGTTGTAATACAGGGGCTTTTTCAGGACTTGGGGGTTGTCCTGAGTGATGTTGTGGTCATGGATATAGGCCATTTTACCTCAGCATATACCATGCAAAACTGTGTGGGAGACAGTGTGGTCTACTATGTAAACTGTAGTCTATGCTTAGTGGCAAAGCTCCAGGATGTGTGTATCCATTGCAGGTGACGTGCCACACTAATGAAAGATGTTTATGTGAGATGATATGGGAGGTATGGGAGGTGGAGATCACGGGAATCCCTGTGGTTTTTGTGTAACATTTATGTAATCTAAGCATCTTTTAAAATATATATGAAAAAAATAACATGTAAGGAAATGCACATATACATATATATATAGCTATATATCATTTTACAAATATTGGTTTGCATTATGAAAAATTTGATTTTACCCACAATAAAAAAATAAATAAAAATAAAAATAAATAAATAAATAAATAAATAAATAAATAAAAATAAATCCCCCACTATAACTCTAGAGGCTTCTATTTTTCCCCTTGAATTTTCCAATTTTTCTTTCATATATTTTGGGGCAGGCTCTTTAGGTGCATAAATGTTTATGTTTCTTCTTGGTAGATTATCACTTTTATTGATATGTAGTTTCTTTCTTTGTTTCTTACAATAATTTTGCATTTATACTGTATTACATAAATATTACATAAAAAATATAGGGGAAATCCATATTCCCCCTCCCTACTCCTCCCACGTTTTCCCACATTAGCAACATATTTCATTAGTGTGGTATATTTTTTACAATTGATGAACACATATGGGAGCATTGCCACTAAGTGTGGATTATAGTTTACATTATAATTTAATCTGTCTCCCACACAATTTTGTAAGTTATGGCAAATTATTTAGTGGCATGTATCTGTCATTGCAATGTCATTCAGTTGAATTCCAGTGTCCCCAAATTGTGCACAATATTATACCTATTCTTCCTTTTCCCTCCCCTCAGAAGCTCTGGGAGCCACAACCTACACACCAATG
This sequence comes from Cabassous unicinctus, assembly GCA_029593785.1. NCBI lineage: Eukaryota > Metazoa > Chordata > Mammalia > Cingulata > Chlamyphoridae > Cabassous > Cabassous unicinctus. The sequence goes on from JAQZBX010000044.1 coordinate 19,054, forward strand.
ATAAAAGTTTTGTCATTCTTACAATCACAAGTGTGTAGTAGGATAACAGTATTTCTACTCTAGTGCATCATGCATTCCCCAACACTGAGGATTCTGGGATGGTGATGTCAAGTCAATCTCTACTTGAAAGGGAGCTTAGATCCAAAGGGGCAGATGGATAAGACTATCTTGCTTGCATTGTATACTCTCTCTATTTCTTGGGATGGTTCATCATAATTTCCTTGTTCATTGTCCTAGGGGAGTTAAGTGGATTGGAGAGTAGGTGTTGAAGCAACTCTATTGAGTTTCAGGGTCCAACTGGTACATTGAAAGCCCATAGATTTAAGTCTTTTGGACATAAACCTATGAACTCTAGTATTAACTCTTGGTTCAAATCAAAGGGGCAGAAGATCCATGTGTAGGGATACCACAACTGAGTACAACTCTGTCAAACTGGGGAGCATAAATTTCAAAGTAGGGCCCACTGACAGGTTAACCAACTCATAAGCTGTCTTCCCTCCCTATAGTGTTTGGATGTCTTCATAGCCCTCAGGAGCCCCAGTATTTGATGCAATATTTACTGTGGCAGTCAATTAGATCCTGCTGAGATGTGCATAAGCATAACCTCTAGAATGACCTCCTAACTCACTTTGAAGTCTCTTAGCCATATAAATTCATTTGTCTTTACTCTTTTCCTCTTTTTGTGAAGGTCTTTTTCTGGTTGCTTTGCTAATTGGTGCTTGGTAGTAATCTCTCAGTGCCAGGAAGTCTCATTCCCAGGAGTCAGTCCCATGTCAGAGGGAAGGTAATACATTAATGCTGACCTTGGCTTAGAGAAATGCTATATTTGAGCAACAAGGAGACTCTCAGGAGGTAACTCTTAGGCTACCTATAATAATAAGCTAAGTTTCAATTTTAAAAGAAAAAGTTCATAAATACAATCTTCAATATCAAGGGCCCATCAATGGTCCTTCATCCTTTACTAGTCACTGCTCCTGTACTCAGGGAATTTTTGCTGTCCCTATCAAGAATGTGGCAGAACTCCCCAGGATGGGAATTTTATATTCTTTCAGTTAATTTGTCAATTTCCATCCACCAAGACAATGTCCGATGAACACTTGAACTCATCCACCTTTCTTATAAGTATACCTTCCCATCCATCTCCCATCACTGACACCCCATACCAATGATTCTCCCATGCCAAAGTTGTAAACCCTCTGTCATCAAAACATCTTCAAAACTGAAGCCAAAAAATATTTGAAAAAAAATAACAGGAAACTGAAATATTGATATTTTAAAAATAACAAATAAAATACAAAAATTTAAAAAGAATTTGAAGTAAAAAAAATAAATTAAATAAAAGAAAATATGACATTAAGTGTTTCATCACTGTAAGATCTGTTGCCTTGTATGTGCAGTGATATTTTCTTCCATTTAATTCCCCAGTGTCCTACTTTTTCATTTTATCATCACAGACGCTCTAGGTTCCAAAAACTCATGTACAGAATATAGGAGGTTTCCATATACCTACCGACCTCCCCTATTTTCCATTTCCCCTATTAATAACATTTTACATATGGATGGTATATTTTTAAAATTGTTCTACAAATTTTGATGTATTGCTACAACTATTGTCAAAGATTTACATTATGGTTTACATTTTTGAACTACACTTTTATAAATTTTTATTAACTTTAGCATGGCCTGTATCTATCAGTGCAAGATTATGTAGAACAATTCCAATTCCCTCAAAATACCCCATGTTCCATCTATTCCACTCGCCCCAGAACCTACGGCATTCACCAAGCTTCACTCCCTGAGGAACAAGATTCATAGTTACTTTCAACAACATTGAGGGCTTGAAATTCAGCATGTTCTTCCCTATTATGGACTACATTTTTTCTTGAGACACTCCCACCCTTCTATTTGAGACCATAGGAGACTTCCCAGGATGAGAGTCTAACGTTTTCCCATTCATTGTGGGGGTCTCCAGACATTGTTACATCACATTGTTGCAGAATATATACTGACATACTCCCTAGAACCTTGCCCCAGGTGCTCCCTGTCCCACATGCCCTGACATCCAACTCCCTAAATCAGTAACCTTTCACTGCTGGAATTGCCAAAAGAATATTCCAAACTTTGTATTTCAACCATGTACCTGCAAATACCCAGATTTCAACTCTTCCCTCCTCTGACTCTCTCCCTACTTCGATGGACAGTGCAAACTTCCCCACACTACCCCCTCACAGAACAGCACTGCCAAATCCAATAGCAACACAACAACACTGTCATTTCCATCCACTGCCCAAATACACCTTTCCATTTTATCACAGATTCTACCCATTTGGGCATTGGCTCACAACCGTCTACTGACTCTCTGTCTCCTGTAAACCTATCTTTCAGAGTCTAGCTCTGTGAGTCTGCTTAATTTGCTTAATTCATATCAGTGAGGTCATGTAATATTTGTCCTTCAGTGACTAGCTTGCTTAATTCAACATAGGATTTCAAGGTTCCTCCATGTTATCCCAGGTGTTAATACTGCATTCCTTCTTACAGCTGAGTAATATTCCATTATATGTATCTCCCAGAGTTTGCTTATCCATTCATCTGTTGATGGACATTTGAGATGTTTCCAACTTTTGGCTGCTATGAACCTATATGAACATATATTTATTCATATTCCTGCTTTCAATTTTCAATATATATGAACATATATTTATTCATATTCCTGCTTTCAATTCTTCTGGATATATAGCCAGTAGTGGGGTTGAACAATCATATGTCAGTTTTATATTTAGCATCCTGAGGAACTCCCAGACTGCTCTACACAATGGTTGTACCATTTTATATTCCCACCAGAAGTGGATTAGCATTACCATTCCTCCACATCCTCTCCAAAACTTGTAGTGCTCTGATTTTAAATAGCTCCCAGTCTAATGAGTGTAAGATGAAATCTCAATGTAGTTTTGATTTTCATTTCCCTAATAACTAGTGATATTGAGCATTTTTCCATGTGCTTTTTATCCATTTGTATTTCTTCTTTGGAGAAGTGTCTATTCAATTCATTTGCCCATTTTTTAAATGGGTTGTTTCTCTTTTTATTTTTGAAGTGGAGGATTTCTTTATAATATGCTGGATCTTAGACCCTATCAGATATATCGTGGCAAAATATTTTCTCCCATTGAGTAGACTGGCTTTTCACTTTCTTGAAAAATTCCTTTGAGATGCAAAACTTTTTAAATTTAAAGGGGTACCTTTTATCTATTTTTTTCTTTCATTGTTCATGCTTTGGCTGTAAAGTTCTTGAAACCATTTCCTAATTCAAGATATTGTATGCTTCTTTATATTATCTCAGAAAAATTTTATAGTTTTTGAATCTTATATTTAGATATTTCATCCATCTTGAGTCAATTTTTGTTTAAGGTGTGAGATGGTATTCCTCTTTCAATCTTTTGGATAAATATCCAGGTCTCTAAGCACCATTTGTTGAACAGGCCATTCTCTCACAGTTGAGAGTGCTTTGTGGTCTTGTTGAATTTCAGTTGACTATACGTACAAAGATCAATATCAGAACTCTCATTTCAGTTCCACTGGTCAGCATGTTTAATGTTGTGCCAATACCATGGAGATTTGACCACTGTAGCTTTGCACTATGTTTTAAAGCCAGGTCATGTGATTCCTCCAATTTCATTTTATCTTTGCTATTCAGTGCCACTTGCCCTTCCACATAAATTTCATAGTTAGGTTTTCCAACTCAGTAAAAAAATGCTGTGGTAATTTTTATTGGGATTGCATTAAATTTGCAAATCAGTTTGTGTAGGATAGACATCTTAATGATGTTTATTCTTCCTATCCATGAAAAGGGAATATTTTTCCATTTTTTTAGGTCTTCTTTGATTTCCTTTAAAAATATTGTGTAGTTTTCTCCATACAAGTCCTTTATATATTTAGTTAATTTATTCTTAGGTATTCGATTTTTTCAGTTGCTTTTGTAAAGGCGATTTTCTTGGTTTCTTCCTCATATTGCTTTTATTGGTGTACAGAAATGCTACTGAATTTTGCATGTCGATCTTATATCCGGCCACTTTACTGAACTCACTTTTCAGCTCTAGAAGCTTTGTTGTAGATTTCTCAGGCATTTCTATGCACAGAATCATGTCATCTGCACATAATGAAAATTTCCTTCTTCTTTTCCAATTTGGATTTCTTTTAAATCTTTTTCTTGCCTGAGTGCTTAAGCAAGTATTTCTAACACAGTGTTAAATAAGAGCAGTGACAGTGGACATCTTTTTCTTGTTTCCGAACTTAGATGGAAATCTTTTTAGCATTTCACCATATATATGATGTGAGTTGTAAATTTTTCATGTATACCCTTTATCCTGTTGAAGATGTTTCCTTCTATTCCTATTTTTGAAGTGTTTTTAGTAGGAAAGGACACTGCTTTTTTTTTCAAATGATTTTTATGCATCAATTGAGATGATTTTGTGATTTTTTTCTTTCGATCTCTTAATGTGGTGTATTATATTGATTTATTTTATTATGTTGAATGATCCTTGCATGCCAGGGATGAACCCCACTTGGTTATAGTGTATAACTCGTTTTATGTGTTGTTGAATGTGATTTGCAATTATTGTTTTGAGATTTTCAGTATCCAGTATCATCAGAGAGGTTAGTGTTTAGATTCCCTTTCTAGGCATGTCTTTATGTGGCTTTGTTGTTAGGGTGTTGTTGCCATCATAAAATGAGTTAGGCAATGTTTCTTCCACTTTTATATTTTGGAGGAGTTCAAGCAGTTTTGTGTTAGTTCTTTCCAGAAAGATTTCTAGAATTCACCTGTGAAGACATATGTTCCCTGGCTTTTCTTTGTTGGGAGGTTTTTGATAACTAATTAAATCTCATTACTTGAGATTGGTGTGTTGAGTTTAATTTCTTCTCTTGTAAATGTAGGCTGCTTTTGCATTTCTAGAAATTTATCCTTATCATATAAGTTATCCATCTTGTGACATGCAATTTTTTAAAGTATCTTCTAATGATATGCTTTCTTTCTGTGGGGTCAGTGGTGATATTCCCCTTTACATTTATTTTATGTATTTGAATCTTCTCTTTATTTTGTTGTTAGTTTAGCTAATGTTTGGTCAATTTTTAAAATCATGTCAAAGAAACCTCTTTTGCTTTGTTAATTTTTTTTCTCTCAAATTTTCAATTTCATTTAGCTCTGCTACAATCTTTGTCATTTCCTTCTTTCTACTTGCATTGGGATTAGTTTGTTGGTCATTTTCTAATTCCTCCAGCTTGTTGTTAGTTCTTTGGTTTTAGCTCTTTCTTTTTTAATATAGGCATTTATGGTTATAAATTTCCCTCACATCACTGCTTTTGCTGCATCCCATATGTTCTGAAAAGTTCTTTTGTCACTTTCATTTGTTTCAATGTAGTTACTAATTTCTTCTGCTATTTCTTCCTTGACTCCTGATTGCCTAAGAGTGTGAGGTTTAATTTCCACCTCTTTCTCCCATTCTGGTTCTCCAGCCTTTACTGATTTCCACTTCATTCCACTGTGGTCAGAGGAATTACTTTGTATTATTCAAACTCTGAATTTCTTGAGAGTTTTTCAGTGCCTAGCATGTGATCTATCCTGGAGGAAGATCCATGTGTGCTTGAGAAGAATGTATATCCTACTGTATTGGGATTTAATGTTCAGTATATGTCTATTATGTCTAGAAACTCTACTATATTATTCATGATCTCTGTTTCTTTTTTGATCTTCTTTTGAGATGTTCTGCCTAATGATGACAATGATTTATTAAAGTCCCTAACAATAATTGTAGAGTTATGTATTTCAGCAGTTAGATTTTCCAATGTTTGTCTCATGTATTTGTAGGGGCCCTGGTTAGGTGAATAGATGTTTATGATTGCTTTTCTTCTTGATAGATTATCCCTTCATTAATACATAGTGTCTTTCTTTGTCTCTCATGATAAGTTTGCATTTAAAGTCTGTTTTTCTGATACTAGTATAGCTTCTCCTTCCCTTTTTTGATTATTGGTTCTATGTAAATTTGTTTTCCTAACATTCACTTTCAATCTCCTTGCATCCTTAGGTCTAAGTTGAGTTTTTTGTAGACAGCATAAATATGTCTTATATTTCCTTATCCATTCTGCCAAACTGTGTCCCTTGATTTGAGAGTTTAATCCATTAACATTCTCTGTTTTTTTTCTCAAGGCATTACTTATATTGACCATATTTTCTTTAGGTTGTTTTTATATCACTTTTTATCTTTTAAATTTTCCTATCAATAATCTTCTTTCCTACACTCTCTTCCAACCAACTCTCTTTTTTTTCCCTTTCAACCCCTACAGAACTCCCTTTACTATTTCTTGATGGGCATGTTTCTTATGGACAAACTTTCTTAATTTCTGGTTATCTGTGAATATTTCTCATTTTTGAAGATGAGCTTTGCTGGATACCTAATTCTTAGGTGAATTTTTTTTTTCTTTTAGCAACTTAACTATGTCATGTCATTGCCTTCTTAGCACCTTAACTATGTCATACCACTGCCTCTTTGCATCCATGGTTTTAGATGAGAAATGAGCATTTAATCTTAATGAGCTTCCCTTGTATATGACGTATCTCTTCTCTTGCTGCTTTCAGAATTCTCCCTTTGTCATGAGCTTTGGCCAATTGGAGAAGTATATGTCTTGGTGTAGGCCTGTTAGGATTTATACTGTTTGGGGTCTGCTGCACTTCCTGGACATGTACATCAATGTTCCTCAATATAGTTGGGAAATTTTCAGCCAATATTTTCTTCAACACTCCTTCTGTACCCTTTCTCTTCTCCTCTCCCTCTGGGATGCCTCTAATGTGTATGTTTGGTTTTTTGTGTGTGTTATCATTCAAATATATAAGTCCTTGCTGGTTTTTTTTCAATCTTTTTTTACCTATCTGTTCATCTATCTGTCTGGTTCTAGATGTACTATCTTCAGCATCACTGATTCCTCTGCCTTTTCAAATCTGCTGTTATGTGATTCCAGGGTATTTTCTGTATCGCTCATTCTGTCAGTCATCATCAGCATATCTCTTATCTTTTCAAGTGTGTTTGCAATTTTTTCAGTATGTTCTCACAATGTTTTCTTAATATCCTTTATCTCTTCTTTTTCTTCATTATGCTGGTTCATGATTCATGCTATTTGTTTGGATATCCTTGATTAGTTTTTCTACATTCTGTATCTCCTCCTGTTTTTCAATTTGTTCATTATACTGGGCCATGTCTTCTGTTTTTTAGTATGGCCTAAAATATTTGTTGTTGTCTAGGCATCAGAATATCTTATTTAGGTTGTTAGCTGATCTTTCTATTCTAGGGTTTAATATTATTGTCTTTTTTTATTGTGGTAAGGTCTCTTTTTGACACTTGATTCCTCTTATTATATATCTTTACAGTTTACAATGTTCCCTAGGAAAAAAATATTGACTACATAAAAAGAAATAGAAAAGAAGAGAAAAATTATAATAGTAAAAATAATAATGAAAGGTAGAAGAGGAACCATACAAAATTTAGGAAAATAAATAAGTAATATGAGTGAAAAATCGTAAAAAATGACATGGAATAAGAAATAATAAAGTAGAAGAGAAAAAACTGAAACAAGAAAAATTTGAATGAATTAAAAGGCTGGAAAAGTGAAAAAAGAAAAAAAGAAAACAAAATAAAGATGAGAAAAGAAGAAAAATTCAAGAACAAGTAGTAATAGAATGAAGGAAAAGCAACAGAAGCCAGAAAATAGAAAAATAAAGGAAAGAAGAAATAAAGTAGGTAGAAAAAATAAGTTAAAAAGTTAGGAAGCAAAGAAAGGGAAAAAACAGCAAACAAGAAACAAAACAACAACAAAACAACCCAGGAAAAACAGTCTTCCTTCTTAGATCTCCAGGGAGATTCTCAGGCTGATGGTGCTCATCAATTAATCACCCTGCAGGTATCCTCTGCAGGTGATGTACCCAGTTTTAGCAAATGAGATGAAGAAAATAAACAATAAACAATAAAAAATAAATAAAATCTTATAACAAAAAATAAACTCTCAATCAAATTTCATAGTTAGCTTTTCCAATTAATTAAAAAAAAGAGCTCTTTTAATTTTTATTAGGATTGTCTTAAATTTGCAAATCAATTTGAGTTAGACAGGCATCTAATGATATCTTTTTCTACCTTCTCTTAATTTTTTATTTTTATTTTTTAAAAGATACTCAGATTACATAAATGTTACACAAAATATATATGCATTCCCATATGCCCCATTCTCAACACTCCCACACCCTCCCACATAAACATCATTCATTGGTGTGGCACATTCATTGCAATTGATAAATACATTCTGGGGCATTGCCACTGAGAATGGACCATAGTTCACATTGTAGTCTACACTCTCTCCCACACAGTTCCGCATGTTATGGAATGATAGAAAATGGCCTATATCTGTCATTGCAATGTCATTCAGCACGATTCTCAAGTCCTTAAAAAGCCCCCATATTACAACTTTTCTTCTTTCTTCTTGCCCCCAGAGCTGCCAGTAGCCACTGCTTGCATATCAATGTTGTAATTTCTTCCATTGCAAGAATCAAAATATGTCAATAGTAGAATGCCATGAAGTCCACTTTTGTCCATATTTCATTCCCCAATCCTGATTGGTGGGTATGTGATTGAAAGTAGAAAGTTGGAAATGCTCTTATAGCAATATGACAAGAAAGGGTTCCTAGTTTAGAATGTTGGATTGGGGGACATTTGGGACAGCGAGCAACTGGAGCAGGCTTCTAGGGTGTGTGTGAGTGATCATTTTGTCACAATGTGTTGTATCAGTGTGTGGAGCCCCACACAATGACCAAAAAGGAGTTGGATTCCCATCCTCAGGTGGACCAATATGTTCACAAGCAGAGGAAAGGGAGTCTCTTGAGAGCATGGGCACCTCCTAATAGGGGAGGACAAGCCAGTGTGTCAAGACGTCAGTGTTGTTGCAAGTAACTATGAATCTTGCCATCTAAGGAGTGAAGCCAGAGGGTCTCTGTGGGCTCTGAGGAGAAGGGGAGGGAAGAACAGACTAGATGGAAAAAGGGGTATTTAGTGGGCATTGGAAGTGTTCTACATAAGCTTGCAATGATAAACAAAAGCCATGTTAAATATCATCAACTTTTATAAAATATAAGGTCTAAAATGTAAAACAAATGTTAACTGTTGACCATGGCTAGCAGTTATGTTTTACTATTTGTATATCACTTTTAACTAAGGTACCATCCACATATAAAAAGGTATTAACATGTGAAGGGGGTGAAGGTGGGGGGGATGTTGGGTATATGGGACTCCCCTGTATTCTGTATGTGACTTTAATGGGACCTAAAAGTTCTCTGAAAACAAAATGAAAAAAAGTAAGACAGTGGAGAAAAAGTGGGAAGAAAATATCACTGTATATACAGAACAACAAATATTACAGTAATGAAAGGGAAAATGTCAAAAAAAATTTTTAAAATTGTTTTTCATTATTTTTTAATGTCCCAATCTTTTAATTTTGTTTTATTTTTTAAAATTTTTATATATTTTGTTTCTTTCATTTAAAACTATCTTTATTATTTCATATTTCTATTAATTGTATTTGGCTATTGGCTTCATTTTTGAAGAAGCTTTGGATGACAGAAGGGTTACAACTGGGGCAGGGGAGGATCATTGGTGTGGGGTGTCAGTGATGGGGATACATGGGAAGAAGTTCTTTTGGGCATATATATAAGGTATATAAATATGTTCAAATGTTTATGAGGCATTGTCACAGTGGGTGGAGACTCATACAATAACAGAGAATATTGAATTCCCATCCTGGAGAGCTCTGCCATATTCTCTAAAGAAGAAGCAACAGTCCCCCAAGTGTAGGAGCAATGACTGGTGAAGGAGAATGATCCACTTATGAGCCCTTTATATTGATGACTATGCGTATGAACCTTTGCTCTTGAAATTGAAACTTAGCCTAATATTGTGAGGTGCATAATTGTTGCTTCCTGAGATCCTCCTTGTTGCTCAAGTGTGGCCCCTTTCTAGGTAAAACTCAGCATAGATGCATTAACTTTCCCTGGAGTGGGGCATGACACCCAGGGATGAGCCTCCCTGGCACTGAGGGATTACTACTAAACACCAACTAGCAATGCAACTAGAGGAACACCTTGAATAAATGGAAGAAAAGGTAAGACAAATGAGTTTATATGGCTAAGAGACTTCAAACTGATTTGAGAAGTCATCCCAGAGGAAATGCTTATGCACATCTCAGCAGGATCTCATAGACTGCCAAAGTGGATATTACCCAAATTAGTTAGGCTCCTGAGGGCTCTGGAGACACCCAGGTCCTATCCTCAGGACAGATAGCTCCAGAGTTTGGTGCCTTGTCGGTGAGCCCTACCTTGGAGTTTTTACCCTTGAGGGTGACAGATGTGCACTCAATTATGGCTTCCCTACACATAGCTAATCTGTCCCTTCTACTTAAACCTATACTTGGTGCTGAAGTTTGTAGGTATAAATCCAAGAGTCTGGAATCTTTGAGTTGTCTATGCGCCAGTTGGGCCCAGAGCCTCAGCGAATTTGCAACAACTACTCTCCAGTTCATTGGAATCACCCAGGACAACTAACAAGGAGGTGAGGATTGACAACCACCATACCAAGGAAATCAGAGTGCCTACAACTGCAAGCAAGGGAGTTCCATACATTGGCTGTATGGGATCAAAGCCCCCTCTCAATCAGAGGTGGAGTGGACATCACCATCCCAGAATTTAATCATGTTTAGTGTTCCAATCCATGAACAAGGAATATTCTTCCATTTATTTTGGTCTTCTTTAATTTTCTTTAACAATATTGTGTAATTTTTTTGTGTACAAGTCCTTTACATCTTTAGTTAAGATTATTATTAGGTGTTTGATTTTTTAAATGCTATAGTACATTGATTTTTTTCTTGATTTCCTCCTCACATTGTTCATTATTGGTGTACCCAAATGCTACTGAATTTGGCATGTTGATCTTATATCCTGCCACTTTACGAAACTCATTTTTCAGCTCTAGAAGCTTTGTTTAGATTTCTCAGTGCTTTGTATGTATAGGAGCATTTCTTCCTTTTCAATTTGGATGGTTTTTTATATATCTTTTTATTGCCTGAGTGCTTGAGCAAGTACTTCTAACACAAAATAAAATAAGAGCAGTGACAATGGACATCCTTGTCTTGTTCCAGATATTAGAGGGAAAGTCATTAGTATTTTACCGTAGAATAAGATGTTAGTTGTGAGTTTTTCATATATAAACTTTATCATGTTGAAAAATTTTATAGCTATTCCTATCTTTTGAAGTTTTTTTTATAAAGAAAAGTGGGTACAACTTGTCAAATGCCTCTTCTGCATTTCATTCCTACACAAATTGATTTACAGATTTAATGCCATACCAGTAAAAATTACCACAGCATTGTTTACTGAATTGGACAAACTAACTATGAAATGTATTTGGAAGAGTAAAAGAACCCAAGTAACTGAAGTCATAATGCAAAAGAAAAAGAATTTGGAGGAATCACAATATCTGACTTTAAAACACACTACAAAGCCATAGTGGTCAAAGCTACATGGTATTGGTACAAGAGTAGACATACTGGCCAATGGTACAGAACTGACAGTTCTGATAAAGATCTGTGCATATATGGCTTACTGATATTCAACAAAGTCACCAAGCACACTCAACTGGAAAAGAATTACCTCTTCAACCAGTGGTGCTTGGAGAACTGGATATGCATATCTAGAAGAATAAGATATCACCATATCATGTCCAATACAAAAACTAATTCAACATGGATCAAAGATCTAAATATAAGGACCAACATCATAAAGTTCCTAGAAGAAAATGTAGGGAAACATCTACAAGATCTGGTAGTTGGAAATGGTTTCATAAATTTTACATTGAAAGCATAAGAGATGAAAGAAAAAATAGACAAATGGGATGTACTCAAAATTAAAAACTTTTGTGCTTCAAAGGAGTTTGTGAAGAAACTGTAAGGTGCCTACTCAATGGGAGAAAATATTTGGTAACCATCTATCTGATAGGAGTCTAATATCCAGTGAATATAAAAATTCCTACATCTCAAAAATAAAATACAAACAATCCATTTTAAAAATGGGCAAGAGATTTGAATAGAAACGTTTCCAAAGAAGAAACACATATCATTAAAATGCGTATGAAAAGATGCTCAACATCACTAGCTATTAGGGAAATGTAAATCAAAAGTACAATGATATATCATCTCTTTAAGAAAAAACAGGACTACAAGTGTTGGAGAGGTTGCGGAGGAAAGGGAACACTTATCTGCTGCTAGTGATAATATAGAATTGTGCAGCTCTTGTATAGGAATGTTTGTTGGTTCCTCAGGAAGCTAACTATAGAACTGGCATATGATCCAGCAATTCCACTCAGAAGCACACCAATGTTCCTTATGGCATTATTCACTATTGCCAAAAGTTGGAAGGAACTCAAATGTCCACCAAGAGATGAACGGATAAGGAAACTGTGGCATATACATACAATGGAACATTATTCAGCTGTAAGACAGAATGTAATACTCACAAATGAGATAACATGGATGAATCTTGAAGACCATATGTTCAGTGAAGCAAACCAAGTGCTGAAGGTCAAACCTTTTATGACCTCACTGATATGAATTAAGCAAATTCAGCATACTCACAGAGCTAGATTCGGGAAGATAGGTTACAGGTGACAGAAAGGCAATAAACGCTTGGTAAGCTGAAGCCCATATGGACAAAATCTATGGAAGGATGTGATTGGGCAGTGGATAGACATGAGAGTGGTGCATTGATGTAATTGATTTTGGCAGTGCTGGTCTGTTAGGGTGATGTGTGGGGTTTTTGGGTTGAGTAATCCATGAGCCTGGGGGAGGGTTCCTAATGATTATAAGATACTATATAACCATAGGTTAAAATATAATTAGAGGAATCATTTATATCTATGGCTTGATTTGAGGAAGCACAATGAAAGCCCTTTAAATCAAAACTTTTTGGGTCAACATACAAGTGATTGAAAGCCAAGAACAAGGAAAAATAATGTATGGGGATTCCTCAAACCCTTCCAGTTTGAAAACAGAGAAATTACCAGAGACTACTTGCCAAATTTCAAATCAAACAGACCTTGGTTTGTCTCCAGCAGCTTTTTTATTGCTTTATCTTCTTTAATCTCTATCTATTTATTAGGATTATATGGCTATTTCAGCTAAGTAATTTTATATCATGATAGAAATAACTCTTAGAATTATAGAGATGATAGTGAAATAAAAACTTACTAATTGCACAAATAGGGAAACAGAAACCTCAGGACGTTAAATGATTCAACCAAGATTATTGCCCAGTTAATCAGGTTTGTATGATTTTGGTTTGTACAATTTTTATTCTCTTTTTACAATACTATACCATCTCCACACTGTAAAATGCTTGAAATCAAATAGAGAGCACTAATCTGATATACCCCAAAGTTTGATTTTCATAAGTAGGAGAACCTGAAAAATTCACTCAGTGTCAAATATTTGAGTCCTTATTGATGAATGCAATGAGGAGAATAGCTGTATTCAGATGGAAAAAATGTGGGCATTTTTGTCCATGTCAAAAAGAGGTGAACTTTTCCAGATATAGATGTAGTACCATATGCCCAAACACAAGTTAATTTTTTTTCCAAAATTAGGTTGAGCATCTTATAAATAATAAAATCTAGATAAATATTTAGGAAAAAAAAACCACAGTGACTAAATCTTAAAAACTGGGGAGGGAGGTGGGACTCTTAAGTGGGTGACTTAGTAACTTAAAGGGTTCACTTTGTTTCTTTGGAATTCATTTCCTCAAATGAAGTGAATGAATTGACTGTTGTGTGTAGATAAGATGATTAGAATAAGTGCCCTCTATTTCTTTAAGTATTTGTATCAAGCAACAGTAAGTACTTTTTTTCATTATCCACTAATGTGACTATCTGATTATTCAACATTCGAAAAAATGCTGTGTTCCATTTTGTTTTCTTTCAGATAATTTAATTCTCTTTTGGGAATTTTCTCTGCTGGTTTAATTCCATGGAAAAAATCAAGAAATTAACTGAATTCATTTTCTGGGGCCTTTCTCAGAACCTGGAGATTGAAGAAGTTTGTTTTATGGTATTTTCTTTCTTCTATACAGACATTCTCCTGGGAAACCTCATCATCATGCTAACAGTTTGCACTGGCATACTTTTCAAGACTCCTATGTACTTTTTTCTCAATTATTTGTCTTATGTTGATATTTGTTACTCTTCAGTGATAGCTCTTAGGATGATTGTTGACTTATTAGCCAAGAGTAAAACTATCTCCTACTTTGGCTGTTTGTTGCAATTTTGGGGGGGGGCATTTCTTTGGTTGTACTTAAATCTTCATTTTTACTGTAATGGTCTATGATCGTTATGTGGCCGTCTGCAAAACCCTACACTATATGACCATCATGGACAGGGACAGATGCAATAAAATGTTCCTGGGACATGGATAGGTGGGTTCTTACACTCCATTATCCAGGTGACTTTCGTGGTTCCCCTACCCTTTTGTGGACCCAATGAGATAGATCACTACTTTTGTGACATCTACCCTCTGCTAAAACTTGCTTGCACAGACACATATATTTTTGGAGTTGTTGCAACAGCCAACATTGGGACCATCTCTCTGGTGAGCTTTGTTATCTTGCTAATCTCCTATTCTGTCATCCTGATAACCCTGAGAAAGCAGTCAGCAGAGGGCAGGTGCAAAGCTCTGTCTACCTGTGGCACCCACATTGCTGTGGTCATCATCATTTTTAGTCCTTGTACTTTCATGTACATATGCCCCAATACTACCTTTTCAGAGGATAAGTTGGTGGCTGTCTTTTTCACCATTATCACCCCTATGTTAAATCCCCTGATTTATACACTGAGAAATGCAGAAGTAAAGAATGCAATGAAGAAACTCTTGGGCAGAAAATTTCTAGGAGGCTAATGGCAAGTAGTTTGAAGTAATAATACTTCAAGTTAATGACCTAAAATTTTCTTAGCCTTAATTAACTCATCTCCACAATGAAGACAATAATATTAATATCACAGGGTTTTTGGAAGGAACAAATGAGAAAGTATACAATTTACAGATACAAAGTAATGTTTATCATCATTATTATTACATTCATTCTAATATTTAATAAACAGGGAATTTTTCTAAAATAGTTAGGCCAGAGAAATTTTATTGAAGGAAGAATATCATCAGGACCCTACTCAGCATTATTGTTTTCTCTTCCCCATTTTTGCCTTTTCATAATTTTCTTTACAAAGTGAAAGTCTGCTGTGACATATTAAGCACTCATTTGGTATATATTATGCAAAAAATAGAATACATAAAACTAGTAGTATTCCAAACTGAAGCATTGGATCTAAGTTCTCCCAAACACAGATTCCTGAGAAAACCAAAACTTATAATAAGCTTGGATTGAGAGGGGAGGAGTGAGTAAAATACAAATGGGATGAAAAAAATTTAAAAGACAAAAGACATGATATCCTCTAGTAAATGGAAAAGACTTTTCCTTTCTCTTCTGCTCAATTTCTTTTCCCATTCAAAGGCATTGGACAAATTTAGATTTAAGTTCCCTCTTTAAAATGTAACTCCCATGAATATGCTTCTGTTACTTGGATTTTAATCTTTACCACCATTCTGTAGCCAGAGTCCTTGTTAATACAACATGACTGACAGAAAAATTGAAGAACTGAATAAAAACAGTCATGGGTGATGAATACTTTACTGTGACTCAAATCAAAAGGGCAAAAACTTTACTGTCAGGCATGGTTGGTAAGCCATATTTATTCCAATGTTTGAACCAAACAGCTCTAATAAATATAGTGAACCGTTTCTCACTGCTTTGCAGACTTACCTAATCAGAATTTCCTGCTCTAATTTCCAGAAAGACTCCTTCTGGAGAAACAAAGGTATGCCTTCTCATGTGAACTGACACTTGCCTCAGTGATATGTTTTTCCTGTACCATAAGACACACCTAGGTTGTATTTCTCTAGCAGGTGAACTTATCACTGACTATCATTCTGCCATTATCCCATTGCCTTTTCCACAAATCAGATTATCCTGTTAATATTTATGTCTATGTTTGTGGTGTGTGTGTGCATGTGCATCTGTGTGTCTGTGTAAACATTACTCATGTTAAGGACTACACATAGTTAATGCCTAAGAAATGTCTGTTTCTGTTGAAGAATTGAAGTCAGTATAAATAAAAAACAGCAAGAACTCTGGTTTAGAAGGTACACTCAAGAAATCAAAATCATTTGCCCTGGGATCACCCAAATCCATGGCTATTGTTCCACTATGAACATTTACTCCCAGTTGCCTATCAGTCTCCATCTCCTCAATTTTAAAATGAAGATTACATTAATGCTTCTTCAGCTTGGCTCTCAGTTGGAATAATCCTGAGAGATTTTTGAACAGATAACTGAACTTGGATATTCTGATTAGGTAGGCCAGGGTTAAGAGATATATATAAATTTTTATTTTTTCAAGTTTCTACCATAATTTTTATGTAGCCAGTGGTCACTGCTCAAGAAACATGACTTTAGAATTATTGGGACTAGAACTTTTATTTTCTTAGAGTTTAAGAGGTTAGTGAGTCATTGGAATCCAAAAATCCTAACTTTATGTCTATATCCTCATCTGCTCTGCTTACCAACACAAAGAGAGATGAAATTGAACTGGTCTAAAAAACGGAAATAAAGACATGTTATCCAATACCCTTCTCCTTATGCTTTTGCTCTAAAATGTTTGAAATTGGGGGATAATATTACCGATACTGCAAGCCTGAGGCCTCTAAGAATGTAAAAGCTGCTGGTTCATGACTCAAAAGACTGGAAGGGGTGTAAATGAAATATTACTCAAGTTTCCAACAGTGATATTAAAAACTTTTTCTCAGTTACAAATTTTCTCATAGTTAATTCCCATCAGACAAGCTTAGAGAGTATCCTCTTGTTTCTTTGGAAGGATATAGCCTAGAATGATGAGAATTCAGACTCTTTTCAGTTTTGGGGAGCAAGTCTGGTCAACAACAATTTATTCTGTAAATGTATAATCATAACCCTGGTTTCCAGCTTTTTAACTTTCTAATATGGCTCCAGAAGATGGGGGACAGAATCTATGAAAAAGAAGACTTCATTAATGAAAATAAATGGCACTATTTCTTATTTTCCGGAAGAAGAAATTTACTTCATTTTGTAAAACTTTGAAAATATACCTTATTGTGCTTCTAATTTGTGGTTATACTTCTGTTCTCTGAAGCATAAAGTATTTTAAACACTTTTCCCTGCAATCATCAAATGAACGTGAAAAGATAACTTTCATATTCCTCCATATGGCATCCCTTTTAATGATTTAAACATATCTAGGAGATTAAAAATTTTTTCACATGCTAAGGTCTCCAGAAATTCACTATTATTGTATTGCCTGAGGGGGAATGCCTCATTTAGTAAATGTTCTGATGTATCTAGGTGTTGCATGGTGACCAGCTTTGAATACAATATGAAATTATATATTATGCATGGGAAGAATGAAAGTTAAATGGAATATACCTGAATTCCACATGAATATTGTGATTATACCCAGCCATGCCCAGCCTAGTTAAGGTGAATCCCACCCAATCCACAGACACATGAGGAAAAATTGAACACTTGTTGATAAGCTATGAGTTTTGGAATGTCTAGTTACACGGCATTACTGAGGATGATGATACAAGAATGGCAGGTTAAATTGTGGAAGAGGGGATTTCAAGGCATGTTCTTGAATTTATGGAGCCTCTCATATATTTATTGTGAAATACTTTGCAAGGAGCAGTGGGAAAAACAGGCAAATTAAAGAGAATGGATATGAGGGACAGCACATAATTTTGGTTATACACATAAGAGCCAAGTTCTAAATATCTAAGTGTGCCGTCAACCTATCTTCCACTATTTCTTCCATGAATAAGACATAGGTGGAGAATCATCCTTAGGTAGATTCTGTTTAACCTCTCATTTGTTGATAAGTTATAGGAAGATTTTTAAGAAAAGATAATACATGCTATGATCAAATGAAACTAAATATGCAATTTTTCACAATCATCAAATGAAAAATGATGAAGAAGGGATACAGGCATCCATCCCAGCAAGATATTTACACTCTTAGAGATGCCTCACAGCTGAAAGAGTACAATAATAGCTAGTATCTAATGCACATTCCAGCATTGGATTGAAAACTGTGCAGGGCAATATTCCCATAATATTTATATTATATTCCCCTTTATCTATTTTATCCACTAATTTTCCTAAAATATACTGGATTTCTCACAAGTTCAATATGCCTGTAAGATTTCTCCACTATCCTGCTTGATATGTCATGGGTGCTAGACTAATCTTATTCTGATTTGACATTAAATATATATGGTCAATGAATAAAGCACAGTGGTTTTACTACAGAAAAGAAGAAAAAAAACCAATGAAAATGAATGCTTTCTTCTCAAAGTAAAAGATTTTCAACTTACTTTTAAATTCATGTTTAAAATAGTCTAAGATTAATGTTTGGCCAAAAATATATAGCATATTTGGTGATGGGGATCTGTGAGCTACATCTTCTCATAGAGTTGGAGTTGAGATTTTATTACTTAAAAGGTATATTTTTACATATACCTAAGATTATAATATCACATATTTGTTAATTTTCCTCAACACAAATGGTTATAATGTCAACCCATAAATTCTAAAGTTGTCACTTTTTGGCAAATGTAGTTGTTTTTTGTAACTATATATTTTCCAAACTTGAAACTGTGCTTTTTAGGGATTGATCACTGAGAAACATGGTTGGTTCCTGGAAATCTTCCTTGATTTTTTTATTCTTTTTGTTATAAAAAAAGATTTTTGTCTGTAAATTGTTACATTATCAAAAGTCTTTTCTTATAACTTTTGGAAGTAGTTTATTTTTTTTGCCACCACTAATGCATTTCACTTCTGGCTATAGATTACACCCTTCCCCGCAAATTGCTTCTTTGCGAGAGTTTTATTATATACCATTTTCATTCAAGCTACAAGGAGAATCACTGAATTTGTCTGTGAAAGCTGTGATGTTTCAATAATTTGTAATGGAATCCCTCTTACCCTGTTCCTTGAAACTTGGCACATTTGTGCACTACAGAAAGCCAGTGGTTCACACATGTGCCCCATGCACATTTCAGAGAGGCCTCAGTTACACAAGCTCGTGACTCCTTGAAAGACTGATCAAAAATGTGCCTGGAACTAAGGAGTTCCTTTATTATTTCTAATCTTGAATGAAACATGACTCTAAGAAGTGTGGGATGTTCAGTGTGAGAGATTATGAGGGATCATACAATGCAACTCAGAATTCCCATGGGAGTTCATCTTTTTGGGGTGAATATTGACCAAGGAATATAAAAGATGCTAGGCAGCCAGACACATAATTCTCTTTCATTTTAACCCTTTCATAGATGGTATTAATGTGTAATATTTCTTGCCTGCCTTTCTAAACATGCTCATTGAGACACAATAATTCAGCTGTGTTTTATGTGAAGCTCTTGCTGACTATCTCATACCTTCCTTTGTATTCATTTTCTCATATACCTGTTTCACTTCCTTTTTCTGTCAGACCAAATTTGCAGGAATTTAATTTCCAAACAAAGTGTTAGCCTATAACTTGGCCTCAGGTTTGGTTTTCCATGGAAACCAGTAAAAAACATGAATTATTAAGGGAATTTAAGAACATTTCTAACTTATACTAATTAGGAGGATCATATTTACAATGTACTAAGCTTTTCAAAAGTTGAATATTCAATGGATGGGCAAGGATTTTAGTAAACTGAGGAATCTTGTGGGAAGAGAGATCCACCAGATATAGAATACTAAATCTGAGGAGATGATCTAGCCCTCATTACTTGGTCTCAAAGTATAAAATGTATCAAATATCATTAAAAAATAATAAAAAATTAAACTGTTCTGGAAAAGATAGTATCATGAATACAAATTCTAATTGAAAATGAATTACATGATCTCATACCCTATATGTCTAGATTTTTTAAATCAAATAACCAGAGTCTTTGTGTGTTTGTGAGCCTCTATGATTGTACCTAATTCAAGAATGCATGCAGAACGAAGCATAACATCATAGTGTAAATCCCATGCCCATAGTCTACATATCATGTTATTATGAAAGCCTCTATGAAACCTGATCATTAAATGCCTTTCATAACATAAATATATACATATTTATGGAGAGAGGGAGAGATAAGAAATGGGGGAGGGTAAGCAAAGGGGGAAGGAAGGAGAAAAGAAAGCTATAGAAAATGGATTAGTAATATTGCCAGTAATATTTGAAATATATTTTAACCCAAATTCAAACAACCATATCCAAAATATTAACTGATTAATACATTCAATCAATGATTTACCCAAAATAACAAAGTGATAAATCCTTTGTCTTCATCAAGAATCTTTAAGGATTGTCTCAGTCAAAAGGAGGCTTACTGAGAAGGAAAATTGTTTCATAATTTATGAAAGATATTTGATTATCTTTAAAGACATTCCCGGTGAAAATATGGGAGCAATTTTCTGATAGGATTTAACAAGTTTATGGTCCTCTTTAAGTAATCTGGATTCAATTACCCAATCATATGTTTTACTTAACAAATTTAACCCGACATTCTTCTATTCAAAAAATCTCATCCAACTCTAGTTTTCACTTTTTTTTTCCTACACAAGTCTTCTATCAAAAGATAATTAGAGAGTGCTTATCCTCCACTGGAGGTACAAGCCACCTCATAAGCTATTCCGTGGCTGGAAGTGGAAGCTCCATTTTCCAAAAATGGAAGAGGAAGAGACAATTGGGCACCACCATCAGCAACTGATTAGTAAATTCAGCAGGCTAAAGTATAATCCTAAGAAGAGCTAAAGTATGAATCTGTCCAAGTCAGAAGGAGGCTGGCAGCCACCATCTTAACTGTGTGGCTGACATGAGGTAAAGTGAGGTTGACTGAAAATCACAGGGCTGGTAGGGACCGGCTTCTTTCCATGTAGATAAGATTGCAGCTCTGGTATAAGCCCCAGGCCCACCTTGGGCAGGGAAAAAGCTAGGGGAGCTGTGCCAGCCTCTCTGGGAAAATACAACCCATGTCAAGGAAGCTGGTGATCATCCTACTTTGGCAGTGCAAAACACCCAAGGAGCTATTCTGTGGCAGGAATCGGAAGCTTCATTTCCTAAAAACATGGGAAGAAGAGACAGTTGGCAACCGATTTCAGCTACTGATTAGTAAATTTGGCTGGCTAATGTGTAACCCTATGAACAGAATAGTTTGAACCTGTCCAAGTCTCAGAATGAGGCTGGTAGCCACCATTTTGACTCCACCCCCAGCATGAGGGGAATCTGGGCTGACTGAAAATCACAGTGAGAGTAGAAAATGTGTCTGTTCACCCAGATTGGCTTGCAGCCCCAGCCAGGCTCCAGCCCCACTTCTAGCAGGGAGGAAGCTGGTTAGTCCTGCACCAGCCTATCCAGGTAACTGCAGTTATATTTGGCTGGCACAGACTGAATAATCAGAAGTATACCAGGGCAACTGTGGCCATCTTGGACCTGTACTGCATAGATTGCTGTCCACACCTGCAACTTCATCCCCAACTCAGGGAGGGGAGAAAGGGGCATGAAGCTTCATCAGTCTCTCTGGGCATTTACAGTCTAGGCCTTCATGACTTGGGTTATTCCACACAGATGTAGCTCTCTCCCTACTCCTTGAAAAGGAGAAAGTTGGAAAAGGATTCATTGTTCCTTGGGGCAATGATGGCAGCTTGAGCCTCCACAACTGATAGCATTAACTACATCCTTGGCTCCTACTACACAACCAGTAAGGGAAGGAAGCCCTAAACTAAAGGGAAAACTGCACCCAGAATAAATACTCTAGTAAGCTGGATGTCAAGACACCAATAAGAAATTATAATCCATACCAAGAGACAGGAAGATACGGCCTAATTAAAGGAATAAGGTAAGCCTCCAAATGACATAAAAGAGTTGGGACAACTAATCATAGGTGTTCAAACAAATCTCCTTAATAAATTCAATGAGATGGCTAAATAAATTAAGGATACTAAGCAGACATTGGATGACCACAAAGAAGAATTTGAAAGCATACATAAAATAATAGTAGATCTTATAGGAAAAAAAGTTGCAAAAATGAAATTAAAAATACACTGGAATCACATAATAGCAGACTGGAGGAGGCAGAACAAAGGATTGGTGAGCTTAAAGAAATGGCCTCTGAAAGTGAACATACTAAAGAAAAGATGAAAAGGTTGTAAAAACTTGAACAAGTTCTCAGAGAACTAAACAAAAGCAATAATTGTGCAAACATACGTGTCATGGTGTTTCAAAGGAGAAAAGAAGGGAAAGGGGGCAGAAAGAATATTTGAAAATATAAAGCTAGAAAATTTCCCAACCCTATTGAAGGTCATAGATATCCATGTCCAAGAAGCACAGCATATTCCCATGCAAAAAAATCCAAATAAACCAACTCTGAGACACATACAAATCAGAATGTCAAATGCCAAAGGAAAAGAGAATTCTGAGAGCAGCAAGAGAAAAGTAATGTATAACATATAGGAGATATCTTATAGGATTAAGTGCTGTTTTTTCACCAGAAACCATGGAGGCAAGAAGACAGTGGTATGATATATTTAAGAAACTGCAAGAGAAAAACTTCCAGCAAAAACTCTTACATCAAGCAAGATTGTCTTTTAAAAATGAGGGCAAATTTAGAATATTCACAGATAACCAAACACTGAGAGAGTTTGTAACCAAGAGACCTGCATTGCAGGAAATACTAAAGGGTGTGCTACAGCCTGAAAAGAAAAGACCAAAGATAGAGGCCTTGAAGAGAGTCTAGAAATGAAGATTATATCAATAAAAGAAACTAAAAGTGTCAAAAGAGTGAAGAAAATAAAATATGACATAAAATCCAAATATTCATAAAAAACCTTAACCAATGATGTAAAACACTTGTTTTCAGAAAACTACAACTCATTGTTAAAAGAAATTTTAAAAAAGACTTAAATAATTTGAAGAACATTCTGTGCTCATGGATTGGAAGACTAAATATCATAAGATGTCAATTCTACTCAAATTGATAAACAGATTCAATGCAATCCTGATAAAAATTCCACCAGCATTTTTTAAATAAATGGAAAACATGATTATCAAATATATTTTGAATGGTAAAGGGTCCTGAATAGTCAGAAACATCCTAAGAAGAAATGTGGCATTGGAGGACTTTCATTTCTGGACTTTAAGTCATATTACCTAGCTACAGTGGTGAAAACAGCATGGTACTGGCATAAAGATAGACACATAGACCAATGGAACCAAAGTGAGGGTTCAGAAACAGACCCTCACATCTACGGTCAAGTGATTTTTGACTAGCCTGTCAAACACACCCAGCTCAGTAAGAACAGCCCATTCAACAAATGGTACTGAAATAATTGTATATACATACCAAAAGAAGGAAAGGTGACCCCTATCTCACACCTTTTACAAAGATTAACTCAAAATGAATCAAAAACCTAAATATAAAAGCAAAAATCATAAAGTTTCTAGAAAAAAATGTAGGAAAATATTTTCAAAACCTTGTGGTAGTTGTTGGATTCTTAAAGGGGATAAGAGGAGGACTGAGATGGACTACTGATATTTCATGTATGAAGAAGTTTTAATTAGCTTTATTATAAAGTGTGGAAAAGTACAGATTTGATTATAACAAATTATAGTGACTAACAGCAGGTTTATGAAAGGGGATGTGGCTGAAAATGGTAGTGTAGGGATGTAAATGCCAATTGACAGAAAGCTGAGAATCATCTAGCAACCGAATAGCACAGTAAACCTAGAGGTGTATGAGAATTGTGATTGATGGTACAGATTCAAGAGTTTATTTTGTGAGCTACAGCAGATTTATATCACTATTGTCATGTGGTGTGAATGGGGAGAAGCATGGGAAAAATACAACTGGAGCGACCTACGGACTGTGGTTAACAGTAATAATGTGATATTCTTGCATCTATGTCAAAGATGTAGTGTGTTGATAATGGGGGAGTATGGAAAACATGTGCCAAATATATGCTATGGACCTGGCAATAATCGGATGATATTATTTCGTAATCTGTAACAAATGTTCCACCAAGTATGATGTGTTGATAGAGAGAAGTTTTTTGGGAATTCTGTACATGTGTATGATTACTTTGTAAGTTTACGACTTCTGTCATAAAAATATACTTAAAAAATAATAATAGGGTGGTTGGTGGAAAAATACACCAAGGGTAAGATAAGGACTATAGTTACTGGTAAGATTTTGACAGTATTCTTTCATAATTTGTAACAAATGTCTCATGATAATGCAAGCTGTTGGTGGAGGGTTGATGTAGGCGACCCCTGTATGATATTATGAATGTTTGCTTTCTAAGTTCACAACTTTCATTATACACTTATTGTTTATGTATGTTCATTTATAAATGATATAAAAATAATAATCATATTCGGGTGGGTTGGGGGAAAATATTTTGGTTAGTAGTAATATTTTGAGGATGCTCTTTAATTAGAAACAATGTTAAACAACAATGCAAGGTATTAGTGGTAGTGTGAGATGTGAGAGCCCGGTATGATGCTATGTATATTTCTTTTGTAAGCTCACAACTATTCCTATACAATTATTGTTTATGTATGTTTATGTATGAGTGATATACTTCAATAAATTCTTTAAAAAAGATAATTTGATTATGATTTCAAAACTAGCATTTATGGAGATTTTTTTTCTGAAAAGAGAAATCCGAATTTCTCACAAATACTTGTGTTAATTGAAATAAAACTTTATTAAAATATTTTAATGTCATCATAATTTGTTAATTTATTATTGGAAAATATTTTTCAAATCTGAGGAATTTCTAAGACACATGGACATTCTATAAAATATTGAACATTTGTAGTTTTCATTTTGGTGGTAATAGAAATAATTCATTTAAGCATACTTTGGATCAAGTTGTTTCAGTATGAGCATTTGCTTTTGTGATTACAGTCCCACTGGCACTAAGGAGTTATATTAAGTGGAGACTCCTCAGCTGGTACTGAACTTTTCACTGGGGTTTTCAGACTTCTCAGACATTTAAACGGAATCATGCTTATTAGTTAGAGCACAATTATTAGTAACACTCCCTTTCATAGTCAATGCTGCTCAGGTTGCATAACAAATTATATGGTTGACCTGCTTTTTACCCATAATAACTTTTCACTGCTAAGTGAAGAGGATTTGAAGTGTAGCATATACATAGCACATATTACTATACTTATTGAAATTTTGTGAATTTTTAAAATGATCTCATTAAAATAACTTTAGGAAAATCTTCCCAATTTTTCTTTCTGTTATTTCTTTAAAAAGTAATATGTTTACTATTCAGACCCTACATAAATAATTTTTGGTCTTTAATTTGTTGCAATGTAAACATGAAAACATCGGATAAGGTCTGAAATATATTTCCGAATTTCTGATTCCTTATTTTTTTTTTTTTGATGAGAAATACAGGAAAGATCATAGGTCTTATGGCTTTTAAGTCTGGGATAATCGGTATTAGTGTTGCATATATGTTTGGAGATTTATTCATGAAAGCAAAGTATAGAAAGAAAAGTTCCAGTTAGTGACCTGTGAATTAAGTCCAAAGGAAAAATATAACCAAAGAGTGAAACAAGATATTAACAAGTAAGGAATGACCAAATATGTCAGGGAACAATGGAAGAAACACAGATAAAGAGAGAAAAAAGTAGCTCAAGGTAAATTATAATATTAAAATACTGATGCTCGTGGCTATATTTATTTTTCCTTATAGCAGATTTCATGCTTAAATAAACTTGAGATAAAGCAAACATCACCTAATCAGGGTGTGTAAGAGTAACAGAATGCTTTTCAGATCATTTGCTTCCCAATCAGAAATTTTGGGGGGGAGGGCACACTTCCCTTAAGGCATTCTTCATTTCCATGTCTCAGCATGTAGATCAGAGGGTTGAATATGGGGACAATGATGGTGTAGAAAAGGCAAACACTTTTTCTTCTTGAAAAACTGTGGTTGGTCTAATGTAAATGAAGAGAACAGGCACAAAGAACAGAATCATTGTTATGTGAGACTACAAGTGGAAAGAGCTTTGCTATGGATTTCTGCAGTGTAAACCCTGATGGTGTATAATACCAAAAAGTAAGATTCATCAAGACAACAAATGTCACCAAACCCATCATATCTTAACTGTCAATGACCCAGATTCCCACTTTGTCTGTGACAGTGAGGTCAGTTTCAGCAAAAGAGAGATATCCCAGTAGTAGTGATCTATCTCATTGGGGCCACAGAATGGTAAATTGATGGGGAGGAGACACTGGAAAAAGGAATGCAGAAATTCACTAGCACAGGAAGCAATGACCAGAGCATCACACCTCTGCCTGCTCATGATGACAGTGTAGTACAGGGGCTTGCAGATGGCCACATAGCAGTCATAAGACATCACTGTAAGGATGAAGACCTCGATGCTGCCAAACAAGTGCATGGTTTAGAGCTGTGACATGCAGCTAGTATTAAAAAAATAGTGTTTCTTTCGGTCACCAAGTCTGCAATTAACTTTGGTGTCACATTTGAGGTATAACATACATTTAAGGGAGCAAGGTAATTAAGGAAGAAATACATAGGTTGATAAATAAGCTGACTGAATGTGAAAATCATTATGAGCAAGTATCCCATCCAAATAGCTATATAACAAAATAAGAGTAATAGAAAGCACAAATATTTAATTTCCTTGTTCTGGAAAAGGCCCAATAAATAGAATAAATTCAGTGGCATTATTGGTGGCTTCCATGGTATAATGCAGTTAATGCTCAAAAGGTTTACATGAACAAAACAAAATGTCATAATCAGAAATATTAATAAGCTTGGTGTGAATCAGAGTGAGTATTGTAGTAATAAATTATTTTATTTTATAATCCTTCCTATAGTGTTTTTTAAAGAAACTAAATTTATATAAAAAGATTATATAATAATAATAATAACTGTATGCATAATATTGAGAAAAGAAGGCTTCCTGTAAGATGAGGTTAGAACAATGCACACCTGAGAATGGCTCTTGGAATACATTGGACTTCAATTATTTATTTTTTTAATAAACAAAGGATTACATGGGTTGATGAAAAAATTATGATTTCCTTGTTTATCCTGTTATTATTAAGGGTGACTGAATTACTTATTTTAGAAACAATTATTGCATAAATAGTCCCAAGAGAATTTTTCAGAAGATGACTTGCATTAATATTTCTATAATCAGATAAACCATAGAAGTTATTTTATAGAAATAATCTGAGTTTATATCATGGATGCATTCAATTCTAATTAATTTGCCCATATGTGTTGTTACTTATAAGCAAAACTTTACTCCTTTCCAAGGGTTTAAGATCATTTTAATATTTTGTTCCTATGGCCTTGAAGAACCTGATTCTTACAGGAAACAATGCCATAAATTGCTCTTTGAAAATTCCATTAATTAATGAATTTAGAATTTACATTTCCAACACCTGCGTTTTATTTCCAATATATTTTTTTGTTAAGAAAATATTCCCAAGATCCTAAATTTCATGTTAAACGGAATTATAGAGAGAGCTTGTTAACAGGAGCTAAAAGAAATTGTTTTACACTAACACAAATTCACCAGGCATGTCTAGAGCCAGGTTTCTTCACTTGGTAACCCCTCCTATTCTTAATCTGTTCACTAAAATAATAATACACT
The DNA here is from genome assembly GCA_029593785.1 of Cabassous unicinctus. Taxonomy (NCBI): domain Eukaryota; kingdom Metazoa; phylum Chordata; class Mammalia; order Cingulata; family Chlamyphoridae; genus Cabassous; species Cabassous unicinctus. The sequence goes on from JAQZBX010000044.1 coordinate 46,940, forward strand.
TGCCTTCTGTATAACACATGTGACTTTTCAAAAGCTGAAATCAACTGCATGAAATAAGAGCTTCAAAATACTGATGGCAAAATAAAGACAAAATTATTTATTCAGCAAATATTTTTAGTTTCTTCTATGTAACATTCACCATGCTAGGCAGCAGGAACAGACTTTTAGAATTTTTAGTGAAAAATCTTGCCGTTCATGGTAGTTACATTACAAAAGAAAAAGATATTTCAGAATAAAATAGAATTCCATTATTTTGTCTGCTCAAATTTAGCATGAACCAGAGGGATACTACATAAATATTCTCTATTTGTTTCAAAGATTTAGACAGTAAATCTATGAAAAAATAAAAACCATAAGTTGCATTTCTTAATGGGCTCAATCATTGTTTCTCCCCTAATTCTGCACAAAGCCTATAAAATCCTGGAAGTTAGAGTCAACATGGATATGTAGGAAGCACTAAACACAAAAGATTATTCCAAACAGGAATACTTATATTTATATCTTAATCATCCTTTTTACAAACTATTAGAGTGGAATATGTAATGCTTGTATTTTAAATTGTAAATCAACTCAGCTATTTATTATTTTGTAAGACTTGGGATTCAGTCTTTCACTACATTCTTTAAATAAAGTTTTGTTAATAATTGAATCCTTTATTTTTTTATATATATTTGAAGGATATTTGGGGTAACATATGGTTGTTCCCTTTCTATTTGCACCCAATAAATAATTTAGGACAGGACACCTGTTGAGGGATTACACTTCAGGCCATCAATTACACTAAGTGCTCTCTCATTCTGAATAATAAAGTCTCCTAATAACAATGCCCACACTGTTCTCCGTGAATTCAACAGAAGTATTCTGTCCCAATTTTAATTATTCTTTGGGCCTTTGCAATTCATTCCACATATCATGGCATATAAAGGTCTCTAAACTGTTGGTTCCTTATATTTCACCAATGCTCAAAAGACACTTGCTGCTCCACCTCTAGAAAGCTTTCCTTGACTCTTTAAACCTATAGAAATCTATATCTCCTTTAACAGCCACTAAAATACTCCTAAATATCTCATCATTGACACTTTGAACAGTCAGAAAATTAATTCTTATTTAATTTCCTCGAGGCATTTTTCAGACAGTAACAGCACCTTGTATTTTTCTTGTCATTCATAATTTAGTCAAATTATCATTACAGAGTTTGAATTCAGACAAGAGACCAGAGAAGCATCATGGCCATATAATCTGGGGCAAGATAATAATTTTACTTGACACCAATTTCTTTTCTTTTAAGTTGTGCATTTCTAATATCAATACCCCACAGTTGTTTATGTTAATTTAATAGGTACATATATAGTGTGCAATAGGCATCAAGCTCTTCTTTTCTAATTGCCTTTCCTTACATTGCTATGTATACATTACATATATGATATGTAGTAGCAATTCTCATCATTTTCCACATAGTCACTCAAATAATACTTACAAAGAACTAACAATCTTTTTGGCCCCTTTTTGCAAATGAGAGACTCAAATAGTCTTTATAATTTGGATAAATACTGATAGATATACCATGGATATTTTTAAGGTGTATTTTAATTATTTTCTTAATATCTGGATATTGAAATATTATTTTTATGTCCAAATATTTCTTGAAATTGTTCTAGGAAAATATTCCTTCTCATGTTTTTCCTGGAACCCAAGATTTCTCACCCAAGACACTTCTTTCCATAAAGCTTTAAAGTTTTCTCCTGTCACAGAACTAATCTTACTTCCTTTCTCTTTACTGTTCACCTCATTCTCTTCTTCATCCATTAAATTAATCAAATTGATTTCCATGTTAAGGTGTTCTAAATCCATAATATTCCATGCACTTAATCACCCTGCATGCATATCACATATAGAGTAGCAAAAGAGGAAGGGAAAAGCAATGTATTTTTAACCTTGTGCATTTTCTTAGTTTCTTCTGAATTGTGCCAATTTTTCTCTCCATTTAAATTTTAATCTTTTGCCTAAAATATAAATCACTTACTTGATTTATCAATTTCCTTTTCTTTAATAAAACCTATATGACACTGAATAAAATTGCTCTTATTTCCTTCATGAATTTTCCCACATCATGAAAATATCTGCTTCATTTTGACATCTTCTGATGGATATGGAACTAATCCTTACTGCAATTTTTAAGATAATGGCATGTTGTTATTAAAAACTTTTATTGTTTTTATGATTAAATAAGATATATATTTATATATATATATATCTGAGCAAGATTTTTAAAATTAGCGCTTCCATAATTTGCTAGGCTGCCTTTTGTAGGTTATTTTATTTTTTAAGTTGAATTAAAGTTTAAGAAAAGTTTTCAAAATTGAAGAAAAGAGAAGGAATGCATATTCAAAAGAAATAAAGTCAGCATATTTATAGAGAAAAATGTGATTATCATATATATGAAACTTTTTCTTCTATTTGAAAATAAGATTCATTTCTTATAGTTTAGTTAGATTTTTACTTGCCGGGTCATGAATTCATTAGAAAAATTCATTGAACTCTCAATTAAATGCAGTTTTCAGTGTTTAGTATGCAGTCAGAATCAATGTTTAACTTCACTGCTAAAGATTTATGAATTTCACCATGCATTGAGCCTGTCCTGGTTGCAGGAGTTTCCTGTTGTTTTTTTTTTCTGTAGAAAGAAGTAGTCTCTCCTGATTTTTGCAATATGATTACTGACATTTAAGTTGAATTTTTTTCCTATCCAAAAGTTGAATATCAATTGTGGTCTCAACGGTGGAAATATACATATATGTTTTCTGCTTAATTTCCTAGTGGCATTTAAATTGGTTTACCTCAGAGATTATAACCCCAAACCTCCATCTCAATTTTTCTATGGACAGAAAGATTTCCCAAAAGAAAAGATGGTTAAATGTGCTGTTTAAAATGGTGAAAAGCATCTCAAGTCTTTAAAGAGTAGTTATAGCAAAATGGATAATCCTTTAAATGCTGTGAACTTTGAACACAAACCAAGGCTCCTATTTCCATACAGTCTTATGATATCAAAATGCATGCACTGTATGTTTTTAAAAATTTGAATGAACCAGGAGAGTGCAAGGTCTGAGATTTGACAAAATGGAAAATGCCTAAGAAGTCTAAGGCAAGGAAATTGGACCCAGGATTTAAACTTTGGTTTGTTTCAGAATAAGTTGTTTTTAATATTTCTCATGGGTTAATTCAAATCTTCCCTGTCTCTTACTCTAGCCCCTGCAGTGGCAACAAGTTTTGCACATGTTTTTATCTATCAGTACAGGTACAAATTTACTACATGTCCCCTTACAAATAGAAAATTAACAAGTTTTATAAAACAAAAATTTGCAAGTTTTCCTCTAAATTAAGGTTCTTTTGTGGTTCAGGCAATAAATTGAAATAGATAAAGTGATTATTAAATTAGACAGATGAGGGTTAAATCTAATTACATTGTGATTTTAATATTTATTTCCATGATCTCTAAACATATTTTCAGATATTTAGATGTGTTTTGGATATTCTCTCTTGTAAAAGGTTGTTTTCAAATTTGACCATTTTTCAAATTTTTTTTTTACCTTTTATATCATTGGGAGTGTTTACACATTTTGGACACTAAGTTAAAAACTTCTTCCAGTTTAAAGATTTTTTTTCTTCACTATATGAAGGAGTTTTAACAAACAAATTTCTTAATTTGAAACATTAAAAATCACAATTTTTACTGTTTCTTTTGTTTTATTTAAGCTTTCCTTCACAATGATGACAGGATAAATGTATTCAGTTATAATTTTTTTCAGAGGGCTAGCTTTGCCTTTTAAGTTTATATACATATTCTATTGGGAAATGAATTTTTATATTCTGTGATATGAGAATAAATTTCTTTTTTTCTTTCCTATAAGGAAGATGCATTTTTTCAGTATGAATATTTGATAATTATTAGCTATTATCTGACTACTGATCTTCAATTTCCTCTCTGTCATATATCATGATCATGCATGAGTATGTTCCTGAGCTATTTTTGTTATACTGGATTAATTTTTCTGTTCCTGTGCTAATATCACATTGCTTTACTCATATATTATAAGTGATGATATTCATGAGGACCAATATCCATCCCTTCTCTTTATTTTTCTGTTTTCTCATGGCTTTAATGCCATTTGATATTCTACATATATTTAGAAAAAGCTCAATGAGTTCCAGGAGAAATACATCTCAGATAGTAACTGCAATTTCACTGACTGTATAAACCAATTTATGGAAAAATGACTTCTAGTCAATATATCTCCCTATTAAGAAGAGTGTACAGCAATAACCTATTTCCCTAAGTCACTATCATGTCTTTTAAAAATGTTTATAATTTTGTATATATACTGTGATATTCTCTTCTGAGTACTTTAAAGCATGTTTGTTTACTTTTATAAAGTGTATTTTGAAAGATTTATTTTCTTTTGATGGTTCATATATAGAAATCATCTTTAAACAAAGGCTTGCTGCCCCATGCAAACAGGACTCAATTCTAAGACTCAGGCTTTTGAGAAAAGAAAGAGATTTATTGCAAGTTCAACCAATTAGCAGTTAGGAGGTAAGGCTCAAGGCTATAATCTATCTCCCTGATATGAGGGTTAAGGGAGATTTTATTGGGATTGGAGGTGGGTGTTGCTATGGGGAAGTTTAGCTTGTTTTGGTTTGATTGGTTAGGCACAGATTTGTCCATGTGTGGTAAGACAGGCTCCAGACTGAATTTCCCTTGATGAAACATCTCTCACATTGGATTTGTTTATGATGCCCCCCGATTCATGCAACTTTGGTTCTCAGGGGGATGATATTTTGTTAGTGTCTCAGAAGTCATCTAAGGATGCCATTCTATATTTCTGTACATGCTCAGGTTATATAACTTTCCGCTGGCCACTTAGAAAACAAATATAAGAAGAAAACTTAGATAGGAAAGCTTACAAAAGATACAGATAAAACAAAGATGGTACTAACTGGTTCTGGGCTGTTTCCAAATGAAAATAGCTTTTGCATATTAGTCCTATATATACATAAATATATATTTGAAAGAAGCATTAGGTTACATAAATGTTACATTAAAATTATAGGGGATTGGAAGTAGGAGCCGCGATGGTGGCAGAGTATGGAGCTACTGGAGTCTGCTCATGCTGCAGGGCAGTTGGTAATCACCCAGATCTATGTAGAGTACTTGTTTGAGGACCCCAGGAGACCAGAAGAGTATCTTGCAATATTTCTTGAAAGTATGGAAGGAGGAGACTGCCCATCTGCAGAGAGGATTCGTGAGTAGCGTCTTTCATGCTACAGAGGTCGGTGCTCGTGGTGCAAGCTTCCTCGGGAGTTATTGCGTGGTTGGAGATGGAAGCTCTATTTCTCAGAAAGCAGGGTAGGAAGACACGGTGTGGCACCACTTTCAGGTACTGATTGGTGAATTCAGCGGGTTAAAGTATAATCCTATGAACAACTAAACTTTGAGCTTGTCTAGGTCAGAATGAGGCTGGTAGCTGCCATTTTGACTCTGCCCCTGGGCTGAGTTGAAGCAAGGCTGATTGAAAATCACAGTGCAAGTAAGGACCAGCTTCTTTCTACCCAGGACGGATTGCAGCTCTTGCCTAAATCCCAGCCCCTTCTCTGGCAGGAAGAAGCTGGGGGAGCTGCACCACCTCTCTGGGAAACTGCAAGCCACGCCACAGAGGCCTACTCTAGTGGTGCAAGCTGCCTCAGGAGCTATTCTGTGACTGGCCTTAGATGCTCCATTACCCATAAACGGTGGAGGAGGAGACAGTTGTCCACCGACCTCAGTTACTGATTAGTGGAATCGGCTGGCTAAAAATTATAATCCTAGAAACAGCTAGGGTTTGAGCCTGTCCAAGTTGGAGAGTCCAGAGGTCACCATTTTGATTCTGTCCCTGGCATGAGGGAGAGCCTGGCTGACTGAAAATACAGTGAAGTTAGATACTGGCTTCTCTCCACCAAGATCAGACTGCAACCCTAACCTAGGCTGCAGCCCTACCTCCATCAGAAAGGAAGCTTTTGGAACCTGCACCAGGCTCTCCAGGCAACTGCAAGTGCTCTTTGCTAGCACAGACTGAATAGTCAGTCACCTGGGGCAGCATGCCAGCACCCAATAGGATAGGAAAGGTACTGGGTATCCTCGGCCTCTCTGGGCAATGGCATGAGTTTTCAGCCCACACGAACTGGTTTGTTGAATGTTTTCGAGTCCCTCTCCACCTCTGTCTTCCCATACAATAAGAGGCGGCTGGTGTTCCCTCAGCCTCTCAGGGCAACTGCAGGCATTTTCTGTGTGCACAAACCTGATTATTGGGCACCTGTGGCTCCTCCCCTATCCCCAATAGGACAAGAGATGGACTGAGTTTGCTTAGTCTCTCAGAGTAACTGCAGCTGCTTTTAGCCCACACAGCCTGGACTGGTGGGTACTTGTGGATCCATGCTTACCCCACAATAGGAAAGGAGGGGGCTGGTGTTTCCACAGCCTTTCTGGGCAATGGCAGACTTTTGGTCTGCAGGGACTAGACTGTTGGATGCCTATGGTTCCACCCCCAACCCCAAAAGTATAGGAGGGGGCTGGTGTCTCCACAGCCTCTCCAGACAACAGTGGGTACTTTCAGCCTACAAAGACTGATCTGTTGGTTGCCTGCATATCCAAGCCCACGCCTTAGTAGGATAGGACGGGCCTGGTGTTTCCTCAGCCTTTCCAGGCAATGGCAGATATTCTTGGCCTAAAGGGACTAAACTATTGGGTTCCTGTAGAACTACCCCCACCACCCAATAGGATACAAGGGGCTGGTGCTTCCTCAGCAGCTCTGGGCAATAGTGGGTATTTTCAAACTACAAGGACTGAACTGTTGGACATCTGTAGATCTGTTTCCACCTCTAAAGGGCAGAAGTGACAGTATTCCTTCAGCTTCTCAGAGCAACTGCAGGTGTATTTGGCTCACATGGATTAGATTGTTCCGTATTCCAGAGGGTCAGTTCACCCCTGGCAGGGAGGAGGTTTGGTGCTACATCAGGTTACCTGAGTAATTGTGGTCATTTTGGACCCACACGGCATAGATTGCTGCCCACTATTATAGCTCCATTCCTGCCTGAGGTAGGGGAAGAAGGGGTATGAAGTTTATCAGATTTTCTAGGCAACTACAGACAGTCTTGTCCTGCTCAACCTGGATTATTATATACAGCTGCAGCTCTGACCTTACCCCTGACAGAAGAGAAAAGAGGGAGAAACATCATCAATTCCTGGGGCAACATGGGCAGATTCAGACTCCATAGCTTACAACACCAACTACACCCTTGGCTCCCAGTATACCACCAACAAGAGAGAAAAGACAAGAAAGTCCTACACTAAAAGGAGAAAATGCACTCAGAATAAACACAGCTAGCAAGCCAGATGCAGAAACACCAACACCAAATTACAAGCCATATCAAGAAACAGAAAGATATAGCCCAGTTAAAGGAACAAGAGAAGCCTGAAAAGGTCATAAAGGAGTTGAGACAACTAATCTTAGATTTTCAAACAAATCTCCTTAATAAACACAATGAGATGGTATAAGAGATTAAGGTTATTAGGAAGACATTGGATGAGCACAAAGAAGAATTTGAAAGCATACATAGAAAAATAGCAGACCTTATGGGAATGAAAGGAACAATAAATGAAATTAAAAATACACTAGAAGCATATAACAGCAGATTTGAGGAAGCAGAAGAAAGGATCAATGAACTTGAAGACATGGCCACTGAAAGTGAACATACAAAAGAACAGATGAAGAAAAGAAGAGAAAAAAATTGAACAGGGTCTCAGGGAACTAAATTACAGCAAGAAGCATGCAAGCATATGTGTCATGGGCATCCCAGAAGGAGAAGAGAAGGGAAAAGGGCAGAAGGAGTATTTGAAGAAATAATGGTAGATAATTTTCCAACCCTATTGAAGGACATAGATATCCATGTTCAAGAAGCACAACATACTCCTATCCTAATAAATCTGAACAAAACAACTCTGAGACACATGCTGTTCAGAATGTCAAATGTGAAAGATAAAGAGAGAATTCTGAGAGCAGTAAGAGAAAAGCAATGCATAACCTATAAGGGATACCCAATAAGATTGTGTCGATTTCTCATCAGAAACCATGGAGGCAAGAAGGCAGTGGTATGATATATTTAAGATACTGCAAGAGAAAAACTGCTTGCAAAGAATTTTATATCCAGCAAGATTATCTTTCAAAAATGAGGGTGAATTTAGTATATTCACAGATAAACAGAAATTGTGAGAGTTTTTAACAAAAAGACCAGCTTTGCAGGAAATACTAAAGGAAGTGTTACAGCCTGAGCAAAAACACAGGAGAGAGAGGCTTGGAAGACAGTCTAGAAATGATGACTGTATCAGTAACAGTAATTATAGGTGTCAAAAATAAAATGACAAATAAAATGCAAAGATCAAAATGGATTAAATGAGAACTGCCTTTACAGTAATAACATTGAATTTTAATTGATTAAACTCCCCAATCAAAAGTCACAGAATGACAGAATGGATAAGAAAATGTTAGCCATCTATATGATGTCTGCAAGAGACTCACCTTAGACCCAAAGATACCAATAGAATGTTGGAAAAAGATATTCCATGCATGCAGTAACCAAAGAAAAGCTGAGGTAGCTATATTTATATAAGACAATATAGACTTTAAATGCAAAACTGTTGTTAGAGACAAGGCAGGACATTACATATTAATAAAATGGATGATTCACCAGGAAGAAATAACAATCATAAATGTATATGCACCCCAAGGTACATGAGGCAAACACTGGCAAAACTGAAGGGAGAAATAGATATCTCTACAATAATAATTAGAGACTTCAAAACACCACTCTTAGCATTGGATAGAACATCTGGACAGAGGATCAACAAAGAAACAGAGTTTGAATAATATGATAAATGGACTAAATCTAATAGACATATACAAAAAATTGCACCCCAAAACAGCAGAATATACATTCTTTTCAAGTGCTCATCAATCTTTTTCCAGAATAGACCATATATTGTGTCACAAAGCACATCTCATTAAAATTGAAATTATACAAAGCATTTTCTCTGAACATAATGGAATAAAGTTGGAAATCAACAAGTGGCAGAAAAATGGAAAATTTAAACAACACACTCTTAAATAATCAGTGGATCAAAGAAGAAATCTCAAGAGAAATCAAAAAATATCTGAGATGAATGACAATTAGAATACAACATTTCAGATCCTATGGGATGCCGTGAAGGCAGGGTTGAGAGGAAAATTTATAACCCTCAATGCTTACATTAAAAAAAAAAGAAAGACCTAAAATCAATGACCAAACTACACAGCCAAGGGAACTAGAAAATGAATAGCAAACTAATTCCAAAGCAAGTAAAAGGAATGAAATAACAAATATCAGAGCAGAAATAAATGAAATTGAGAATAAAAAAAATACAATAGAGATAATTAACAAAATCAAAAGTTAGTTCTTTGAGAAGATTAACAAAATTGACAAACCCTTAGCTAGACTAACTAAGAAAAAAAGAGAAAAGATGCAAATAAATGAAATAAAAAATGAAAATTGGAACATTACTACTGACCCCACAGAAACAAGAGAGCTCATAAGAGGATACTATGAACAACTTTAAGCCAAAAAACCAGACAATATAGAAAAATGGAAAAATTCCTAAGAACATAAAAACAATCTACACTGACCCTAGAAGAAATAGAAGACCACAACAAAACTATCACAAGTAAAGAGATTGAAGCAGCCATAAAACAGCTCCCCAAAATGAAAAGTCCATGACCACACAATTTCACAGGTGAGTTCTACCAAGAATTCAAAGAAGATTTAATACCAATCTTACTCAAGCTCCTCCAAAAAATTGAACAAGAAGGAACACTACCAAACTCATTCTACAAATCCAATATTACCCTAATACCAAACCCAGATAAAGATATTATGAAAAAAGGAAATTACAGACTCATTTCTCTAATGAACACAGATGCAAAAATCCTCAAAAATATACTTGCTAATTGAATCCAACAACACATTAAAAGAATTATTCATCATGGTTAAGTGGGTTTTATACCAGACATGCAAGGCTGTTTCAACACAAGAAAATCAATTTGCATAATACACCACATTAATAATCAAAGAAGAAAAATCACACGACCTTATTAATTGATGCAGTAAAAGCATTTGACAAAATATAGCATCCTTTCTTGATAAAAATATTACAAAAAATAGGAATTGAAGGAAACTTTCTCAACATGATAAAGACCATACATGAAAAACCCACAGCTAACATTGTACTCAAAGGTGAAAGACTGAAAGCTTTCCCATTGAGATCAGGGACAAGACAAGGATGCCCATTGTCATCACTGTTGTCCACTATAGTGCTAGAAGCTCTAGCTATAGCAATCAGGCAAGAAAAAGAAATAAAAGGCATCCAAATTGGAAAGGAAGAATTAAAATTTTCACTATTCATAGGTGATATGATTGTATATCTAGAAAGTCCTGAAATATCTACAACAAACCTGCTAGAGCTAATAAATGATTTTGGTAGAGTGTCAGGATACAAGATCAATATGCAAAAATCAGTGGTGTTTCTATACACTAGTAATGTGCAATCTGAGGAGAAAGTCAGGAAAACAATTCCATTTACAATAGCAACTGAAAGAATCAAAAATTTAGGATAAACTTAAGCAAGGATGTGAAGCACTTGTATTCAAAACCTATAATGCATTGGTAAAAGAAATAAAAAATACCTATATAATTGGAAGAATATTCCATGCTCATGGATTGGAAAACTACATATCATTAAGATATCAATTCTACCCAAATTGACATACAGATTCAATGCAATCCCAATAAAAATTTCACCAGAATTTTTTAAGCAAATGGAAAAAAAATTATCAAATTTATTTGGAAGAGTAAAAGGCCCTGAATAGCCAGAAACATCTTAAAAAGGAAAAGTGAGGCTGGAGGACTATCATTTCCAAGTTTAAATCATATTACCTAGCTACAATGGTAAAAACAACAAGGTACTGGCATAAAGATAGACACATAGACCAATGGAACCCAAATGATGGTTCAGAAACAGACCTTCACATCTATGGCCAAGTGATTTTTGACAAGCCTGTCAAACCCACCCAGCTGGGAAACAGCAGATCATTCAACAAATGGTGCTGGGATAACTGGGTATCCATAGTCAAAAGATCTAAGGACCCCTATCTCACACTTTTTACAAAAATTAAATAAAAATGGTTGAAAGACCTACATATAAAAGCAACTACAATAAAGCTCCTGGAAGAAAATGTAGGGAAACCTCTTCAAGACCTGGTGGTAAGTGGTGGATTCTTAAACCTTACAACAGAAGCATACACAATGAAAGAAAACATGGATAAATTTGACCTCCGCATATTTAAACACTTCTGTGATTCAAAGGATTTCATCAAGAAGGTGAAAAGGCAGCCCATTCAATGGGAGAAAATATTTGGTAACCACATATCCAATAAGCATTTAATTTCCATTCTTTATAAAGAGATCATACAACTCAACAATAAAAGAGGAAGCAATCCAATTAAAAAATGGGCAAAAAATTTAAATAGACATTTCTCCAAAGAGGAAATACAAATGGCCAAAAAACACATGAAAAAGTGTTCCATATCATTAACTATTAGGGAAATGCAAATTAAAACAACAATGGGATATCAGCTAATACTGCATAGAAGAGCCATTATTTAAAAAACAGACTACAGTAAGTGCTGGAGAGGATGTGGAGAAATAGGAATATTCCTTCAGTGTTGATGGGAGTGTAAAATGGTGTAGCCTCTGTGGAAGAGAGTTTGGCAGGTCCTCAAGAAACTAAATATAGAACTGCCATATGATCCATCAATTCCTCTGCTAGGAATATATTCTGAAGAACTAAAAACTATGACATGAACAGACATCTGCACACTGATGTTCATAGAGGCATTATTCACAATTGCCAAAAGATGGAAACAACACAAGTGTCCATCACCAATGAATGGAAAACAAAATGTGGTATATACATGTCATGAAATAATTTGCTGCAGCAAGAAGAAATGAAATTGGGACATACGTGATAACATGGATGAATCTTGAAAACCTTATACTAAGTGAAGTAAGCAAGACACAAAAGGACAAATATTGCATGGTCTCATTAATATGAACTAAATATGAAGAATAAATACATGGAGTTAAAACTTATAGTGTAGGTTATTAGGAGTTAAGAGGAGGGTTGGGAGGAACTACTGATACTTAATGCATGTAGAAGCCTTAATTAACTTGACTATAAAGTGTGGAAATGGATAGAATTGATGGTAACTCATTATAATGAGTAGCAACTGGTTTATAAATGGGATTGTGGCTAAAAAGGTTAGTCTGAGGGAGTAATTGTCAATTGAAAGAAATCTAAAGATGTGGAATAATCTAAATTATAATCTATACCACAGTGAACCCAGAGGAGGATGAGAATTGTGGGTGAGGGTACAAATGAAAGATTGTTCTTCTGTGAGCTAGAGGAGATGTACATCACTATCGCAGGGTGGTGGGAATGTGGAGAAGCATGTGAAAACTACAAATGGTGTGAACTATAGGTTGTGGTTAACAGCAATACTCTAATATTCTTGCATCAATGCCAAAGATGTACTGTGTTGATAATGGAAGTGTATGGAAAATGTGTGCCAAATGTATGCTATGGACCATGGTTCATGGTAATAGTCTGATGATATTATCTCCTAATCTGTAACAAATGTATGGTGTTGTATGTTGGTGAAGGGGTGTTGTATGGGAATTCTACATGTTTGTATGATTGCTTTGCTGGTTCACAACCTCTGTAATAAAATATATATTTAAAATATAGGGTGGGTTTGGGGAAAAATACACCAAATGTTAGATAGGGACTATAGTTAGCAGTAATATTTTGATGATGCTCTTGCATAGTTTGTAACAAGTGTTTCACAACAATTCAAAGTGTTGGTGGAGGGGTGATGTATGACATCCCCATATGATGTTATGTATATTTTGTAAGTTCACAATCTTTATTATACACTTATTGTTTATGCATGGCATGTATGAATGGCATACTTCAATAAAAATTTTATTAAAAAATATATAGGGGATTCACATATACCCCATCCCTCCCTCTTCCACAGTTTCCCCCATTAATAACATCTTTCATTAGTGTACTACATTAATTATGATTGATGAAATATATTGAAGCATTGCTATTAACCATGGACTATATTTTACATTATACTTGGCACTGCACAAATTTAAAGGTTTTGACAAAATGTGTAATGAACTGCATCCATCATTACAATGTCATTCAGGACAATTCTAATGTACCCCAAATCTCCCATGTTACATCTATTCTTCCTTCTTCCTCCCCAAAGAACTTCCGGTGGTCACTGTCTTTATATCAATGATACAAGTACTTTCATTGCTAAAATAATAAGTCTATTTAAGACCATAGTTGCATTCCTCCCCTATGTTTATTAATTCTTCAACCTTGAAGATTTGGGGAAGGTGATACCCACTCCATTTAGATGGAATCAATTGCCTTGCTTACAATTTTAGATATTCTGTTTTCTCGGGTGGGCTTTGTCCATCATCAATCTTCTGTTAGTTGTCCTGAGAAAGTCTAATGAACAGGAGAGCAAGATTTGCAACTCTGCTGAGATTCAGAGCTCAACTGGCAAATGAACAGACCAAAAATTTGAGTCTCTAGGACACATATTTAATGAATGTAAAGCTAATTATAGATTCAAATAAAAGGGGCAGAAGAATCATGTGTAGGGAAATCATAAATAAGTCTAACGCTTTACATTGGGGAGCATATATTCCAAAGTAAGGCCCAATGATAGGGTGCTAAATTCCTGAGCTTGTCTGCTCTGCTTATGGTGTCTAGATGTCTCTAGAGCCCTCAGGATCCCCACTGTTTGAGGCACTGTGTACTGTGGCAGTCAATGAGATCCTGCTGAGATGTGCATAAGCTTAACCTCTTATGTCTTAAAACTTCTATTTGTCACTTCATAATTCTTATAATATAACCACAGCTTCTTTTTATACATAGATATTCACATTAATTTTGAATAACAGTTTTATAATTTCCTTTGAAATTTTTGGAAGTTTAAAACTTTTCTTCGTATCATACAATGTTGCCAGGACCTCTAGAAAAGCATTGGATGAAAGGATGGCAATAGATATGCTTGACTTGTTCCTAATTAAGTGGAATGTTTTTATCTTCTCAGCATTGAAATGTTCACTCTAAATTTACTCTTTTCTTTCCTTCAGATAACCTGCAACAGATGTGGAAAATTTCTTAGAATTTTTTCTGCTAAGAATTTCTACCTCATTTTTAAAATTTTCTGAGAATCATATATATTTTTCTCCATTAGCATGTAGATCTCTAATTTAGAAGGATATATTTTTGGTAAATATTTATCAGCCATGAATTGTTGTATAGAGATGATTTCACTTTCCTAATATGGTATTTGGAATTTGCATCTAAAATCATGAATGAGATTGGACCATAATACCTTTCTTGTTTGGATTTGATTTTAAGATTTTACAGTTTTATAAAGTGAATTAAACACATTCATCTCTATTTATCTTCTGAAGTAGTTTAGAGGATCTCAATGAACTGTCCCTTCAATATTTAGTAAAACCTGCTATAAAAGTTTGTATAACTGGTGTGTTATATTGTAAAAACTTTTAAAATTTATTTTAAATGTTTAAAGAAACTTCAATTTTCTTTCAATTTCTGAACCACTATTTGTTGTCAGGATATTAATTTTTAATTTTTTTATGTATTTGAATGGATTTTATATTAAATGTAGGTGTCTTCTCAAATGCCATTTCATTGTATTTTATATGATATACATTGTTCAATATGTATTTGTGAATTCAAATTTTTAAAAGACTTAGAAACTTATGTGGTATGTCAATTTCTGTTATGCTAAATCCCAGTAGAGTTTAAGGTAGGACTTCATAATCAGGTATGTCAGTTCAAACTAGAAAAGGAATATTAACACTAAGGGAGATCCATAAGTTTTATAGTCTTACATAAATTTTTACTTCAAATTTAAAGGAAAGAATGGTTTTCAAATAATTTTGAGGTGGGGAATTGGGTATAAGAAATTGGGAACACATAGTAAACTTCTAAGGGGTTCATATTTTGATTGCATGTTTCTTTTCTATTTTTTGATTCATTTAATATAATTATTCTTTTATTTGTATACTAGCAATTTTATAGTTTCTTATTGTGGATACTCAGCTCATTAATTTTGAACCCCTGATATTTAAATTTTCACCATTTGGTCTTATAAATACTCTGCTAATAATGCATTCAGTTACTAATGACTCAACTAATATTATTTTAAAGGAATTTCATTGAAATTTAATTCACATATAGAAAACTACACAATCATAAGTTTCACTGAGTGAACTTTTACAAGAACATGCCCATATCACCACCATATAGATCATGAAATATAACATTTGCAGCAACACAAAACACTCCTTCCTCTAGTCTCCAAAAGTAACTGCACTCCTAATGTATAAAACATATTTAAATTTATCTATCTTAAACATCCATTATGTGTAATCATATAAAATTTGCTCTTTCTGTCTTCTTTTTTCTGCATTATTATACTGTGAGATTGTGATGCTTTCTGTATCATAGGCTGTGGTAATTTCTTAATTTCATTGTTGATATTTTATTGTATGAATATACCATCAACTATTCATTCTATACTTGAATTATTAAAAGTTTATGGCTGAGGAATTGTGAGAAGATGGCATCAGATTATGGAAGCAAGGCTCAGCTCTTTCACAAAAACAAGACAGAAAGAGCCAAAAGCTGCCTGAGGGACCAGATTTGGGATCAGCAGACCAGGAGAGTGCTTCACAACTCCCAGAAGAGTGAGGGACAGAGAGAAGAAGAACCTGAAACAACAAACTGTGAATTACTAAATGACCCAGCCACTGGCAAGGGCTCCATTTGCCCATCCCCATTTATTAAGTGGGAGTAAAACACCTGGCTCATTGTAGCTGACTGAAAGGGAAGCAGTTGTCTTCCTTCTTGTCAGCTGTTAAAAAGAAAAAAGGGCAGGGGGAAGTTGGGGATTTTTTCTTCAGTGAATTCAGCTAGCAGAGCCCACTTTGAATCTTCACTCTGGCCAGACCAAAACAAAGGAAAATGGAGAGACACCTCCATGGAAAGGTGTGGCAAATAGCACCATCTGCTGGCCAGTCTGGAAAATGCACAGACTAAAACTGCACTTGGGCCTCTCTGTTCTCTAACTTCTGGGAAAAAAATTTGTGCCCCATTAGTGAGTCTCTTGCATGATTTTGATAACGTAAGCTGGGCAATGTTAGATGCATAGGATAAGATGAATTAAATATTAAAAAAGAGCTGTGTAAAAGCAATAACAACAGGCAAGAGAGATAAAATAATCATCAGAGTAAATTCACAAAAATATACAGCTGTCTAGAAATAAAAATAATAATAATAAAAGTACAAGCCATACTAAGAAACAGGAAGAGATGTCCCAGCCAAAAGAACAAATCAAATATCTTGAGGAGATACTGGATGTAATACAATTAATCAGTGATAATTGCACAAATCTCCTAAGCCAATTTAAAGAATTAAAAGAAAATATGACTAAAGAGGTAAAGGATATTATGAACTCATTGGGTGAGCATAAAGAACCATTGGAAATTCTGCAACAAAAAGCAACAGACCTTATGGGAATAAAAGGCATGATGGATGAAATTAAAATAAGAGGGGATGCAGATGTGGTTCAAGTAATTGGGCTCCCGTCCGCCATATGGGAGGCCCTGGGTTTGGTTTCTGAGACCTCCTGGTGAGGGCAAGTTGGCACACACTGGTGGTGGGCTAACAGGCCACACTCACAGAGAGTTGATGGCCCATATCCACACCCATGGAGAGCTGATGGCCCACGCCCTTGCCTGCAGAGTGCTGGTGGTCTGCACCCATTAGAGGAGCTGTGGAAAGATGATGCAACAAAAGGAAGTCAAGAAGACACAGAGGAAATGCATTACAAATAGAAAGAGAAAGCAGACAGCAAGCACAAGCATCAAGGGGGTGGGGGGATAAATAAATAAATAAATAAATAAACAAATAAATAAATAAATAAATAAAATCTGTTAAAAATTTGCCTTTAAAAAAATAAATATCTTTGTTCCTAATTGTTCTCTGGCGCTTAGTGACTTCCAATTTTATTCCTTTGTGGTCAGAGAAATTACTTTGTATAATCTCAATCTTTCTGAATTCATTGAGAGTTGTTCTGTGGCCTAGCATGTGGTCTATCTTGGATTACGGTCCATGTCTACTTGATAAGAATGTATATCCCACTGTATTTGGGTATAGCATTCTGAATATGTCTATTAGGTACAGCTCCTCTAAGGTATTATTCAGAGTATTTGTTTCTTTATTGACTCTCTGTTTAGATGTTCTGTCTAATGGTGATAGTGGTGTATTAAAGTCCCCCACAATAATTGTAGAGACATTTATGCCTCCACTTAGCTTTTCCAGTGTTTGTCTCATGTAAGTTGAGGCACGCTGACTAGGTGCATAAATGTTTATGATTCTTCTTTCTTCTTGAAACATTACCCCTTTTGCTAATATATAGTGTCCATCTTTGTCTCTTACAATAGTTTTGTATTTAAAGTCTATTTTGTCTGATATTAGGATAACTACTCCTGACCATTTGGGTTATTGTTTGCTTTTAAAATTATTTTCCAGCCATTCATTTTAAGCCCCCTTGAATCCCTGGGTCTATGGTCAGTTTTTTGTAGACAGCATACAGAAGGATCTTATTTCCTTATCCATTCTGCCGATCTCTGTCTCTTGACTGGTGAGTTTAGTCCATTAACATTCAGTGTTATTACTCTCAAGGAATCTCTTACATCAGCCAAATTTTCTTTGAGTTTATGTATGTCATATGTTGTTTTTATTTTTCTTTTTGTCTTTTTAGTTGTTCTTACACTTTCCTCCTACTCTCTGCCTCCTGTTTTTCCTTTCAACCTGTAGAACTTCTTTTAGCATTTATTGAATGCAGGTTTCTTATTGACATACTCTGTTAATTTCTGTTTATCTAGGACTGTGTGGGAAAGAGTGTGGTCTACAATGTGAACTATGGTCCATGCTTAATGACAAAGCCCCAGGATGTGTATATCCATTGTAGGTGATGTGCCACACTAATGAAGGATGTTTATGTGGGAGATTGTGAGAGGTGTGGGAGGTAGGCCATATGGGAATCCCTATATTTTTTGTGTATCATTTATGTAATCTAAGTATCTTTTTAAAAAAATAAATAATTAATTAAAAATAATAATAAAAATAAACAAATAGGAGGCACAAAAGAGCATTTTGAATGGCTTGAAGACAGAATTAGTGATTTCAGGGACAGAACTTCTGAAGTGGAAAAGACAGAACATTAAGTGAATAGAATGGATAAAATGGAACAGAGTTTCAGGGAACTGAATGACAATGTGAAATGTAAAAACATATGCATTGTCAGTAACAGAGTAGGAGAAGAAAATGGAAAAGGGACAGAAAGAATATTTGAGGAAATAATGACAGAAAACTTCCCAAACCTTATGAAAGGCATAAATATCAATATCCAAGGATAATGTACCCCAAACAGAATAAATCCAAATAGACCTATCCCAACATACCTACTATTCAGAATGAAAAATATCAGAGATAAAGGGAAGATTCTGAAAGCAGCAAGAGCAAAACAAAGCATCACATAAAAGGGAACCTCAATAAGATTAAGTGTCAATTTCTCATCAGAAACCATGGAGGAGAGAAGAAAGTGGTATGATGTATTTAAGGAGCTGAAAGAGAAAAACTGCCAGCCAAGCATTCTGTATCTGGCAAAGCTGTCCTTTAAAAATGAAGGGGAGTTCAAAGATTTCACAGACAAACAAAAATTGATAGAATATGTTACAAACAGACCAGGATTACAAAAGATATAAAAGGAGTGCTGCAGCCTGAAAGGTAAAAACAAGGGCAAGAGACTTGGAGAAGAGTGTAGAAATGAAGATTAGAAAGGGAAAATTAAACTGTACAAAGATAGATGATAGTATGATATGAGAACAGAAAGAAAAGATCAAAATTCATGAAATAAATAATGCCTTTACATTAATAACATTGAATGTCAATGACTCACATTCCCAATCAAAAGACATAGAATAACAGAACAGATTAAAAAATATGAGCCATTTATATGTTGTCTGAAAGACATTCATGTCAGTATAAGGACACATGAGTTTAAAAGTGAAAGGTTGGAAATAGATATTTCATGCAAATAGTAACCAAAAAAGATCTGGTGTAGCAATATTAATATCAGACAAAATAGATTTTCAAACCAGACTGTTATAAGGGATAAAATAGGTCATTATATATTAATAAAAGGGGCAATTCAGCAAGAAGAAATAACTATATTAAATATTTATGCACCTAGCCTCATTGCCCAAGATACATGAAGCACACATTGGCAAAACTGAAGGGAGAAATAGATGACTCTACAATAATTGTTAGAGACTTTTATACACCACTGTCTGTAGTGAGTACAACACCTGAACAAAGGATAAATAAAGAAACATAGAACTTGAATAATAAAAAAATGGACTAGACCAAACAGATATCTATAGAGCATTGCACCCCAAAACAGCAGAATATACATTCTTTTGAAGAGATCATGGATCCTTCTCCAAGATAGACAATATGTTGGGTCACAAAAAAAGTATCAATAAGTTTTAAAAGTTTGAAATTATACAAAACACTTTCTCTGATCATAATAGAATGAAGCTGGAATTCAATAATGGATGGAAAAATGGAAAATTCATAAATACACGGAGATTAAACAATGCACTCTTAAAGAATCAGTGGGTCAGAGAAGAACTTGCAAGACAATTTAGCAAATATCTTGAGATGAATGAAAATAAGAACACAACATATAAAAACCCACAGGACACAACAAAGACAATGCAAAGAAAGAAATATTTTTAGCCCTCAATTCTTATATTAAAAAAGAAGAAAGAGCCAAAATTGAAGACCTAACTGCACCCCTGGAGGAACTAGAAGAATAGCAAACTAATCCCAAAGCAAGCCAAAGGAAAGAAATAGTAAAGATCAGAACAGAAATAAATGAAATTGAGAACAAATAAACAATAGAGAGAATCAACGAAACCAGAAGTTGGTTCTTTGAGATTGACAAAATCAAACCCTTACCTAGACTTACAAAGAAAAAAAGAGAAGATGCAAATAAATAAAATCAGAAATGAAAGGAGGGACATTACCACTGACCCCACAAAAATAAGAGAGATCATAAGATGATACCAGGAAAAACTGCATGCCAAAAATCTAGAAAATGTAGACAAGATGAACAAATTTCAAGAAACACACATAAACCTCCTGCACTGACCCTAGAAGAATTATAAAATCTCAACAAACTAATCACAAATGAATAGACTGAAACAGTCATCAAAAACCTCCCAAAGATGAAAAGACTGGGACCAGATGGCTTCACAGGTGAATTCTAACAATCATTAAAGATGACATAATACTGATTTCGCTCAAGCTCTACCAAAATTTGAAAAGGAAAGAATGCTACCAAAGTCATTTTTTGAAGCCAAAATAACCCTAATACCAAAACCAGATAAAGATAGTATCAAAAAATAAAATTGCAGACCAATATCTCTAATGAATATAGATACAAAAATCCTCAACAAAATGCTTACAAATTGAATCCAAAAGCATATTAAAATAGTTATACACCACGATCAAGTGTGTTTTATCCCAGGCATGCAAGGATGGTAAAACAGAAGAAAATTGAGAAATTTTCTCAAGAAATTTCTTCAGTTGAGAAATTGAAGAAGAAAAATCACATGAGCTTCTCAATTGATGCAGAAATGGCATTTGACAAAATACAGCACCCTTTTTTAACACTCCAAATGTTAGGACTAGAAGGAAGCTTTCCGAATTTGGTAAATTGTATATACTAAAAACCTACAGCTAGCATTGTACTCAAAAGTGAAAGACTGAAAGTTTTCCCACTGAGATCAGGAACAAGAAAAGAATACTCACTGTCAACATTATTATTCAGTATTGTGCTAGAAGTTCTATCTAGAGCAATTATGCTAGACAAATAAATAAAAGGCACCCAAATGGGAAAGGAAGAAGTAAAACTTTCACTATTCACTGATGACATGATCCTATATCTAGAAAATAATGAAAAATCTACAAAATGTTACTAGAATTAATAGATGAGTCCAGCAAAGTGTCAGGATGCAAGATTAATATGCAAAAACAATAGAGTTCCTATACGCTACTGTTGTGCAATCTGAGGAGGATATCAGAAAAATATTAAATTTACAATAGTGATTAAAATAATCAAATTTTTAAGAATAATCTTAACCAAGGACATAAGGGACCTCTATTCAGAAAACTACAAAACACTGCTAAAAGAAACTGAAGAAGACTTACATAAATGAAGGGACATTCTGTGTTTATGGATTGGAAGACTAAATAACATTAAAATGTCAATTATAACCTAATTGATTTACATAGTCAATGCAATCCTAATAAAAAGCCCAACATCATTTTTTGCAGAAATCAAAAATCCAGAATTCAAATATATTTGGAAAGGTAAAGGGTCTTGAATAGCCAAAAATGTCTTTTAAAAGAACAACAAAGTTGGAAGACTCTCACTTCTTGACTTTAAAACATATTACTCTATCTTAAAGATCTGTGGCAGGTGGTAGTTTCTTAAAATTTACACCCACAGCACCAGCAATAAATAATAAATAAATAAATAAATTAATTAATTAATAGGACCTTCACAAAATTAAACACATTTGCACCTCAAAGGGCTTTTTCAAATGGGTGAAAAGGCAGCCATCTCATTGGGAGAAAATATTGGGAAATCAAATATTTGTTTAGGGTTTAATATCCAAGATATATAAAGAGATCATACAAGTCAACAATAAAAAGAGAAACTATCTAATTAAAATATAAGCAAAAGACTTGAAAAGACAACTGTCCAAATAAGAAATATAAATGCCAAAGAAACATACGAAAAAGTGTTCAACATCACTAGGGATTAGGGACATGCAAATAAAAACTATGAGATATCATTTCACACCTATTTAACTGGCTGTTATTAAAAAGTCAGAAAACTGTAAATATTGGAGAAGATGGTTAAAGATAGGAATACTTATTCACTGTTGGTGTGAACATAGAATGGTACAGGCAATGTTTAGGACTGTTTGGCATTTCCTTAGGAAGTTGAATATAGACTTGCCATGGGACTGGCCAATACCATTGCTAGGTAAATACCCAGAAGAACTGAAAGCAGTGACAAGAATAGACATCTGCATATCGATGCTCATAGTAGCATTATTCATGATTGCCAAAAGTTGGAAACAACCCATGTATCCATCAACTGATGAACTGATAAACAAATTGTTGAGAATACACATGATGGAATATTATGAAGCATTAAGAAGAAATGAAGTTGTGAAACATGACAACATAGATGACCCTGGAGGACATTATGTTGAATGAAGTAAGCCAGACACAAAAGGACAAATACTGTATGACTGTGCAATTATGAATTAATATTTTATGTGAAATATAAATATATTATGTGAAATATGAATATGGATAAAACTGCATATATAAGGATGTTTTTATCTGAAGCTGAATAAATGTAGGTTAATACTGTGAAGGGTTAATATCAGACAAAAAAAAAACACAAAAAACATTTTACTAAGTGAAGGAGACCAGACACAGATTACTACATATTTTATGATTCCATTTATGGAAAATATAAATATAAATCAATTAAAAGATGAAACTGCACCAGTGATCATGTAGGGCTTCGGTAGAAAACCTAAGGGTTGTAAAATTTTTCATTTTGGAGTAATGAAATCGTTCTAAAATTTTTGAGATGATGAATGTACAACATTGTGAGTATGCTAATAGCCATTGATTATACACTTATGATAGATCACAAGGTATGTGAATATATCCCATTTAGACTGCTTAATAAACAAATAAATAATTGTGCAAGAATAGCCAGAAATAGAAGCTATATACACTAGGGGAACATAGAGAGACTGAGAGGTTAAGAATTTTCTTATTTGCTTGTTTGTCTGTTTTTTTGTTTATTATTATTATTAATGAAATAATAAAAATGCTCTAAAAATGATTGAAGTGATGAATGCACAGCTATGTGATTAAAACAAAAACCACTGATTGTACACTTTGGATGAAATGTACATTTTATTAATATGTATCAATAAAATTAACTTGTTTAAAAAATTTGTGGCTATTCAATGTTCTCTTAAGTCCATATCTTTTGGTGATATATAAATATTTCTTTAGAGTGTATTTATGATTGGATTTCTAGGACATGGGAATAAGGTATGGTCAATTTTAAACAATTATTTTCCAAAGTATGTTGTTGTTTATATTGATTTACACCCACCAGTAATTCATGAGTTTTCTAATTTTACCAAATTCTTGCAAACACATGTTTTATTTAATCTGTCTATATGTTGGCTGATGTTTGAAAATCATACAACGAAACTACAACACTGAATATCAGACTAATCTGTGCATATATTGTTCTTCCCTGGTCTCTTGAGTAGTCCACCACCTTGGTAGCTATCTGAATATTTAAAGGCTCACCCAATTTTCTAAATGTCCTTGTCAGAAGGTTTTTCAGATGCAAGTTATAATGGCAATTTCTATGAATATGGAATGTCTTATTCATCATCTTATTACACATCTAGCATTGAGTCTTATCAGGTAACATTTCATAACAAAAATAAATGTGGCAGTGCATGCAACTCCAAGGAATTCACTTGTCTTACCATGTACCCATTACATTGTTGTAGCTGGTATGACAGTATGATAGAATATATTACTGAACATTAAAGTACCAATTCAGAGAAATCACCGTGAAAATCTGAGGCTTTATCTTTAAGGATGTACTGACCAATGTTTATTCCATAGCCAGAGTAATATCAAGTGATATTAATAAAATCAAGAGTATCAAGGGAGGTGAGGGCAAGTAGTTACCTTTGCTTTTACACTAAAAGCCCACTTAGAGAATTTTTGCTTCCACTCCCACCATTTTCAGCTCAACAATGTTCTAGGTCTAAGTTACACAGAGGTTATGTTTTCAACAGGGAATGCATCAGTGATTTTATTGAATTAGTAATTGAAGACACAACCTGGAAGTTTTGGGCTCCTCACACCTCTATTAAACAAACAGCAGACAATTAAGGGTTGGATTGATAGAGACTGATGAGTAGAGGAAATTTGGTGGCAGAATCACAATGAGTACAGAGATGAACAATATTCTCTACTCATGGACTTCTATAAGGCACCTCTGAAAATTATCAAGACAAATGCAAAAGATAGTGAAAAAATAAAGCAACAAATAAGGTAAGCTATAAAGTCTAACTAACATCTCGTGATGAATTGCAGCAACAAGGACTGTTGTACAGTCCATATTTTTTTGCTTGTTATATTTATATTTATGTGTGTATGTTTGCATACACACATTTATATACTAATATATACATGCATATTAACTAAATAAATGTTCTATTTTTCTTATTTCACAAAATAATTTTTAGTATTTAATTGTGCAATCCAATCTTTATGTTACAGATTCTTCAAGTTGGATTGTACTCAAAATTAAAGAGAAACAAACATTTTACTTAACATTATCCACATATGTCTACAAAGGCAATGTTATGTTGTATTTCTCCTTATGTGAGAAAAGTGATTCTACTTTTGTAGATTCATCTTGTCCAACTGGAGGAGAAAGATGTTACTGTTTTATTATGCAGTTTCAATAAATATAGACGAGTGTTAATGAATTCTGAGAAGCTGAAGGGGTTAAAAAGTCTATTCTTTTGGACTCAGCTGAAAATTCCCCCTTCTAAAATCTGTTCTGTGTTACTTGGACTGAGAGTCCAAAAATTGAATTTCTCCTATACCAGATGGCTTCCTATTAGTCTTATCTAAGAATGTGTAAGGGAAGGGAAAAAAGACAGCATTATGCTCTCAAAATAAACTGTTAAAATAAAATGAGGATGACTTAAGGCAAGTGTGTGAGGAGTATGGAGGAACAATGAACATGAGGAAATAAATAAAAGTTAATGAAACACAAAGTCTGTATAAATGCTAAAGACAACACTTTGTATATCATCTCATATCGATTTTATGGATCAGTGTTGAACAGACACCTATTTCATAAAGCTACTTCCCTTCCAAAGTCAGCAACGGTACACTTTCTAAAAAACATTCTTCTTCTGAAGTTTCTGAGAGTATAAATCAGAGGATTGAACATAGTAGCAATATCGGTGTAGAAAATAGCACTTTGCATGGAAAAGTTATGGCAGGTATAATGTAAATGAAGAAATCAGGCACAAAGAATATAATAACAAAAGTTAAAAAAGAACTACAAGTGGAACAAGCTTTGCTACAGTGTCCTTCAGGATAAGTCCTGATGGTGTATATTATCAGAAAAAAAGATAGGATCAAAATTGCAAAAGACTCCAAAGCAATTAGAACTGAATTCAATATTGACAAGAGAACAATTCTTTTATTTTTTTAATTTTTAAATTAACTTTATATTTTTATTTTTAAAGGTGTTTTTGATTATATAAATGTTACATCAAATATATAGGGGATTCCCATATACCCCACCCCCTACCACTCACACACTTTCCCACATTAATATCTTTCATTAGTGTGGTACATTTGTTACAATTGATGAACATATATTCAAGCATTGCTAATAACCATGAACTAGAGTTTACATTATAGTTTACACTTTGTACCACACAATTATAAAGGTTTTGACAAAATATATAATGGCCTGTATCCATCATTGAAATTTCATGCAGGACAATTCTAATGTCCCAAAAACGCCCTATGTTATAACTCTTCTCCCCTCTCCTTTCCCTCAGAGCCTCTGGTGGCCACTGTATTTATATAAATGATAAGAGTTCTTCCATTACTAGAATAATAACATCTATTTTAGAACATAGTTACATCCCGCCCTTTATGTTCATTCATTCCTCAATCTTGAGAATTTTGGGAAGGTAATGTCCACTCTGTTTTTGATTGAGAGGAGTCTTATATAACATGGGGCAAACAGATGCAACTGTCTTGCTTACCATTGTAGACACTTTTTGATTTTTGAGATGAGTGCTGTCCATCATCATCCTTTTGTTAATTGTCCAGGGCAATGAACTAGAGAGTAGGTGTTGGAATTATGCTGAGATTGAGGGTTCAATGGGCATATGAACAGAATGAACATTTAAGTCTCTGGGACAACATTTAATGAGCATAGTGCTAATTATAGCTTCAAATAAAAGGGGCAGAAGGTCCATTTGTAGGGAAATTGTAAATTAGTCTAACTCTGTTACTCATTTATGTTACATTAGGGAACATATATTCCAAGGTTAGGCTCACTGACAGGATGCCAAATTCCTGATCTTGTCTGCCATGCCTATAGTGTCTAGATGTCTCTAGGGCCTCAGGAGCCCCACTGTTTGAGGCACTGTTTCCTGTGGCAGTCAATGAGATCCTGCTGAGACATGCATAAATGTCGCTTCTGGAATAAACTCTTGACTCACTTTGAAGTCTCTTAGCCAGAAAAACTCATTTGCATTTAATATTTCCTACTTCTGGTCAAAGAATTTTTCCAGATTCATCACTAGTCTGTGCTTGGTAATAATCCCTCAATGTCAAGAAGTCACATCCCCAAGAGTCATGTCCCATGTTGGGGAGAAGTTACTGCATTTATATGTTTAGTTTGGCATAGAGAGGTGCAACATTTGAGAAAAGAGGGGTTCATGAGGGAACTCTTAAGCAATATCTAATACTAAACTAAGTTTCAATTTCATTAGAAAAGAATAATAAATGCATCTTCAGTATGATGAACCTGGTGTACTTTTCTGTCCTCCTTCACTAGGCACTGCCCATGTACTCAGGGGATTTTTGCTGCTCTATTACAGAATGTAGTAGTACTTCCCAGGATGAGAATTCAATATTCTTTTGGTTACTGTGTGGGTCTGCACCCACCAAGATAATTGCCCATGAACACTTGAACATACCTGTATGCCATAGAGTCATGCCCCAGGTGCACTCCTCCCCACACATTCCCCTTCACCAACACTTCCCACTAATGATCCTTTCCTCACTTGTAAAAAATTATTAATAGGTGAGAGTGGGAGAGTGGGAGGGGTTTGGGTATATGGCTATCGCCTATATTTTCTATATGACTTTTCTGTAAAATAAAGTTTTTTTGAAGATAAAGCAAAAATAAAGTAAGACGCTGGAGGAACATATGGAAGAAATTGTCACTGTTCATAAAAGATAGATCTTACAGTGATGAAAGACACAATGGAAACAATTTATTTTTATTTTTTACTTTTGCATTTTATTTGTTATTTATAATTATAATTATTTTATTTCCTTTATTTTTAATTGTTTAATTTTTGGCTTTTGTGGGGAGAGGTTTTAGATCACAGAAGAGTCACAAGTGTGGCACTCACCACTTTTAAAGGTTTTGACAAAATTTAAAGTGGCCTATATCCATCTTTCAAAATCATGCAGAACAGTTCCAATTTCATAAAAATGCCCTATGTTCTATCTATTCTATTTTTCCATCCTCCTCCCCTCAGAACCTATGGTAACCACTAAATTTAAATTTTTGAAGAAAAATGTTCATAATTATGTGTAATAATATTGAGGGTTTGAGAGATTGGACTGTTTTCTTTTATTAAGCACTGCCTATGTTTTCAAGAAATTCTTGCCCCTCTAATTGAGAACATAGCAGGACACAGGTCTCCCGAGGATAAAAGTTTTATATTTTCTTTTTTATTGTGTGTGTCTCCACCCACTGAGATAACACACTATGAGAAGACGAACACTTTCATATTCCATAGAAGCATGACCCAGGTTCTCCCTATCCTACATATCCTCCCACCTCCAACACTCTGTATCAACAACCCTGCATTGCCATATTTCCCAAAAGAGCATTCCCACCATTGTAGCTTTTACCACAGACCTACAAATCTCCCTCTTCCATCCTTCAGCCTTCCCACCAGTTCCTTGGATAGTCCCACCTGACCTCCGACCCAACTCCCTCTCACATTCCAGCACCATTGAACCTAATCACAATACTGCACCACTATCACCCCCATCCACTGCCCAAGCACCCCCTTCCACCTTATCATAGATTTTGTCTATCAGCTCAGCACCCACTACTGCCTTTCTGTCTCTTGATAAGCTATCTTCCAGAATCTAGGTCTGTGATTCTGCTCAATTTGCTTAAGTCATATCAGTGAGGTCACATAATATTTGTGATTCAGTGACTGGCTTACTTCACTCAACATAAAGAAGAGACCAATTCTTTATATATCAGTGCAGGCCAATTTCAGCAAATGATACACATCACAGAAGTAGTGATTTGTCTCTTGGTACCACAGAATGATAAGAAGATGGTGAGAAGTAACAGACTGGCAGAGAGTACCCATTTCTCAATAAAACAAGTTATGATGACCACTTTCCTCTACTGGCGGAAGTGATTGATCTTGATTGCCATGGGAAAATTTGACTGCTACTCCACAGTAGAATTAAGGAAGAGTATGCCAGCATTATAGGGGATGCTTTAGTCATCTCTAAGTACTACCTTGTCCTATGATTAAAGTCAATAGAAAGATAGAACAGCCCCATTCAAGTAGGAAAACTTACAGTCTGAAAACCAGAAATGAAGGTTGAGTTCACTCCATCCAACAAATAACTATTATCAGATGATGTCTTTGCTCAGGATAAAGTGTATATGGAAAGGGTAGTGGAA
Organism: Cabassous unicinctus; assembly: GCA_029593785.1. NCBI lineage: Eukaryota > Metazoa > Chordata > Mammalia > Cingulata > Chlamyphoridae > Cabassous > Cabassous unicinctus. Next base: position 75,925 of record JAQZBX010000044.1, read on the forward strand.
GAATTTAGTTATAATTCGCATTGGCCACATGGCCAGTTGCAGGAACTAGGCTCTATGTTATGAATATTTCTTCCTTATTTTGTAATTAATATATATATTTCTAAAATATCTTTATTTTTAGCCTCTCTTATTCCTTAATCATATAACATAAGATGTACTAAATAGATGATATAGTGTTTAAGTTAAGGGATATCAAGTATAAGAATGACTATCACCCAAAAACTTGAATCCTCTTCTGAGAAAAAGGATTAGTGAGTTTTTAGTTGTTTGCATTGCAGTACTATCATGCTATGTGGAATTATGGCAATGTTAATGTCTTTTATGGAGATTAACTATGGTTTAAGAAAATTAGTGTGTATGCCAAGTTAACAAGGTAGGGATAGTAATAGTCAGTTTCCCTTGTCAATTTGGCAAGGTTATGGTGTCCAATTATTTGGTCCAGCAAGCACTGTTGTCATTGTTACTTTGAGAGCATTTCTTAAAATCATTTGCATCTATATTCAGTTGACTGCAATGGAGACTGATTGCATCTATAATGAAAACTGGACATTGCCTCAGCAATGAGGGAAGCTCTTCATCCAAACAATTAGATATGTTAAAAGAGTTAACTGAGGATTTCAGACATCAGAAAGAATTTCTAACTTTAAGTATCTTGGGGAATTGAACTCCATCTTCATCAGTTTCCAATTTGTAGCCTGCTCTGTGGAATTCAGATTTGCCACTCACCAAGATTTTGTGACTCATTGTCTTGCTGGATTTTGGGAATTGTTTTCCACCCAATTTCTCCCTTTTAGAATAGGAATGTCTATCCCATGTCTGTCCACCATTGTATATTTGAAGCAGATAATTTGTGTTCTAGGCAGCAGAGTTCCACAGACATAGGATCTGTGCCCCATGACAGATCACTACAACTATACTGATTTTGAAGTGTCTTTGTATTTAGCATTGTTACTGAAATAATTTGACTTTTAGGATATTTTGGTGAAATGAATACAATTTGCATGTAGAAAGAAGATGTCTGTTAGGGGGTCCAGAGGGCAGAATATGATGGTTTGGAGGTATGTACCTGAGGAAAAGAAGTTCTTACATTTAATATATTCTAGTGTTTATGGACCCATTGTAAGTAAGACCTTTTGATGTGGTTACTTCAGTTAAGATATGGTACAACTCAATCAAGACTAGTAGGTCTTGATCCTACTAGTAGAGTCCTTTATAAGCAGAATGAAATTCAGACAAGTGGAGAGAAAGCCACAGAAGGAGCAGTCAGAAGCTCAAATTAATGGAATTTGGAAGAGAATGGAGAGGCCATGTGAGGCCACCATTTGCAATGCCATGTAACAGAAAAGCCAAGGATCAAGGATCAGCAGCAGCCAGGCCCAGAACACTGCAGTCTTTGGGGAGAAAGTATCACACTGAGGATGCTTTAATCTGGAATTCTCATAGCCTCAAAACTATGAACTAATAAATTCCCATTGAGGAGCCAAGAAAACTAAAGGATTGCTAAGCCCATGTACAACCTCCGTTCTTACCACAATATCCACTTTTTTCATGACTCTATTGAACAATGACAGAAGTTTCTGTAAAAAGAGGTTGACTGGGAAAAGATCCAAGATGGTGTCAGAGTAGCTCATGCAGGGCATACCTCTCCTTCAAAATAGAGGAGAAAGCATATAAGTAGTCCAAGTGAGCCACATTGTGGACTCCTGCAGGCCATGAAAGTGCCACATGTACCATCCAGGAGGAACTGGGGATGCAGAGATGGAGAGGTCAAAGGGAAAACCTTGAATTTATACCCCTGTGGTTGGGGACACTGCCCATACCACACACATTAGGTGAACAGCCTCAGCAAAACCTGCAGCTCAGTGGCCAAAAGACAGTGGAAATGATAGATTCCTCCCTGGGAAGATGGAGGGTGTGGTGGAAGGCAGACTGTGGTTTCCCTTCAGTGAATATAAATACCATAACTCAAAGCTGAGAAGATGTAGTGGTAATTGAATGATTCAACTCTGTAGAAGGATTTTCCAAGAAGTGCCATTTCTTGGTCAACCAGGAAAGTGAAGAAAGACAGACTGGTATTTCCAAAATCTTTACCAGCAATGTAGATCAGGTTGGGCACCATTAATGACCCCCTTCCACAGTTTTGACTACTTAAACAGGGCATTATTAAAGTTTTAGAAATAAATTAAACTAAAATCAAAGATGAGTTATGAAATAAAAACAATACACAGGAGAGAGAAGTTGACCAACAGAGAAAAATCATGAATATAAGCAAATGCCTAGGTACAAAGAAAAGATAACAACCCACACTAAGGAACAAGAAGATATGGCTCAGTCAAAGGAACAAACCAAAAATCTACTTGAGTCTCAAGATTTAAGACAACTAATAAATGATATTCACAGAACCTGCCTAATCAATTTAAGGAGTTGAAGGAAAGTATGACTAAAAAGTTAAAGGATATTAAAGTGACACTGTGTGACCATAAAGAACATTTTGAAAGCCTTGAAACCATAACAGAGCTTATGGGAATGAAAGACACAATGGATGAGATTAAAAAATAAATTAGAGGCATATACAAGTTGATTTTAAATGTTAGAAATACGAATTAGTGTATATTAAGACATGATATTTGAAAATGAAACGATAAGAAAGAGACAGAGAAAAAAATGCAAAAATGTACAGGGTCTCAGGGAACTGAATGAAAACATGAAACACAAAACATATGAGTTATACATGTCCCAGAAGAAGGGAAAAGAAAGAATATTTCAGGAATTACTGAATGAAAATTTCCCAACCCTTATGAAAGATGCAAATATCAATCTTCAAGAAGGACAATATACTCCAAATAGAATATACTCTAATAGACCTATTCCTAGACATCTACTATTCAGATTGTCAACGGTAAAACATAAAGTAAGGATTTTAGGAGCAGAAGAGATAAGCAATGTATTACTTTACAAAGGAGACTTAATAAGGCTAAGTGCAAACTTTCTTCAGAAATCATGGCAGCAAGAAGGCAGTGGTACAATATATTTAGTGTACTGAAAAAGAAAAAAAGAGGCCAAACAACGCTTTATCTGGAAAAATTATCCTTCAGAAGTGAAGGCAATTTTAAAGACTTTACAGACAAACAAATCTGAGAGAGTATATTACCAAGAGTGCAAACTAACAATAGATATTAAAGGGTGTGTTACCACCTGATAAGAAAAAACAAGGGAGAAACCCATGGATGAGGGTAGAAATGAAAAACATAAGAAAGAGAAATTGAAAGGATTAAAACACAGACAATAATAAGAATGAAACAGAAAGCCAAATGATAAAAGCGATGAAGAAAGTAATTCCCTTATAGTAGTATCACTAAAAGCTAATGGATTGAATTCTCCAATTAAAAGAAATAGAATGATAAACTGGATATAAGAACATGAGCTATCTATTTGTTGTCTAAAAGACACTCATCTTAGATGCAAGGACACAATAGGCTGAAAGTGAAAGGTTAGAAAAATATATTCTGGGTGGGTATAGAAATACTAATATCAGATAAAATAGATTTTCAATGCAAAATTGTTTAAAGACATGAAGTAGTTTACTATATATTAATAAAAGGGACAATTCACGAAGAAGAAATAACAATAATAAACATTTATATAGATAACATAGATGCCTCAAAATACTTGGGCATGATTAAATTATTAAGGTTTTGATTGGACCACATTAGTAGGATGTTGAGTCACCACCCCCTTGGGAAGTAAACACACAGAGGAGCAGAGAGAAGGCTCGATTAGATATGGCAGAGGCCCCACGGAGATAGATGACCCATTCGCCTATTAGTCTACAGCTGGCCTTGTGGAGATAGCAGAGCAGCTGAGCCTGGAAAGAGGTAAGCCCTGGGAAGAGAGGAACCCAGGAAGCCTGAACCCTTGCAGACATTGGCAGCTGTCTTGCTCCAACACGTGGCAAAAGACTTTGGTGAGGGAAGTAACTTATGCTTTATGGCCTGGTCACTGTAAGATTCTACTGCCAAATAAATACACTTTAAAAAGCCAACAGATTTCAGGTATTTTGCATCAGCACCCCTCTGGCTGACTAATACAGACACACACTGGAAAAACTGAAGGGAGAAACAAACACCTGTACAATAATAGTTGGGAACTTCAACATTCCACACTCAACATTCGACAGAACGTCTGGACAGAGGATAACTAAGGAAATTGAGAGCTTGAAAAACATGATCAAGTAACTAGATATAAAAGACATTTATAGAGCATTACACCACAAAATATCAGGATATACATTCTTCTCAAGTGCTCATGGATCTTTCTCCAAGATATACCATATATCGGGACATAAGTCAGATATCACTGACTTAAATTAATGAGCATTGAAATTATACAAAACACTTTCTCTGATCATAATGGAATTAAGTTAGAAATTAATAACAGGTGGAAAAAAGGAAAATTCACAAATATATAGAGATTATACAATACAATATTAAATAACCAGTGGATTAAAGAAGACATTACAAGAGAAATCAGTAAATACCTCAAGAAAATGAAAATGAGAACACAACATACCAAAATTTATGGGATACAGCAAAGCAGTGCTAAGAGGGAAATTTATGGCCCTCAAAGCTTCTATTAAAAAAGAAGAAAGAGCTAAAATAAAAGACCTGGCTGAACATCTGGAGGAATGAGAAAACAAAGAAACAAACAGGAAACCAATCACAAAGCAAGCAGAAAGTAAGAAATAATAAAGATTAGAGCAGAAATAAATGAAATGGAAAAAAAAAATAGCAAAATCCAACAAAACTAAAAGTTAGTTATTTGAGGAGACAACAAAATTGAGAAACCTTTAGCTAGATTAACACAGAAAAAAGAATATGCAAATAGATAAAATAAAAAAGGAGAAGGGTGACATTACTGCTTACCCAGCAGAAATAAAATAGATCATAAGTGGAAATTATGAACAACTGTATGCCAACACACTAAACAACATTGATGAAATGGACAAATTTCTGTAAATGCATCAACAAGCCACAATGGTCCTAGAAGAAATAGAAGATCTCAATTAACCAATAACAAATAAAGAGATTGAAACAGTCATCCAAAACCTCCCAACAATGAAAAGTCCAGGACCAGACGGCTTCACAGGTGAATTATGCCAATCATTTAAAGATGATCTAATACCAATCTTTCTCAGATCTTCCAAAAAATTGAACAGGATGGAATGTTAACAAACTCATTTTATGAAGCTAACATCACCCTTATACAAAAACCCAATAAAGATATTATGAAGAAATAAAATTACAGACCAATTTCTTTAATGAATATGGATGCAAAAATCATGAACAAAATACTTGTTAACTGAATCCAAAAACACATTAAAATTATACATCATAATCAAGTGGGTTATATACCAGGTGTGCAAGGGTAAGAAAATCAATCAGGGTAATACACCACAGTAATAAATTCAAGAAGAAAAGGAGCATGATCATTTTTAATTGATACAGAAAAGTCATTTGACAAAACACAATATCCTTTCTTGATAAAAACATGCCAAAAAATAGGAATAGAAGGAAAGTTTTTCAATATGATATAGTCAATATATGAGAAACCCACAGCCAACATTGTACTAAATGATGAAATACGGAAATCTTTCCCACTGAAATTGGGAACAAGACAAGGATGCCCACTCTCCCCACTATTATTCAATAGTGTGCTATAAGTTCTAGCTAGAGTAATAGGGGTTGAAAAAGAAATATAAAGCATCCAAAAATTGGAAAGGAAGAAGTAAAACTTTTGCTAATTGCTGATGATATGATCCTATACTTAGAAAATCCCAAAACAGCCACAAGAAAACTATTAAACTGCATAAACAATTTTAGCAAAGGTGCAGGATACAAGGCCAATACACAAAAATCAATAGTGTTTCTATATACTACTAATGAGCAATGAGAGGAGGAAGTAAAAAAAATTCCATTTACAACAGTGACTAAAAGAATCAAATATTCAGGATTAAATTTAACCAAGGACATAAAGGACATGTATTCAGAAAAATACAAAACATTATTAAAAGAAACCAGTGATGATTTAAATAAATGGAAGGATAACCTGTGTTCATGGGTTGGAAGACTAAATATCATTAGAATATCAATTCTACACAAACTGATCTACAAATTTAACATAATCCCAATAAAAATTCTAATATCCTTCTTTATAAATTTGGAAAAGCCAATTATCAAAATGATCTGGTGTGGTAATGGCCCCTTATTAGCCAAAAATATCCCCGAAAAGAAGAAAGAAGTTGAGGATACTCACTTTCAGAATTTAAAGCATGTTATATAGCTACAGTGGTTAAAAACAAACAAACAAAGAAAAAAAAAAACAGAACAGCTTGGTACTGGCATTAAGACAGGCAGATTGACAAATGGAATTCAATTGAGATTTCAGAAATAGACCCTCACATCTATAGTTAGGTGATTTTTGTCAAGGCTGTGAAACCCAATCAGTTCATTCACAATATTCCGTTCAAAATATGGTGAAGGGAAAACTGGATATCCATATCTAAAAGAAAGAAAGAGGAACCTTATCTCACACCTTATACAAAACTCATTTCAAAATGGATCAAGGAGTTAAAAATAAAAACTAGAACCATGAAACTCTTAGAAGAAAATGTAGGAAAACATTTTAAAGATCTTTTTCTTGGTATTGCTTTCATGGACCTTATATCCAAAACAAGAAGAACAAAAGAAAAAATATATAAATGGGACTGCCTCAAAATGAAACACTTTTGTTCTTCAAAAGACTTTGTCAAGAAAGTAAAACTGCAGCCTAATCAATGGGGAAAAAAATCTTCGCAAATCCTGTATATGAAAAACGATTGATCTCCATGTTATATAAAGAGATTATATAAATTAATGATAAAATGAAAAGCAACCCCATTAAAAATGAGCAAAAGAATTGAGCAGACATTTTTCCAAAGTAGAAATACAAATAGTCAAAAGACACATAAAAAGATGTGCAAAATCACTAGCTATTAGGGAAACACAGATCAAATCTACAATGAGTTATCACCTCACACCAAACAGAAAGGCCATTATTAAAATAACAGAAAACTTAAAGTGCCGGAGAGGATTTAAAGTAATAGGAGCACTCCTTCACTGTTGATGGGAGTGGAAAATGGTGCAACTTCTGCAGAAGACGATCTGGCAGTTCCTCCGAAAACGAAACATAGAACTGCCATATAGTCCAGCAGTCCTGCTACTAGGGTAAGTATTCAGAATAACTCAAAGCAAGGACCCAAACAGATGGTTTACTATTTTGCTGAGTAGAGGCTGATTTCTGTCTCCCACTTAGATGTTCCCACCATAAAAACTCTCACTGCACTGGTCAGGAAACAATGTGGTGACTCTACCATTTAGTAGATACATCTATTCCGATAATGCCTTCTAGATGTGGGGAAATAACCATAGAATGGATTCTGAGACTTACTGGATTCACTGTGAAATTGACCTGAAATAAAACTCCATTGAACACCTGACCTCCGGAAGCACCCACTCACCATGTCTCATTATTCCCATGTGAATATCAAAAATCAGGTCTCAGTGTAGTCTCAGGGGGAAGTACATATATTTCAAGTCTATAAGTTCATATATTACTCTATGGTATATTAGGGTTGATTTTCCACTATTTTGTGTGACCATCAGTGGCTATCAGTGAATGATGACTATTCATCTAAATTATTAAATACTTAGTTTCAAAGTGATTTTCTCTAATTACCTATTTTATAATTACTTCTCAACTTCTGTAATTTTTTACATAGCTTTTATACTGATTATCTAGATTTTTTTTATTATTTTACATTAACTTCTGAGGGAAATTTCCAGCTGTCTAATTCATTAGTCTTTTCTTTTCATCACAATATTGGTTCTTCAACACATCATTGTGTTTTATAATATTAATTGTATATATATCTTAAATAAAATAATAATTAAATTTGTTTGTGTTTATACATTTGTATCTATATACTTATATACATATCTAAGAGATATGTATAATGTGTATATATTATATAATATATATACAATATAGACCCAAAATAAAATGACCTTCTTTGTACTTGCTAAGAAACAAGACCTGACCAGTACTTTCAAAATATCCTTTCCTTTCCACTCAAAAGTTACTACATCCAGAATTAGGTGTTTAAAACTCTCGTTTGTTTTCCCATGAATACTTTTAGCATCCTGATAAAACACATTGTCTAATTTTACCTGTTTAGACCATGAAACTTCTGTGAATGATGTATTTCCCTCAAAATTTTCCTTTGAGTTTCATATATTTGCTGAATGTGTTTAATCATTCTTTTTTTTTCTTTTGGCAGTGTTTCATTGCATTAATAACATGCTCCTTATTTATCTTTCCTTCTACTATTAAACAATTGATTTCTCTTCCCTTTTCTTTCTTTTCTTTTCTTTTTTCCTAATAAAAACTAGGTTTTTATGAGCACTCTGAAATTATCTGTTGGTGAAAATGTACAAAAATTTCTTGACATTATAAATATTGCTTGGCTCACTGAGTCATAGGATATGCATATGTTTAATTTAATAATTATTCCCTATTGAAAAGGTTGTAAAAAAATAACACTCATAATTATTGCATGAGGATTCCTGTCATTTCACATCCTTGATGACATATGGATGGTCATTTATAATTGCAATTTTGGCCATCTGGTTGGGGTGAAATCTTATTACATTGTGATTATATATACATTCTCCTGATTACTAATCATTCTTTCATGTATTTATAGATACTTGTTTATTCCTTGTGTGAAATACTTGTTTACATCTCTTGCACATTTTTTTCTTAATGGATTTTATATCTTTTGGCTTGTAACATTATGTAAGAGTTGTTTATAAATTTTGGACACTAGTCCTTTGTAAGTCATAAGCTTTATACTTTCTTCCAGTGTAGAGATTTTTATCCTTTTATTTATGGTGGATTTTTAATAAGAAATGTTCTTAAATAGAATATAGTAAAATTTCCATTTTTCTTTTTGGTTATCTTTTATTTTATTGAAGGATTCCTTTACGATATTAACTGGATAAGTATATTAAATCATATTATTTCAAAAATGTTTTATTACCATTTACTTTTAAGTACATAATCCACCAGGAAATGAATTTGCATATGGTATAAGGTGGAGATACAATTTCCTTTTTTTTTCCTACATGAAAAAATGACTTGCTGCAGCATGAATAATTGAACATTATTCTACCACTACCTTCAATTTCTTCCTTCTCATATATCAAGTTTCATGCATGAGTTTGTCACTGAGCTATATTTTACATTGCATTACTTTTTTCTGTCCATATGGTAATATCACACTGTTTTTAATCCTGTAGGAATAAAAGGACTAGTTTTCTTATTTTATATTATTTATTATATAATATTATAGCTTCCTATTTAAGAATAAGATATAACATCTCCTTATTTTCTTACATATTATTTATCTTTCTAAAAATGCATAATTTGTATATATGATATTTCCTTTTCGTATTTTATGTTTCCTTTATTTTTAAACTGTGTTTTTCCAAGATTTATTTTCTGGTGACTGCTAATACATACAAATGAATTGATTTTATATATTAGTCTTATTTCTTAAAACTTCAAATAATCCTGTTATTATTCTTATTGCTGTGGCTTCTATTTCTATGTAGACATTCATGCTAATTGGGAATAACACTTTTATTTTTCCTTTTCAATTCTTGGACATTATATCTCTTCTCCTTATCAGAATATAATACCTAGCCTAGGACCACCAATGGTGGTGAATGAAATGTTGATAATAGACATCCTTAACTTTTTCCTGATCTTACATAGAATGTTTCTAATTTCTCAACATTTAACATGATTTACAATCTAAGTTTTCCTTTTCTTTTATTTCACATATTTCTTGCAATATTACTCTGTTACAAATTTCTATCACAATTCCTACTATTTTTGTAATGATAACAAATTTTTCGCTTTGCTATTTATACCACTAATGGAGAAACATATATTCTTGGCAAATATATGTTGTTTATAAGTGTTAAGAAACAGTCATATGTTGTTGAAATCATTTTGTTAATATTGTTCTGATGTTTACATCTTTATTCATTACTGAGATTGGACCATAATCCAGTATTGTATTTAGTTTTGTGGTTAAAGTTATACTCCTTTTCTAAAGTGAACTGAAGAGTATATCTTTTGGATATATATTCTGAAGTATTTTAAATATGGTTAGAATGATCTGTTCCTTTGATGTTTAGTAAAACTACCTTTAGAAAATTATGGACCTGGTGTTTTAAATTTTGAAAAAAGGTTTAATATTATTTTAAGTGATTTAAAAAAATGTAAAATTTCCTTAAATTCTTGTGTCAGTTTTGGTATTTTATACCTTTCAATTTTTATGAATATAAATAAATTTTTTGATAAAGATGTTGTATTCTCAAATGCAGATTCATAATTTCTGAAATGTTACACATTGTGATAGTTGTGTTCATTAATTCAGAATTTAAAAGTTTCAGAAATTTTTGTTGTGCATAAACTATACATTATGTGATACCACAATGGTATTCAGGGTAGTGATTCATAATCAAGCATGTTAATATTGTATATCAAATTGCATGAATATTCACACTAAAAGAAATCTATAAAGTCTATAAATAATACTACATAAATTAAGTTTCTCTATGGTAAGAATCACTTTTAGATCTTGTTTTCAGAATTGTAGATAAGAAATTGAGCAACTGTAATAAACTTCTAAATCAGTTATTTTTTTTTATAGTGTGCCTTTTTCTATTTTATTCATTCATTTCTTAATTTATTATTATTCTAGCTTTTTTTGTGTATGTGTGTATTCCAGTAACTTTCTAGATTCATATCTTGAATGCTTAGCTTGTTAATTTTGCACCTCTGTTTTTATTATATAGTCCATTTAACATTCAGCACTTTAAACTTACTTGTGCATACTTTGTTCTTCTCTAGTGCCTTGACTACTCCATTCCATGCACCATTTTTTTTGTATGACATTGTCCCGTGGTTTATTCAGAGGTAAATTATTTTAGCTCAAAGCAAAAGTCTGCAAATGTCTAAATAAGTAGTATTTTTGTTCTCTTCCAGGTATAAGAACAAGTTTAGTTATTTAATATGCTTTTATACTTAAATTTGATTCAAATTTTAATTATTCTTTTGTTTTTGAAATTTATTTTCATTGCATTTCTATCAGATAAAGTGGCATATAAAATGCAGATGTGAAATTTGTAGAATGTCAATTTACATGATAGAATATGATTTTTCCCCAATTTATATGTTTGTGCTTTAGTGAAATGTGTAGTCTAGAATCTCTGGTTCAATTGAGCTGTACCTGTCCATTAGGTCCCATTAAATCTATAAATTTCTCAGTTGACACATGTTTAGAATTGTTGTGATTGCCTAGTGTCATGAAATTTCATCAATAGTTATTGACTTGTAAATTTTATTATCTTTATTTTTCTGACATTAGTATATGGGCTACTTTTATTAGTACTTCCCTAAAATCTTTTTCCTTTTTCTTCAAATATTCAACCAAAATTCAACTGTGCTGTTGGCCATGATAACCCACATGTAGCCTCTTCATGTGGATTTTGTGTAGACTATTTTGAGCTGTTGCACAACATGGCAAGAGGGTTCCATGTGTGAATAACCAAAGAGAACAAAGTAAATATTTTTAATTTTTAAAATTGGAAGTCACATGTGTTCAGTTCTGCAACATTATATTGGCTGAGGCTATCACAATGACCTACTGACTTTCACAGGGAGGGATAATTGGCTGCCAGAATTTCTGGGAGCAGTGACAATGTCAAATTGTAAGAAGAGCATGTGGAATGAGAAATATGAATATGGTGAACTTTGAAACTGGTATCTTTCAATCCAAGATTAAGTGTCCAATATACATACCCCGTCGTCATGACTAGTAAACCACATGGGGGAGAGTTGATTACAATGAAAAGTTTCTATCATGAAAGGGGAAGATTCTGTACTCACAGAAATAAACACTTCTTAAAGATAATAAATTGATGGGTTTGTTTTCCCTGCTCAAAATTCTCATAGCAACAGCACGGTCTGTGGACTTATGGAATATCTTATTCACCATCATGTTACTCACCTAGAATTGTGTTTGATCACATAATTTATTTTACTGTAAAAGATGTGGCAAAAGACACACCATCCAGGGCACTCACTGTTCTTACCAAACACCCCATTATGCTGAAGAATCTGGTATGATAGAATGCTGAAATGGCTTCCTGACCATTCAAGTCCCTATTCAGAGACAAAACCTTAGAAATCATTAAAGATGTATTGACCAATATATGATATTACTTATTCAATTTTAAGGAAAACGTTATAGAAATCAAGTGATATAACTGCAAGTAATTCCCTTTACTATTATATTGAAAATCCATTAAAATAATGCTTTCTTCCTGTCTAGATCAGCTGGTTTAAAACCTTAGCTACAAAAATATTATGCATTTATAGATGAAAACATAAATGATTTTATTGAATTGGTAATCGAGAATGCCACTGGGCATTTTGGGTTCCTCACACCCATATTAAACCCATATTAAACAAATGAGGGAGTGTATTTATTGGTAGTGTTGACCAGGGCAAATGTGGTTGTTTCAGCACAATGAGGGTAGATGACCAATATCTGCAACTCAGGGGATTCTCTGAGTATGTCTTAAAATTTCCAAGACAAATAGTAAGAGGAAATGGAAAAATAAAGGAAATAAAATGTCAGGATCTTAGAGGGTTTAGAAACTCAGGAATAATAAATCATGAATCAAACACAGGAACGCTAGGTAACGAATCAAAAACAGATGAATGTCAGCCTGAGAATCAAAGGAAGGTGGAGCATAAACAGGAAGAAATAAAGATATTAACATTAACAAAAATCTGATAACCAATTACACCAATAAGAGCTAGGGTAAAAATGCATATTATCTTTTATTGTTAGTGTTTGTACATATATATGATATAATAAATTTTACTTATTTTATATGAGATATTTCTGATCATTAATTTTACAATCTAATATTTACGTTATAGATAATTCATTTGTGATTGTAATCAAACTAGAAGAGAAACTAACATTTTAATAAACATTAATCAGAGTCATAGAGCAAGATTTGAGGGTGATATATTTCTCATTTTGTGGGAGACGATGAGGATACCTTTATAGAAGCATTTTGTTCAATATAAACAGAGAGTTGTTTCTGTTTTATTTGGAGCTTCAAAATGTATATAACAGTTATATGAATGCTGAGTAGCCAAGGTGGTTAAATGATCCACTCATTTATCTATTATCCTCAGCTGAACAATCCACTCTTCTAAGCTCTGCTACATGATTCTTGACATGAGAGTCTATTAACATCGATTCTCATCTAACAGATGGCTTCCAGTTAGGTTTTGCCAAGAGAATTACAAGAGAAACAGAGAAAGCACATCCTTATACTGTCAGAAAGAATAGTAATAGTAAGGCAGATTTGAGGTAGATATGTGAAGATAATGAAAGAAAAATTGTCATGAGAAAATTAATCAAATATGCCCAACTAGAAAGAGGTCTTGGCAAGGGCTGAAGACACTGATCTATGATTTGAGGTTGGCTCTTGCATGCTATTGAATATAATCTATCTATAATTCCACATCTATTTTAGGACTCAGGGTTGAGTAGACACTTACTTAACAATGCATAGAGGGAAACTCAGCAATGGTTTTTAAATAAATGACTTCCTTTGGAAGCAAAATGATGGGACCATGGTTTCCTCAAGGCATTCTTTATTTAAATAAAATTTTATTGAAGTATATCATTCATACATGAACATACATAAAGAACAAATGTATAGTAAAATCTGTGAATTTACAAAACAAACATTTATATCATCATACAAGAATCCCATATATCTCCACACCACCAACGCCTTGCATGGTTGTGAAACATTTGTTACAAACTGAAATGTCATTGTTGGAATATTTATACTTTTGTAATAATTTAGCCCACATCCCCAAGGCATTTTTCATCTCCAGGTTTCTCAGAGTGTATATCAGAGGGTTGAACATGGGTGCAATAAATATGTGGAAAAGTTATGGCTGATCAAATGTAAATGAAGATAAAAGGTGCAAAGAATAACACCACAAATATTATGAGAGAACTACAGCTTTCTGCAGGGTAAGTCCTGAAGGTGTATAATATCAGGAATTAAGAAACCATCAAAATCACAATAGATACCAAAGAAATCACACCTGAATTGACAATAATCCTGAAACCAATTCAGTGTGTATCAGTGCAGGCCAGTTTCAGCAAAGGATACACAACATGGAAGAAGTGATTTATCTCATTAAGACCACAGAAGGGTATGTAGATGATGAAACTGATTGGCAGAGTGTACCAACCACCCAGTACAACCAGCTATGATGATTATGTTAAATATCTGCTTGCTCATGCTGACAGTATAGTTCAGGGGCTTGCAGATGGTCACATAGTGGTCAAAGACCATCCCTGTTAGGATAAAGGTCCTGATGTATCCATAGAAATGTGTGGGGAAGAGCTGTGTCATGTAGTTATTATAAGAAATAGTCTTCCTTTCTGCCAGGAAGTCAGTCATTATTTTGGGCATCATTGTGGTAATGTAGCAAAGGTCAGAGAGTGAAAGGTAATTAAGGAAGCAATACATGGGCTGGTTAATTAGCTGACTACATGGGATAGAAATAATTATGAGAAACTTTCATAAACAAATAGCAATGTAACAAAATAAAAACAATATAAAACATATCATTTCAGGGGACTTTTTGTGGGAAAGTACCAAGAAAATAATCATAGTGTCATTATTCCCATTTTCCATGGTTTCATGAAGTAAAAATGTCTAACATTCACTTGAAATCACATAATACATAAGTTACTATCAGAAATGTTTGTGGAGAATAATTATGATTACTCACATCATGAATCTATGCTAAATTACATGATTTCAGTTTTACAGAAAATGAAAATCTTTTGTGTCATAAAAGAATCTTTCCTGGTTTGTCTCATGATGACTTCCATAGGTCTTTCAGAATATTATATTCAATCTTGATAGTAATAAAAATGAATGCATTCAATCAATGAAGAAATTTAAAAAAGCAAAGAGATACCAAACATTTTCCAATTCCAGTGAACTATACAACTAAGTACTTAGAAAGGAAGTCACTCTGGATCCTTATGAACACAAAATTTGTTAAAAATGCATGTATTAGTCATTCATTTTCTTTGTTCAACCATGCAGAAGCAAATGGAAAGTTTTACTAGTGGAATACAGTCTGCCTAAAGTGTGGAATGTGGTAGAAAATAAAATTAAAAATTATTATGATGATACATCCATTTTTAATAATTAGAAGGAAAAAGTTCACTGTAAGATGTGAATGAAATTCATTTGAATACTTTTTTAAAAATTTCTTGTTTACCTTTTTCTTAGTGATTTATGACAAGAAATGCTGTTATTATATAAGATAGTATATTTATCCCTACTGGTATTTTAATGAAAATCATATATATACACACACAGAATAAAGCATTAGTTTAAACTACAAGAGAAGAGCATAAGAAAGTTTGACTTGATGGTATTATTTAATGGTACAATGTGTGAATTTTGGAACCACTAACTTTATCTATGAATGTTACATCCTATTTAAAATGGTGATAGGAGGAGATAGAAAACAAGTAGATAGTGGTGAGCCAATGCTCAATTTGGTAGACTCTGAGAAGTTGTTGGGGGAAGGTTTGACAGAGGATGGGGTTGATGGTGGTATAGCAATGTAAATGGTGTTGAAGATGCTGGAGTGTGGGTGTGAATGGGGTTGGGGGTTTGGATTGGGCTATCCATACAGTTAGGGAGAGGGCTGTAGGAAGGAACAGGTGCAGCCTGAGTAGGTAGAGGACTTTGGTTGAGAAAGCAACTGTGGGAGTGTGCTTTTGGCAACTATGTTAAGGAAGGTTCACTGGTGCAGGGTGTTGGTGTTGGGGGTATGTGTGGGGAAGTGTGTATCTGGGGCATGCTTCTATGGGAGATGAATGTGTTTAGGTGGTCATAGGGAGTTATCTCAGTGAGTGGAGAACCACACAATAACCAAGAAAATATTAAATTCCCATCCAGGGGCGTCCTGCTGTGTTTTCTAATAGAGTGGCAACAATCTAGAAATACATAGGCAGTGACTAATAAAAGAAAACAGACCAATATGTCAAGTGCTTGTTTTTAGTGCTTGTACTTCTGAAGCTTATTCTTATAAAATTGAAACCTAGCCTAACAATATAAATTGGCTAAACTCAGCAAATTAACTTACTACCGCCCCTCTCCAGTTTGGGACATGACTCTTGTTGATGAGTCTCCCTGGCAATGAAGGATTATTACCAAGTGCCAAGGAGTTATGCATTTGGAAAAAGACCTTGACCAAAAGGAGGAAAATTAAATAGAAAAGAGTTTATCTATTTTCTTTCTTTTTTTATTAGAGAAGATGTAGGTTTACAAAATACCATGCATAAAATAGATTTCCATGCCACCCTATTACTAGCTACCTGCATTAGTGTGTCACATTTGTTACAATTCCTGAAAGAAAATTTTTATAATCATACTATACACTGTAGTCCATCATTTACAATAGGGTTCATTTTGTTGTATACTCTTGGTTTTTTAAAAATATTTGTTCTATTAACATATATACAGCCTAAAATTTTCCCTTTTAACCACATTCACGTATATGATTTAGCTCTGTTAATTACATTCACAATGTTCTGCTATTATCACCACCTTTCATTACAGAAACTTTACAATCAACCCAAATAGATACTCTGAACAATTTATGCATATGATACATGTTTTTTCATTTTTTATTTATTTTTCCACCATCCTTCTCCAAAGCCTTTATTTTATTTTATTTTTTTAATATTGTTAAAAATACTTAAGATTATACAAATGTCACATAAAAAATATTGGGGTTTCCCATATGCCCTCTCCCCACGCCTCACACATTTTCCCACATTAACAGCATCTTCATTAGTAAAGTACATTCATTGCAATTGACCAACACATTTTGGAGGATTGCCATTCAGTGTGGATTAAAGTTTACATTGCAGTTTACTCTGTCTCCCACATGATTCTGCAGGTTATGGTAAGATTTATAATGGCCTGTATCTGTTGTTGAAATGTCATTCAGGACAATTCCCAAGTCCCCAAAATGCATCCATATTACACCTGTTTTTCCCTCACTCTGCTCTCAGGGAAAAGAGTTTTTACAGTGAAGAAATTTCAAAGTACCTCAGGAGGTCATTCTAGTCATTAGTGTCTACACTAATGTAAGATGTTATTAATAGGGGAAAAATATGAGAGGGGGATAGGGTACGGTATATGGGAAAGACCTATATTTTGTGTAACTTTTCTGTAATCTAAAGCTGCTTTAAAAATAAATTTTAAATAAATAATAAATTAAAATGATGAATTTGTGACTGTATTTTGTCACAAGTGGTTACAAAGTTCAAAACCATCAATAAATAACCATTGTTTAATTAGTCATAGATGTATTAAATTCTGATTTTATTATCAAAATATTAGTTCTACCAAATCAATACTCCTAAAGTTGTTAAGAACACTGCCAAATAATTTTGACTTCTATATAGAAAATGAAACAGTTGCATCATAAAATCATTTTGCACAGTAAGAAACCTTTGAAGTCTACTCATTGAATCCCTTCATTCTTTTTAAAAATTTACATTTTATAGAAATGGAATCATACAATATGTTACAGAATATATTGATTCATAGTAACACAGTCATACAGTATTTGTCCTTTTCTGTCTGGCTTGCTTCACCAGGTTCATCCATGTGTCCTATGTTTTATAACTTCTTTTGCTCTTACAGCTGCATAATATTCCATCATGTGAATACACCAGTTTGTTTATCCATTCATCGATTGATGGACACCTGGGTTGTTTCCAACTTTTGGCAATCATGAATAACTTTGCTACCAACACAGGTGTGCAGATGTCTATTTGTGTCACTGCTCTCAGTTCTGGGTATATCCCTATTAGTGTTACTGCCAGGTCACATGTCATGTATATATTCAAATTCCTTTTAACTGCAAATAGTCCTCCACAGTGGCTGTACCATTCTACATTCCCACCAACACTGAATAAGTATTCCTATCATTCCACATCCTCTCCAACACTTGTAATTTTCTGGCTTTTAGTTAGTGGCCATTTTGATAGGTGTGCAATGATATCTCATTGTAGTTTTGAGTTGCAATTCCCTAATCATTAGTGATGTTGAATATATTTTTATGTGTGTTTTTCCATTTTCATTTTTTTTGGACAAATGTCTATTCAAGTCTTTTGCTCATTTTTTAATAAGGTCATTTGTCTTTTTTATTGTTGAATTATAACACCTCTTTTTTAGCACGGATATTAAACCTTTATTGGACATGTGATTTCCAAATATTTTCTCCCATAGTGTTGGCTGCCTTTTCACCCTTTTGAAAATATCTGTGAGGTGCAAAAGTGTTTAATTTTGATGAGCTCCCATTTATCTATTTTTTATTTTGTTTCATGTATTTTGGGTGTAAGGTTCAAGTAACCACCACCTACCACAAGGTCTTTAAGATGTTTCCCTACATTTTCTTCTAGTAGTTTCATGGTCCTGGCTTTTATATTTAGGTCTCTGATCCATTTTGAGTTGATTCTTGTATAGGGAGTGAGATAGAGGTGCTCATTCATTTTTTTGGTTATACATATCTAGTTTTCCAGGCACCATTTGTTGAAATGACTGTTTTGTCCCATTAATATGGACTTGGTAGGTTTATCAAAAACCAGTTGACAGTATATGTGAGGGATTATTTCTGGACTCTCAATTCTATCCCACTGATAGATGAGTCTATCTTTATGCCATTGCCAGGCTGTTTTGACTACTATAGCTTTGTAATATGTTACAAGGTCAGGCAGTGAAATTTCTCCCTTGTCATTCTTCATTTTAGAATGCTTTTGGCTATTCTGGTGCACTTTCCCTTCCAAACGAATTTGGTAATTGCATTTTCTAATCCTGTAAAGTTGGCTGTTGGAATTTTCATTGTTATTGCATTGAATCTATGAATCAGTTTAGGTAGGATTGATATCTTCACAATATTTAGTCTTCCAAACCATGAAACAGAATATATTTCAATTTGTGTAAGTATTCATTGAATTCTTTTTTGCATTGCTTTGTAGGTTATTGCATAAAAGTCTTGTACTTCTTTGTTGAAATTAATTCCTAGGTATTTGAGTCTTCTTGTTGCTAGTGTAAATGGAATTTCCCCTGATTTCATCCATAGATTATTCAGTACTAGAATACAAATACATTACTGATGTTTGTGTGTTGATCTTGTATCCTGCCACTTTGATGAACTCATTTATTAGCTCAAGGAGCTTTGTCTTAGACATTTCAGAATTTTCTAAAAATTGGATCATGTCATCCACAAAGAGTGAGATTTTTACTTCCTCTATTCCTATTTGGATGACTTTATTTTTTCTTTCTTGCCTAATTGCCCTAGCTAGAACTTCTACTACAATGTTAAACAACAATGGCAACAGTGGCATTCTTGTCCTATTCCCGATCTTAGAGGGAAAGATTTCAAACTTTCCCCATTGAGTGTGATGTTGGCTGTGGGTTTTTCATATGCATTTTATCATATTGAGGAACTTCCTTCTATTCCTATATTTTGAAGTGCTTTTATCAAAAAAGGATGCTGGATTTTCTCAAATGCCTTTTCTGATTAGATTGAAATGATTGTATGGTTTTTTTCCCCTTCATTTTGTTAATGTGGTGTATTACATTGATTGATTTTCTTATGTTGAACCAGTCTTGCATACCAGGAATTAATCTCATTTGGTCATGATATATAAGTCTTTTTATATGCTGTTGGATATGATTTGCAAGTATTTTGTTGAGAATTTTTGAACCTATGCTCATTAGAGAGAGAATTCATATAAAAGAATCCAAATTTGCTGGAAATCTTGAAGGAAGGCTACAGCCATAAAGAAGACAGGAAGGAGAGGCCTGGAGGAGAGTATAGAAAAAATAATATCAGAAGTATAGTCAAAAACATAAAAGACATACAAAAATATGATATGACATATGAAAACCAAAGAATAAAATGGTAGAAATAAATTATGCATTTACAGCAATATCATTGAATGTAAATGAATTAAACTCCCCAATCAAAAGATATAGGCTGACAGAATGGATAACAAAATATGAGCCATCCATATGCTGCTTACAAGAGACTCGCCCTAGACCCAGGGAAACAAACTAGCTAGAAGAGAAAGGATGGAAAAAGATACTCCACACATATTGTAACAAAAAAGAATAGGGGTAACTATACTAATATTATACAAATAGACTTTAAATGCAAAAAAGTTATAAGAGATATAGAAGGCCATTATATATTAATAAAAGTGACAATCCATCAGGAAGATATAACAGCCATAAATATCTATGCACCTAACCAGGGTGCCCCAAAATATGTGAGACAAACCCTGGCAAAATTGAAGGGAGAAATAGGCATCTCTACAATAATTATTGGAGACTTCAACACACCATGCACATCATTATATAGAGCAACTAGACAGAACATCAACAAGGAAACAGAGAACTTGAGCAATATGATAAACAAGTAAGACCTAACAGATATATACAGAATGGTGCATCCAAACTCAGCAGGTTATGCATTCTTCTCAAGTGGACATGGATCTTTCTCCAGAATAGACCACATGTTAGGACACAATGCAGGTCTCAATAAATATAAAATGATTGAAATTATACAAAGCACCTTCTCAGATCATAATGGAATAAAACTGGAAATTGATAATAGACAGGATAAAGGTGAATTTGCAAATGTGTAGAGGCTAAACAACACACTCTTAAATAATCAGTGGGTCAAAGAAGAAATTGCAAGTGAAATCTGTAAACATATTTAGAAAAATGAAAATGAGAACAAAACTTATCAAGATGTATGGGATACACTGAAGGCAGTCTTGAGAGGGAAATTTATAACCCTAAATGCCTGTAGTAAAAAAGAAGAAAATAGCTAAATTCAAAGATTTAACTGAACAACTAGAGAAACTAGAAAAAGAAGAGCAAGCCAATCCCAAAGCAAGCAGCAGGAAGGAAATAATAAAGATTATAGCAGAAATAAATGAAATTGAAAACAACTACAACAACAACAACAAAAAAATAAAAAAACAGAGAACATCAACTAAACCAAAAGCTGGTTCTTTGAGAAGATCAATAAACTTGACAAAACCCTAACTAGACAAACAAAGAAAAAAAGAGGAAAGATGCAATTAAATACAATAAAAAATGAAAGGGGTAAAGTTACAACTGACCCCACAGAAATAAAAAAGAATCATAAGAGGATGTTATGAGAAACTGTATGCTAAAAAATTAGACAACCTAGATGAAATGGACAAATTCCTAGAAATGCATAAACAGCCTACACTGATGCTACAAGAAATAGAAGAACTTAACAAACCAATCACATTTAACGAGATTGAATCCATCATTAAAAATCTCCCAACAAAGAAAAGTCCAAGACGAGATGGCCTCACAGGTAAATTTTACCAAGCATTTCAAAAATAATTAATATCAATCCTGTTTAAACTCTTCAAAAAATTGAAGAGGGAGAAATACCCAACACATTTTATGGAGCCAACATCATCCTAATAACTTTATTCTTAACAGAAGAGCTTATAATTAATATTCAAGTATAGAATGAAAAACTTGTGTTAGAATCTCTTGATCATCCATCATATATTATTATGTCAAATCAATAGCATTTGGTATATGGAAATATAGCTGATGCAGTTCAGGTTGACCATGGCTTCTGTTAACTTAGGTTGAACCTCAACACTGATGGAAAATTAACACAAAATTGGTAAATACCTGGTGCATGCCTTTTATTTAGTATAAATTTTGACCATGATCTGTATTATTAATACTTTTCACCTTTTCTAAAAATCTGTGATATATCTTTGTCCCTAATCTTGTAGCTATCTTTGCACATTAATTCATTTTTATTCCCTCCTCATCTTTCTATTTAAAAGCTTATTTTAACCATGTCACCATCAAAATATTTTTAAAAATCCATGCAATCAATTGGATCCTTAATACAATTGAATTTATTTCTGTTGTGCAATTTTAAGGTTTAGAATTAACTAATGGGCAAATCATTATGGAGAAAGTCCTCTCTATATAGCTCCATTTGTATTATGTAAATATTTGCCCACCTATAAGTAAAAAGAATATTTTTTATTTTGAAATAATATTTAAAATATTGTTTTCAACAAACCAATGTAATTTCCTATTCATTAACATGGATACAAAAGGAGAGCATTACTTTAATCAAGTGCCAGGATATAAAACCCACCTTGATTGCTCTTCCCCAGTCTCACTACTGAAAATAAAAAATGAGAAAATTATGCTTTACACATGAAAATATGATTCAAAAAAATTAAGTTTCATAGAGTACTCAGGAAAAGCCATAGAAAGATTTATCTGCCTTTATTGATACAAAATTAATATCATTACTAATTAAATGTGTTCTGATATTCTGAATAGTCACTTTTAATAAAAAGTGTCTGAAAGACCAGTTTTCTCCATTACCAAGACCATAAGTGATTTTCATTTCCTTTCCTGGAAATCCTTCCTGTTGGGTTATGTTTCCCATAAAATAATGATTGTTCTTATGCAAACTGCCACTTAATTTCTAGCTCCTTAATTTTAGAATATGAAAAAACCCTAGTTTTATTCTGGACTCAGCCATTAATTTTGTTAGTGAACTCTGCAATTGATGTGATTTACTTCCAAAACAATTTCTTCATCCAAAGTTAGACATAAATCTCCCTTACCTAAAACAGTGAGATCTAAGTTTCAAATCTAAAAATAGGTAAAGAAGAAGTTTGAAAATAAAAGATATTATGTAAGGAATATGGAATTAAAATCAGTTTGACACTCATACAAGAGTAAAAATATTTTAGAGAGCTAAAAATTCCTTAAAGCTTTCCTGGGTTTATTATATACAGAATACCTCATTAACGTTTAAAAAATAAGAACAGGAAACCAGAGTTATCTGAGCTCAGTGCCCAAATGCATAAACCATTAAAGATATCAATTGAAGCAAGAATCAATTTAATGTTAAAATCCCCACTTTTTCTATTACCTGCTTATTTCATATAAAGCCATGATATCGCCACTGTTATTGGAATTGAACTTCTTCAGCCATTCTAATTTAATGTTAGGTGAAATTGGATTAATAAATTGAGCCAAATTCTCTAATTCTATAAAAATATAGATAAAACTCACACATACTAAAAACTCACCATGTTTATTTCTCCTATACATGTAGGAGAACTCATTACCACCATAAACATCACAGGTAAGAATGTCAGTTAACAAAGTCCAGAGAAATAAGATAAACACAGATTCCAGTTTAGAGATCTTCCATTTTATTTTTAGTACCCTGTTTGGCATCTCTGGGTAAGTTTATTCTCAGGTAGTTGATGTTTCAGAGACATTATTCTTTTGATTTGACTTCTCACTACATTCTAGCATGCAAATCACTTTTTCTTATTCAATACTTTGTTGACTTTCTACCAAAAGTTTTTATATTTTCTTCCTATGGAGATTCTCCCCACAGCTAAGCATAATTTCTCTGTCACTGAGTGACTTACTTATCCTTTCAGAACATCATATCACAACCTTCTCAGGCAACTCTTTGAATTAATTAGTATCCTAATCACAAAACAAGTAAGTCTATGAAAATCAGAGATTATCTCTGTATTCAACTCTGTTTAACAATTAATTATGTATAATGAGGAGGCAAAAATAAATAATGCATATATCATATATAAGAAGGAAAGAGAAATAATTTAACACACAGTTTCTAATCTTTCTTCAATTATTGTGGATCCATTCCTAGCTCTTCCACTCATTGTTTTCTCTCAGTCCTCATTGAAATGCTGGTTATTCTCCTAATGCTCAGATTACTTAATTTCAGATTCTTCAATTCATAATTCCCCCACTATTCTTGATATTAATAACATGAACTTTCTAATTCCTCCTACTATTCATATGAAAACTATGGATGATCATATGGAAAACTGGCACATGTCATTCAACAAGTGTTCATTCAAATAATGGCAGGTCATATATTCAGAGCAATAGTTTGAAGACCTGTAGAATAATTTGAATATCCAAGAAATCAAAGGAGATCTGTATTTCCATAACTAAAATATTTCTAGAGGTATCCAGATGCACATGACCTGCTAAATACTGAGTAAACAGTAAATTAGAAAAGTATATTTCTCATTCTTATTCTATGACATTGACTATCCCTTCCATACTTTTTGGAACTACCTTCCCAATTGTCAAGTCATCAATTGGATTTCCTTTAGATTCAAGTTATCAGTCCCACTGCACAAAGATACAATCTGGATTATATATAGTATCCAATTTATAATTAGCCTAGCTACCTTTGATTTAGGCATCTTTCACATTAGATATTCCTCCTGGGCCTTATTGATTTAATGTTCCTGCTCCACACAAAGTGTTTCTTTCAGAAAAGAAATTTGTGGGGCTTTTTATTTGATGGTCTTTTCATTTCTTTAGTTTTCTTTACATTGTCCAAAGAGAAAAGAATAGCTTTAGGCCCACATATTTAATAATGATCTTCATCTGTCCTCAAAGTGACTTTATTGTGCTCCCTGAGAGCTTACAATGGGTTTTGTTTATTTCCAACTACCATTTTAGGAGATTTCCTAAAGCAATTATCAACTTGGAAACTCAATCTTATTCTCCATAAATTAGAAAACTCCTACCAGAATAATTTGAAAAAAAGAAAACAAAATACCACTTGAGTTTATCTTAAATATCTCTGACTAATTCGATTTCCATACTTATCTCTTTCTTTATTTTCTTCCTCACATATGGGTGCAAAGTTAAACCTATCTTCTGATGTGCTGTGTGAGCAGAACAAGTAATGGCAAATGCTTACTGAGCTCTTGTACTCCTTCCCTACACCAAGTGTTCTCATTCAATCTTCAAAGCAAACTAATGATATGGGCATTAAGATCATCTATGAGAAAATTCTGTCTAAGGTCATCAGGCAAGCTAGTATTGCTGGATTTCCTCTAGGTTCTTGGCTATGTAACATAAAAGAATTTAAGAACATATCAGTTTAGTTAGGCCAGTAGTTTATTAAGGAAATGAGAGAAAATAAAATGAAAGATTATGGGTTCCCAGGTATTCTTGCAGGCTGGTCCAGGTAAAGAAGGGACAAAAATGGATGATTTTTCCTCTGTGCTTGCTTTTTTAAATGATTAATTATCCCTCCTACTTGCTAATGTTCAGGGAAGGGGTCCCACTTGTTTGCTGTTTTGATTACTTCACCCAATAATTCCCTCATGGCAGGGCCCAATGATATGGCCCTTTGAGAATATCTGGAGCCTTATCACATGGGTTCTTTCAGTAGCTTTCTGGTGGGGCTCTTTCTCACAGAGGATCTCCAGGTGGAATTCCATGGCCATGTGTTTCACTGCCATGGTTTTCTGCCAGGTTTTAGATTCATCTTCTCATTCCCTAAACTAACCTGCCTCATTAAAGATGGCCAGTAAAAGTCAGAGGAATACCTAATTCTAGGGAAAGTGAAGAATTAAAGTCAGAAAGTTCTATAAAGTGGGCTCCAAAAGTAGACTGTGCTCTACTTGAGTCAGGGACATTTCAATTGTAACTGTTTTTGTCACTTTTCTTTATATATTCTATTCCATAGTTTAAAGGCATCAAAATATTCAAGTCAAGGGTAAAACAATGCCCAAGTCAGTGACACAACCTAGCATATGAGATTTGATTTGCCTCCAAAGAATTAACTTGAAAACAACTCTAGGATTTTGTTCTTTTTTCAGTCCAGACACTTCTGTATAATACTGACAAATCTGTCTTATACATTATTAAACTTTTTTACTAAACATCTTAATCAGTCTAAGTTGTGTTTTAATAATTGTTACTCTTCTTTAGTGAGAAAAATTTCCAGGTGTCCTCTCTGAGCTTCCCCTTCTCTCTGTACTTTTCTAGCCTTACCCTCATCCTCGAAGCACATTTCTCCCATGGAATCTGCAACATGCCCCGAATTGAAAGAGTAAAATCAACAATGTCTTTCTGTTTTGGCTTCTTTAAAATAAATATTCATTTTAAAAATACATATAAGTTATACTATCCCATTGTTTAACATATATGTATGCATATGGGTAAAACAAAATTGGGTTTGTACTCTATGCAATTTTTTTTTAAAGTATTCTTTAAGTCATTATAGTATCACTAAATCTTCAAAAAGGCAGAAAACTCAACTGCTCCTATCTCTTTCTAGTGATAACTGCCCTCACTTTTTAGAATATTTTGTCCTTTTTGATATTGTATTTACACCTGTGTGAATAGTGTATCTTTTTTTTATTATGTCATATCATGATCCCACAGTTTTATTAAATAATGTTACATCATTTTACCTTGTGCATTGCATTCTTAATGGACACTATCTTGTCAGAGAAAAATATACTTTCTTTGGTAATGTAATACAAAAACCCAATAAAATCCTAGGCAAATTGCACAATAGGATCAATGATTCATCAAATAATTTATTTTTCTTTTTCATACTGCCAGTTAGAAAGAGTTCCTTGGGATTGCTTTCATTAGGAAAGTCTTAGCAATGTAAACATGGTAGGCTATGAGATAAAAATGAGGAATAGGCATTTAGTTAATAAGAACAGAAGCACAAAAGGAGCAAAAACACTGAAAGAAGAAGCACCTGATTTGTTTAAAATGCTGCTGTTAGACGTTAGTAAAAACTTTGCGTAGGATTATTCATGGAATATTTTTGGATATGTTGTGTATGAAGATAATTTGGGCAGCTCTGAATAGAAATTGAATATGCTTCTACTCAGTTCAAGTGCTTGTGTTATATGGGTATGATACAATTTTTGTATATTGGGAGGATCTATGGTGATTTATGTTTCCCTAAATAGCATAGTGTCGTCTCTGTGGATTTCTTTTTCAAGAAGGTTTAGAAGAAATCACCACTGATACCAAGCTATATAAAATCTGGAAATAGTTGTATCACATTTGCTATAAATTTTTAATGCTTTAAATAATAAAAAAAAAAACATGTATTTTATCCAGTAGTCAATTATCTTTCACATGGCAGGTCTATCTCATATTTAAGGGATATTGATAACTTTTCTTCTCATTTTGATATTATGAGTGCAAAATATGGCAAATAGATGTTTTTTGATTTGGCCAAATTTCTATAAATAAGTTCAAATCAAGCCCTACAGAATCTTGGGAACCTCTACTTTCCCAGTGTTATTAGTTTTTGAGAATGCACACAAAATATATTGTGATGTTTAGGCTAATGTCTCAACTCAGCCAGATAATTGTGTCCTGTTGTTTGGTCAAGCAAACACTGGGTTAATTGTTATACAAGGACATTTATGAACTTTTGTCATCTGTGAGTTTACTGCATAGATGGCTGATTACATCTATGATCAAGCAGGGAGGTTGCCATCAGCAATGAGTGATGTCTTATCCAATCAGTTGAATGCTGTAAAAGGGGAAGTGGTTTCAGAATTCAGAGAGAATTTTCCAGCTTGTCTTTGGACAGCCATCATCTCCCAGGAAC
Organism: Cabassous unicinctus; assembly: GCA_029593785.1. Classification (NCBI taxonomy): domain Eukaryota; kingdom Metazoa; phylum Chordata; class Mammalia; order Cingulata; family Chlamyphoridae; genus Cabassous; species Cabassous unicinctus. The sequence continues at coordinate 103,714 of JAQZBX010000044.1, forward strand.
TCATGAAAGCTCTTCATCAGACTTTCCTTGAACCCCCTAGTTTGGAACCTGGAATCTGGACTAGTGCATCCCCATGATTGCATGAGATAATTTTATAAAATCTCATACTATTTACAGATATCTCCTGTTGATTTTGCTTCCCTAGAGAACCTGGACTAATAGACAACATGACAGACAAGCCAAGGGTCAAGGATCCCTGGCAGCCAGCTCCAGAATGACACAGTCTTCTGCAAGAAAGCATCATCTTGATTACTCCTTGATTTTGGATTTCTAGAAAAGTAACACAAGCCAATAAATTCCCAGTTTTTAAGCCACCCTATTACTTGGTATTTGGAAGTGAGGAAAAAACACTGTCCAAGCATTCATACACATCCCCATGCCTGGAGAATCGTCAGGAATCCCTGTGCAGGGAATTCTAAGAACTTGAAGAGAAAAACCTTGGAAGAACAAGGAAGTTAGCAGATTACCAGAAAAAAATGCTCCTCATATTTCCTGATCTCCATGTGAAGACCAGCTCCCCACAAACCAGTCTGAAGTCCACACTGACTGTCCCCACTCACAGGCACAGGCACCAAGTCAATCTCACTGATAAATATGGATAGAACAATGTGACTCTCCAATTGTGAAAGAAAGTGGACAGCTGAAGTACCAACAATAAAAGACTGAACATAAATTCCAGAAGAGCAAGGCTCCAGTTCCTCCCTCATTCTGGCCCCATGTCCTTCTTTCTACAAGACACAGCTGGAACCTAGTTTCGACAGAACTCCTTCAGCCAGTGAATAATATTTTAAAAAATATGTAATTAGTATCCTCAGAGAAATATAAGATATTGTATTCATAAGGAGATAATATATTAGTTTCCAGACTCTTAAAACAAGTACCCTACAGTGGGTGACTTTAACAATAGGAATTTATTGGCTCCCAGTTTCAGAGGCTAAAAGACTCACTCCCTGCCAGGGTTGGTATCTTTGTGCTTCTCAGCAAACTTTGGGGTTCCTTGTCTTTTCTGCCACTTGCCATGCACATGGCAGCATCTTCTCCTTTCTTTTCTGAGTTCCATTAACTTCCAGCTTCTGGTGGCTCCCAGTGGTTTCCCTTTCAGTCTGTATTTTCCATTGTTCATAAGGATTTCAGTAATATTGGATTAAGGCCCACCTTTATTCCTTTTGTGCACACCTTAATTAATAACGTCTTCAAAGGATCTACACACAAATGGATTCACACCCACCAGACAGGGGGTAGGACCTGAACATTCATTTTGTGAGGGACACGATTCATTCCCCAAAATTCAAAAATCATGAAAGCATTTTTGGAATTTAAAATGTAACTGTCAAAATAAATAATGCAACAGGATTATTGAATGGCATAGTTTAAGAAAAATCCAAAAAGTACAATTAAAAAGAAATAAGTACAAAAAATATTAAAATGAGGAGGAAGTATTTGAAAAAGGGTAACCTATTCAGGAGATTGATCAAGGGGTCCATCATGCAAAAAAAAAATTTGTGGTCTAAAGAGAATTCACACAATGTGGAGGGATGAAATTATCAAAAAAAAATATATCAAATAAACAGTTCGAGAGATGTTTAGAGCTTAAAGATAACTTTCTTCTTTAAATCAAAGCCCTAAACAGCAAGTGAATTAAAAAGATCCACAACCTGGAACATTATTGTGAAATTTCAGAAGACCAAGATTGTGTCACTTTGAAATTTTTATGACTCACAAAAAGAGAAAGATTATGTTTCTCAAATAATCCATTCCTGTGGGTGTGAGACCCTTTGAATTGTACTAAATTAGTGAGGCATGATTCAGGTTGAGTATCCACTCTTTTGCTGGGTCTGATATAAACAGAGACACACCCAGGTAAAGAGAGCTCTGCAATATTTGATTTGTCCATGTGTGAGAGAGGACTGCAGGAAAACAGAGAGGCCCAGGGAAGGCAGATACTTCAGCAGAGATCAGTGGCCATTTTGATTCACCATGTGGCCAGTCAACAGGATCAATATTAGCTGATTTTGGTGAGAAAGCACCTCTCTCTTGGTCTCAGAACTGTAACCATTTACAAAAATAAATTTCAAATTATAAAACTTAACCCATTTCTGGTACTTTGCATCCACAGTCCTTTGGCAAACTAAAACAAAGATTAAAAATGAAAAAGAACCTAAAAGCTCTCTGGACGAAAAACAGATTAGTTGTGAAGGAATAAAGACCAGGAAGATATCAGACCCAGCTGTAACCACATGGATGCTACAAAATAATGTTACAATGCCTTCAAGTTGATGAAGGGAAGAGTATTTCAACTCTGAATTCTGTTCCTACCAAATTGTTAATTAACTGTGAGGATACATAAGAACTCAGAACTTTATCTCCCAGGTACCTTATCTTGCAACCTTCATATAATATATTCTCTAATAAGATAAGGGATTCCTGAGATAAAACAAGATGCAGTTTACAAGGGAAGCAGTACAGCAAACCCAGGGAAGCAATTTAGGAACTCTTTTTTTTTTTTATTGTGGGTAAAAATCAAATTTTTCACAATACAAACCAATATTTGTAAATGATATATACGTATATATGCACATATGTGCATTTGTTTACTTAAATGTTACTATTTATATATATATATTAAAAGATACTTAGATTACATAAATGTTACACAAAAATTACAGGGATTCCCATGTTCCCCACCTCCCACACCTCCCATAACATCCCACATAAACATCTTTCATTAGTGTGGCACTCTTAGTAAGGAGGCTGTACCCCATGCCTAGGAAGATTTCATTCCAAATGGAAACAGGAAGAAGGATGGTGCCCAGCAGTAAGGTCTTCAGGTGGAAAACTGAAAACACTGGAAGAAATTAAGGATGAGATAAATGTATATAATATAAAAGTAAAGAAAAGCATTTAGAAATCCCAGGAAACCAAAATAATGAAGAGAAAATATTATCTATCTATCTGTCTGTCTATCTATCTATCTACCTATCTATCTATCTATCTATCTATCTATCTATCTATCTATCTGTAAAACCATGGAATACTAGAGAATTTAGAAGAATTGACAGTGTCAGCCTCCTCCTCACAATTTGGGAAGCTGAAATGTTCTGCTATATGTTAAGACATTCAACACTACAATAATAAATAGAATAGCAAAAAACTATGATAATTATATTTCTCCCAAACGATGAGGATGGAGGACAGCTGGGGATTCTAAGAAGCTCAATCTTACTCTGTCCAGATGGTAAGAGGTAACACTGGAGGGGGAGCACTGGAGGAGGAGCACTAGAGGGGGAGCAAAGGGGAAGCAGCTTTTTCATTTTAATTCTTTCTATAATCTTCCTCTTCAGCCATGTGCATATTTTATTGTGAAAAATAAACTAAATGTAATTGATAATAATTGTGGGAAAATTCTTTGTTCCAGTGGCAGAGGTTCTGTGTCTAACTGGAAGACACAGGGTATAAGTGAATATCCTGATCCTTCCCACCCTCCTGTCCCCTCAAAAAAGGTGTTAGAGAGTCAGGGCATCTTGTGAGAAATCAATCATCCTGTCTGGAGCAGACCCATCTGTGGAACTTGGATCATCTGGGGTGGCAAGGGGCTCAGCTGCAGTGGTGTCTGACAGGGCATTGTGAAGTCCTTCTCCTGACTGTTGACCATCTGCCTAACTGGAAATAAACTTCCATGGAGGATGCCAGTATGAGGGACATCATCCAGGATCCTGAGGCAGCAAGCAAGGTCAATCAGTTTGCTGCTGGCAGCCAGAAAGCAGAGTCAAGGCCCAGGGCAGATAGGGGACCAGGGAAAAGCATGGCAGCCTGGCCCCTCTGCCTACATCTTGGTGCCTTGCAGAGACCTGGGGGACAAGCAAACACCATCCCTTGGTGTGTAGAGGCTCCCATTGGCTGGCACCTAGGAAGAGACTCCAGCCATGCTTGGGAATCTGGGTTCCCATCTGGGCCCAGCCCTGACGGTCTGTGAGGCCCAAATATTGTGAGTCACTCTGTGCTCTGCAGTCATCCTGAGGCCTGTGAGAGGGGAGAACTAGGGGCTGGACTCTGAAGGTCTGGCCTCAGGGACACTTGAAACAATTACTGGAAACCTGAATCACATTAGCAATTATACTTAAAATGATGGTAAATGGAGCACTGCTAAAATACTGAAAACTGAAAAGGATTAGCAAGAGCCTAAAAGTGTAGTAAACAAATGATGATGCATTAAAAGAATATCAGGCAGAAAGTAACTAATAATGAACAGAATCAATATTGATGAAACATTCACTGTCTCTCAGACTGGGCTCCAAGACTTTGGTTAACCCCAGATAATCTCTACAGCAAGTCCACATGGGAGGTCCTAAAATTAGCCCCTTTTCACAGGTGGGAAAATATAGGCACAGGGATGTCAGGTGAACCTGGCCAAGGTCAGATGGCAAGGTGGGGCTAGGCCTGGGAGTCAATCAGCCAGGAAGCCATGAGAGATGCTGATGTCAAACTTTAAAGGTAAAGGCTAAGGAGGAACAGATGTGCAGCAGGGTCATGGGTAGACCTTGACAGATTTCCCAGCCCTGCTGCTGGCAAGTCACGTGAGCCACTAGCACCTTCTTTATTACATCAGCATCAAGCTCATCAAAGGAAGAGTAAAGGGTGAAGGTGTGTTGCTAGAAGAAGCACCTAGGGCAGAGGAGGAACTTCAGAAAACATTGGTCGTAACTAACTCAATGACATTTTAAAAATATAATAAACTTTATTTTTAAAGAGGTTTTAGATTACAGAAAAGTTACATTAAAAATATAAGGTGGGGTGTATGGGAATCCCTATTTTTTTGTGTAAGAATTATGTAATCTAAGTATCTTTAAAAAAAATAAATCATAAAAAGATAAATAAATAAATAAAATCAATACAAAAATTATCAATTGTGCAAAGAAGTAATTGATATAAAATCCACTGTAGCAAAATTTAAGATCAAGATTTTAAAATGTACAATAAAGTATAAATAAATGATTAATATAGAATTTGAGAATAAATTTTCAACTTCGTATAAATTTGGAAACAATATTATGGTTCCCCTATAAGGTTGTCATATAAAATACAGAATGCCCACTAAAATATCACTTTCAAACAAACAAAAAATACAAGGGATTCCCATATGCCCCAACTTTCCCCCTCCCTCATATTCCCCTATTAATAACATCTTACATTAGTGTGGTACATTTGTCACAATGGAGGAATAAGTTCAATAACATTTTAAAATACAAAATATTATAAATAAGTAAATGACTGCTGAACAGTTTTCTTTTTTCTAAGTCTGCTTCTTCCTTTCTCGGTAGGAAGCCATCCCCACCTGTGGCCATGAAGAACTCCTTCCATCCCAGGGTAGAGCTGCTTCTGCTCTCAGCTGCCATGGACCATCTCTCCCAGCCCTGCTTTCAGAGCAGGAGCTGAACAGGTGAGGTGGTCCAGCTGGCCATAGGGGTGGCAGTACCTGGGAGATAGCAGCTTTGAGAGACCCTTGTCTCTAGGAAAATCTGGGGCCAGGGCCTGTGGCTCCCATAAACCTTGGATGGCCTCTGGGGACTGTGGTGGGTCATTTTCCTCACTTGACACTGAAAATGTAGTGGAGTCAGAGGGAGGGGAGGCTCAGTCATGTTCTAATACCCAGCCTCCTTCTCCCAGCTTAGTGAGGGCTTCTGAGCAGTTAAGAGCACCTGCTGGTCAGGAGAGGGCTTCACCATTGCTTCAATCCACTAACCTTACTGCTCAGTCTGTATTTGGTCTGAACTAAAAATCCAAAAGTATTAATTCAGGACACTTTCCAGCTGTGGCATTTGGTTCACTGATTTCTTCCCTCTGGCCTTACTGTGTCCCTGTCTCCTGCCCCTGGCTGCAGTGTGACTTTCAAACAGAGTGGCTGTCACAGCCCCACCTTGCCAATATTCACCCACAAAGGAGCAACTGGGAAAAACTGAACCTCCAATGGGGCACAGGATGAGCATGAAGCCTGTCAGAAGCCAGCAGCCCACCTCCAAAGCATGAAGAGCCTAGGCCCTCAGGCCACTCACCTGACCATGGAGGCCAGTCACACTGGGCATTAGTGTGGGGGTCACCTGACAGCTCCAGGCTCAGGGGGAGGAAATTTTGGTGGCACCAGTAGTTGGCAAACCAGTTGCAGACATGCTCAAAAGTGAATCTGGTCTCCTATGACAGGTTCTCTAACCCAGGACAAGACAGTCATTCTGTCTGAGTCAACCCTTGTTTCTCCAAGGGCTGCTGAGGCAGCACATGGGAGAACTGGAGGGCCACCTGCCCACAACTTCACACATTTGTTACCCAGCATCAGTCTGGACAAGGTGAGAGACACAGGCCCTGCCTTGTGGAGCTGATGCCTACAATGATTCTGTGGGAGCATGCCCTCCTACCAAGGTATCTTTTCTCCAGATGGCACCCTGAGGCTGCATGAAGGGCCCTGGGGACCAGACCTCTCCATGCAGCCTCCCATATCCTTTGTAAACAGAGGGCCAAGGAGGTGTGGGTGTGTGCCTGTGAGGCCCTGCCCTTACTCCTTCCATGTCAATGACCTGCTGTGTGTGCTGAGAGTGACTCCTGCTTCATGGACCCAATGAAGGGCCTTGAGTGCAAGCAGGCTTAAAGAAGGTGGTTTTCCTAGGGAGGTGTAGATATCATTTTAAAATCTCCAGTGTCATGGACCCATCAGGACCAGTACCCTCTGGACAGGACAAATCATCCCCAGGGGGGCACACATCTAACTATGGGTCTCCCAAGGTGTGACCAAACTGACCTGGTGACTGGAGTTGTAGACTGGCTTAAGGTTTACCTTTCAACCAAATTATCCATTCACATGATTTCAAGCACAAGATCAGTTCAGAATTCTTAGCTAAAAAACAAAAACAAGAACCAAAACAGCCACAGGACCTTTACACCCTTTCCCTACTTCCTTGTCCCACACATACCATTTCCATCACTGGCCACTCTTTTGTATCTCATTGAGCTTTGCCTTAGTGATCTTCCCAATATTTCTCTTCCTTCCTAGTTTTGCCCTCTTTTGTCTGAGCCTGAGATCTCTGTATTGGGGTCACCTTGGTAGAAGTGATGGCTTCTTTGTGTTCTGTAATTTGGTTCCTAATTTTGATTATAGTTATTATCCTGTCTGATGGATTGTTTCCTTGCAAGTGTCCTCTGGAGAATTTTTTCCTTTTTCATTTCTGTTCAATCCCTAGTTTCATTGTTTAGACATGGTACTGCTTCTTTTTTTTCATATCCCCTCTTTCTATTAGGTGAGTTATCTTTCATCAGCTTCCATCTCAGAGAGGTTCTATTTTTTCCCATTAGAATAATAAATGATATAACTGTCACCTGAAAACCTGGATGTCAATAGAGTAGCCACACTTTATATAATGTGTCTCTTGATATGAAATTGCAGCTCATTTGTACTACCCACCTTTCAAGGGAAAATGTCAAACTTGTAACTCAAGTATAAGAAAAAAAGAAGGGGAACTGCTGGGAAGATGGTGGAATATGGGCCCCAGAATGCCAGGCAAATGGCCATCCCAGCTTCTTGGGAGCCCCAAAGCCTGGGAAAAATCAACCCAGGCCTCAGTTGGGCTGAGAGGACATCTGGTGCTGAGCCATTGGGGGTCTGCTTTTACTCAACCTTGGGCTTAGGCAGTGTGAGGATGGTTAATTTGCGTTATGGCCTCAGCCCCAGTCAGTTGCAGCCAGCTTGCAGCTGGCACCAGGGGGGTGGCCTCAGTCCCCACTTTATCCTTGGGCCTGTGTCCAAAAGTAGCTGATAGAACTAGCTTTCAGCAAATGTTCTCTAAACAATCCTGGGGCTGAGGATGTGTGAGGAAAAACATAGTATGTTATATAATCTGATTAACATGCTATTCTCACTATTATATCCATATGTTGTGCTCACTGTTGCATGCCAAAAGATGAGATCATCCGTGCTAATAAAAACCAATGGGTCAGCCAGAAGGCTGATGATTTTTCTGCTGCACAGCTGCATCCCAGTGTGGACCGTTATATCTCTCCTCCTTGTGTGTTTTTGCTTGCCCCCCTCATGAGCCCTGTCTTGGAGACAGTTAACAATTGGCATAGTTGGCAGGATGTTTCCCTGCACAACCACCATACCTGCTGAGAAGGAGGTAGGGGGTATGGGCCCCGGGTGGACACCCACCTGTATGGGGGCTGGGGTGGCAGAGTGGCTGTCCTGCTGGTGTGCCTGTCCTGCAGAGATCCCAGATTACACCCCAGTGGCTATACAGGGTCCTCTGCAGCAGGCTGAGCCCCTGTTGAGTGATATGAAACTATGCATCAGCTGCCTGGGTAGAATCAGTATTCCTGTCCTTGCTACAGGACACCATACAGGAAATGCTGAAGCAAGCAATCCAATTGCAGCAAAGAGCAGCGTGAGCTGTGTGAGTACTATGGAGGACCAGCAGTGTAGAGCAGCACAGCAGCTCAGAGTACTGAAACTATAACTCAAGAGGCCCCAGTGAAAATATTCACTACCTACCCCATCAAAACCTGGGTGACTGGGCCTTGTGGTGGGGGGGCTCAGGCAGCGGCCCTTGCTGAGTGGGGTGCATATTTGGAGCAGTGAGATGATTTTGCTTCCAGTCCTCTAAGTAGAGAGTTGCAGCAGGTTTTGTGACCCCTGACATATGCAGCTTTGAGCACTGGGGCGGGGATGACCCCCATCTGGGACACATGGTTCTCCTTTGGAGCTGAGGGCAGGCAGTCCCAGAGTCTGTGTGGTGTGCAGACAAGGCCAGTTGAGGCCGGTCTGCTTGGTGGATGGCTGTGGCCATCCAGCCTAGGGCTAACACCATATGGTGTGAAATGGGCTTAAGTCAAAGTAAGCAGTGGGCTGAATTGCAGGCTGTGTGGTTCATTGTAGGGGGGAAAAAAAAGCCCTTTAACTCTTTGTACTGATAGTTGGGCTGTTTCTGCACAAGTTGCACAAGAGGCTGTGGACCATGGTCCAACAATTGAATGAGAGCCTCCTACAGGGTGGAGTAATGCCCATAGAAGCTCTATTGCATAGAAAGTGGCTGTGATCCAGTTGCAAATTGTAACAAAAGACCCCTTGCTGAAGCCCCAGATGGGACCACAGGGACATATTGTGTAACCGTGCTCTATGGTAGAGAAACTAAAGCCATGGTATGGCCGTGGACCTTGAAGGCACCCCATGTAAAGTGGCTCACTCTTATTGCTCCCTAGGGAGCAGGATTACAAAAGAAATTGTCAATCACACCTTGGATAACCAATGTTTAGCCATTGCAGGTTGAAATGAAAGCATCATCAACAGCAGCAACAATTCTGAAGGGGTCTTTTATATCAGCTCTCTGGTCCATAATGAGTTTCCCCATTTTGATACAGATTGAAGATGTGACACCACAGCCCTCAGTGGATGGGCCCCATGTGTGGTTCACTCGGCCTGGCCATACAACACAAAGCAGAACATTGATGCCACAGGATGAGCAATTAGGTTGTGTCCTCTTGGATGGACACAAGTTACACATTTCAGTCACTCTCATTTGTCTTATCACACTTAGGATACATGCCAACAGCTTCCTTGCTTGGGCCCATACCTATGCTCAAGTGTACAATGTGTCTCATTGTTGGGTGTGTATGGAAATCCCAGCCAGTACAGTGGGAGACCTTGCATGGAGCATCTCCCCTGCCACCTGGGATAATTGAAACTGGATGGAGATGCCTGACCAAATGACCCCAGAGAAGGAAGCCATTCATTGCCATGCAGAATGCTTGCTGCACCAGGATATGGACCCAGCCAGGCCATGTTTCAGCTATGCTTTATATTATGGATGGGACTGGCTTCCAGCTGAACTTGTAGAGTTTCACAGCATCGCACCTAAATGTATGGAACAAAAGGGGGACCCCTGCCAGTTAGTTGGGGAGATCCCCATATATATGTGTAATATTACTCATAATGTTATCAGTGGCTCCTATTGGTAGAATGACCTACCATATACAGGCCACTTTGAGGAACACGAGCCATGAGGTTCAACAGATCCAACAATTACAAGTTCACCTGGTATGGGACTGGTGAAACTCCCTAAGAACCTGGAAATGGGGATTAAGGGGCACCTCATCAGGATGAGATGTATACTTCTTGTTTGTTGCTGTATATATTACTGTTATGGTATAAGGCTACAGTGTACCTCTTCTGTTTCCAAGACCATCACACTCAGGGGTCGAGTGTGAGGATGATTAATTCTGGTAATGGCCTTAGGCCCAGCCAGTTTCAACCATGTGGCAGCTGGTGCCAGGGGGGTGGCCTCAGTCCCCACTTTTCCTTGGGTCTGTGTCCAAAAGTAGCTGATAGAACTAGCTTGCAGCAAATATTCTGTAAACAATCCTGGGGCCGAGGATGTGTGAGGAATAACATAGTATGTTATTCTCACTATTGTATCAATATGTTATCCTCACTGTTGCATGCCAAAAAATGAGATCATCCATGCTAATAAAAACCAATGGGCCAGCCAGAAGGAGAGACACTGCTGCATGGCTGCAGCCCATTACAGACCATTATACTTCTACTCCTGGTGTGTTTTTTCACTTGTCCCCCCACACAAGCCCCTGTCTTTGACACAGTTAACAGGAAGCCTTGGACCTGGCTAGACAGGGTGGGCAAGGGGGCCTAGAGGTCAAATCCTGCTGAAGGCTGATGCAGGGAACCAGGATAGGCAGGTCTAGGCAGGAGATAAGAGTTTTGTGTAAAAAAAAAAAAAATGGAAATTTTCAAACATATACAAAAGCAGAGTGAATAAATTTTACTTGAATAAATTATAATACATGTCCAATATCTATTCATCTGTTGCTCCTCCCTTTCTTCTCCCTTCCCAGTTTATTTTAAAGAAATTTCAATACCACTCTGATTATATCCATAAAAAAGAGTACTTAATGTAACACAGGAAGAGACCCTAGCCTGCTGACTATGCCAGTTGTAACACAGGTGGCCAAGCTCCTCCAACTAATTTGATATTCCAGAGAAGCTTCACGGAAGCCCAGTGATGGCCATGCCTTTCTTACTTACTCATACACAGAGCCCAGTGGTATATGAAAGCTCTGCCATTATCACTTACAGAACCCAACCGGTCCACTGACCAACCAGTGGAGGGGTGGGGGGAATGCTCTGCACTGCCTTACAGAGTCAGCTTTTATGAAGTTGCAAACAGTGGCACTAGTTAACAACTACCAGACCTCCTGATTATTATCACAGGTGTACCATTGATGCTTACACCCAAACCCCTTGTTTATAAGGGTCAGGTGGCTGGCCAGACCCACACATCCTCATTCCAGGGCCTCAGGAAAGGGGCATTCCAACTTCATTTACCCTCATTAATTAAAAAAGACACTTTAAAAAATATAACTTCAAGATTAATAAACCTAAAAATAACAATTATCCCTCAGTTTTGATAAAATTTTATTGACAAAGCACTGGGGGTCTCTCAGAGCCTAAACATAAAAACAAACAAACAAGCAAAAACAACAAAAATCTCTTTATCTTTTGAAATTTGAATCGCCATGAAGGTAGCCAACCAACAGCCAATCAAGCCCCTACTTCATTACCTTTAACCCAATACTAACAAAGGCCACCTGCCTTAAACATGTAAACATGCATCTATAGAACAAATCCTTGCCCAATTAGTAGGAGCCAAGCTAACTTCCTTTCTGTCTATAAAAATTATTTGCCCTTTCTAGATCCCAAAGCATCTATTACTCTGGCTTCCTTTGCTGAAGCAAAAACTTTTATGTCTCACATAAAATGCTGTAGTTTACAAACTATACTCTGATTTGGCTTTCATAGTCTCATCATTCACAATTCTGCCATCTCATGATTGTCTTTGAGGTTGGACTATTTGATAAGGGTCCAAAAGTAGTCCACAGACAGAAGAACTGCCTGGCCCCTATATTGAGGGAAATTTCAGGTATGAACATGGACATTGGAGGAGCTGGTGGGAGATAAGAGGGTTGGGGTGGGGAGGAGGCCAATAGGTATTTGATTTCCTGGAAGGGACCTCACTCAGCAATGAATGACAGGGTGTGGGGGCTGTGTCCTCACTGAACAGCCTTGTTGTCTTCTTGGTGAAGGCTGCTTCCTGAGTTTCCTGGAAGCATCTGGAAAATGAAAGCCACTGAGTTCTCAGGTCCTGAAGATCATCCAGTAGGGCCTGAGATGCAGCCCACATGCTGATGACATGTCCTCTTTTTCCCCTGAGGCAGCTGCTTCTTCCCTGGGCAAAAAGGGTCCTGAGCATGCCTGGGTCTCCCCCACTAGTTTTCATGCCTTAATACTTCTGCCTTTCCTAACTGACTTGGCATGAAGTCTTGGCAGTGATTAGTATGATTTTCACCTATAAGTCACTGTCAGTTTGATATCATTGATGAATTCCAGAAAGAAATACTGATTAGGTTTGTAAACTTGTCTCTTCCTCTGGGTGAGTGATACCCTTAGATTTTATTGAATTCAGAGGTTTCACTTTTACTTGATTAAATTATGACTAGGGCTTTGATTGGGCCACATCAGTAGGATGTTGAGTCCCCACCCCCTTGGTGTGTGGGAACTCATATAGAAAAGGCATGGCAGAAGACAGAGTGTAGAGTTTTAATGCTGGAGCCCCAGGAAGTAAATAGACAGAGAAGTAGATACATGAGGAAAAGAGAGGAATACATTAGACACAGTAGAGGCCTGGGAAGAAAGATGAGCCATTTGCCTGACAGTTTACAGCTGGCCTTGGGGAAAGACCAGAGCATCTGAACCTGGAGAGAAATGAGCCCCAGGAAGAAAGGAAGCCAGAAAGCCTGAATTCTGAACCTGAACCCTTGCAGACACTTGCAGACATCTTGCTCCAACATGTGGCAACAGACTTTGGTGAGGGAAGTAATTTATGCTTACTGTAAGCTTCTACCCCAAATAAATACCCTTTATAAAAGCCAACCGATTTCTGGTATTTTACATCAGCACCACTTTGGCTGACTAATACAGACACTGAGGCCAAGGGTATGGCCCATGATTGCCAAAGGTGCCTCTACTTCCTTTGGGCTTTTCCTCAACACATTTCAGCAGCCAATGGAACAACACCTGGCATCATGTTTCCTTACATCTTCTGTGACCTGCCCTCCTGGGGAGCTGGCAGAATGGCACAAGGAAGGACTTTCATTCTGAGCTCTGTTTCTGAGGAAACGTTTGTGTTCTGTAGGCAATTATGTTCACAGACCACTTGGTACCCAATGAAATGTGTATTTTACAAAGATTCTAGCCAACTTTGATGGGAGAAGTTTGTAGAACTGGGAGACTGATGTTTCCCCAGGGTATCATTAAAAAGAAAATGGATAGGCTTTGGGGAGACTGAGCAGCAGAGCCTGAGGAGGCCACCTGGCCAGCTTCCTGGCCCATTAGAAAGTTAGGTGGTTCTGGTTTATTAGCCAACAGTGAGACCTGGAGCAAATCATGGGTCCAGAGGCCTGGGAGGACTATCTCTGTTGCCCCAGCTCTGGTCTGGTATAGAAATTTGTGAGGCCAATTAATAATGCTCTCAAATTCACCAAGGGCATCAGTCAGAGGAGCCAAATAATTTCAACAAGCAATTAGGTCTCCTGAGGGCTGGTACACCTGCAGCTGGAGACAAGAGTCAAGGAGAGAGTGTTAATGGTGTGTCTCCTGAGCTGGAGCTTCCTCAATTAAAAATTTGACTTGGAGGGGGTGAAGGGAATGAGGCATTTTGTGACTTTCCCTGCCAAGGCAGCTGCCTGATTTCCTGGTCTTCTTGGTGAACATTTTCCTACAAAGATCTGGCTGCCCTGCTGAGTCCTGGCAGGTCTGCAGTTTCACCAGAGCACACTTTGAAATCTGCTTATTTTTATCACATAGCTAAGACATTAAATACCCACATGCCCAAGATCACTCCCAGAAAACCAGCTTTCCCTCTCTTCAAGACAGCCCTGCCTATCAACTGAAAAATTCATCTCTTGAAGATCTGGCTGGACCATCTCTAACTATGAACTTACTCATTTTGTGATACATTAATTTTCACTCATTTCTGCATTCATCCACTATCTAGACTTTAAAGGGATTAGATTATTTTTCCTTGTGTAGACTTTTATTGAAGCATAACATATATATGGAAAGTGCCCTCATCGTTAATTATAAACTTTGATGGATTTTTAGGAACTGAACATCCCCCTATTCAAGAAACAGACACCACCAGAACCCAAGAAACCCCCAATGTTTCTTCCACTCAGAGCCACAGACTCTGATCACCTTCTGCGTTACTTTGACATTAAAATTGGAATTTCAAGCAAATGTTAAAAACATTTAAAGAGAAACTCTGGGGTTCTGCTTTCAGTGAATCATTCAGGTGAACCTTCCATCTGAGAAACCTAGAAGATCTGAATAACAACAACCAAACCCCATTTGTCTGAAGGCACTGAGAGCTGGCAAGACAGTGAGTACTGCAAGGCTGAGAGTCAAGAAACAGGAGAGCCCAGAAAAGCAATGCTGGCATTTGGGACCATTTGTACTCCAGAGGTTTCTGCTGTTTTTGATGGAGGCTGAAAAACTGAAAAAGTGCATTCGGGAAATATGTGAAGGAATGACTGGCACTTACTCTGATGCTCTCTTCCTTTGGGAAGGATTACTTTGTTGTTTTCAATTCTCACAGGCACATGATGGTGACATTTTTCTGGAATTTCATGAATCAAAATTCAAAACATGCACTTTTCTGTTCCAGTTTGATGATTCAAAGTTTTCCTGGGTCCCTGGGAAGGCTGGGTCTTCTGGTTCAAGCCTCCCACCCCAGACAGGGTGTAGGCTCTCATGGTCACTATACTGGCAGACTAGGGAAGCTTTTGTTGACTCCTTCCTCTGTGAGGCCTCAGCCAACTCAAGAGACCCTGAGGGCTATGCTCACTTCACAGGTTACTAGTCCTCTGTCCATTCCTAGAAGGTTCTGGCAGAGGAACATATGAGCCCCCTGGGTCAAGGGAGTCCAGGCAGAGTGATAAATGTGCTCCCTGGAGGAAGGGTTCTGGCAGAGGGTCTTGTGATATACTGGATGGAAGGGGTCAAGGTAGAGGGAAGTGTGAGTCCCCTGGGGGGAGGGATCCAGGAAGAGGGACATGTAAGCTCCCCATTCTTCTGGCCCCACTTGGGACCTCTCCTGGGGTCCTGCATGTTCCTTCACCTCCTTTCCTGAGGAATTTTCACAGGCTTTGATGAGGCCTTCGTCTCTTCCTGCCCTTCCCTCTCTCTAGGCAACCTCACTCATGTTCCTGACTTTTACTACCTTCTGTATTTCTATTTTAGATCAGATTTGTCTCTGGATCTCTAGGTCGAGATATTGAATTATCTACTGAACATTTACAAATCATTCCCCTGAACCTTCCTTCTGGCTCTTGTCTGGGTAGATGGTGCCCCCATGCTCATGGGACATGGTCCTTATGCTCCATACTTCCTCTTTCACTTTTTCAATGAGTCAATGATTTTGTGGTTCTAAACCTTGGACATCTCTTTAAACCCATTTGATTATGGTTTCCTTACTTTCCTGGACAAGTCTGGGGCATCATAATCCTTGCATGGGCTTCTGCACCAGCTTCCTAACTGGATTTTTTTGTTTCATTCTTGGGCTCCTACATCTCATGTCCACTCTGAGGCTAGAACAATTTTGTAAACACATAAATATAATTTTATGATCTCCAAACTCAAGGATTTTCATGGCTTCCCAGTGCCCTTGAGATGAAGTCCAAGATCCTTGCCCAGGCCTGCAAGTCCCCTTTAGCAGGCCCCTGATGGCCTCCCCACCACCCACCCCAGCTCCAGAAACCTTGGAATTCCTCTTGTCTTTTGTTTGGGCTACCCACCCAAGAACCCCCGGTGCTATCCAGGTTTCCTAATTTTCGCTTCCTTCTGCAATCCCTCCATGGCCCAAACTGGCTGCTTCTATGTTTCTAGTCACTCCTTGTCACCAGGGAAGCCTATTCCCTCTAGATGGTGCAGTACAATTGTCCCCTGTTTCCTGGCTCTCCTAAGGCCCTCTTGTGCCACATCTGCCCAGTCCTCCAAGGTGACAGGATTAAATTCCCAATACTGACCTTAAGCTCTCTTCAATCTACCTGCCAGACCCTTGGCTCTCCCCTGACCTGACCCTCTATCTTCCCCTTAACTGACTTTCTACCAACTCCTTAATTGACCCTCTACCCTCCCGCTACTTGACCCTCTGCCCACCTCTTATCTGACTTCTGCCCTCTCCCTAACTGGCCCTCTGCCCTCACATTACCTTACCCATTGCCCTCCCCCTACCTGATCCCACCCTTCCCCTCACCTGAACCTCTTGCCTCCCCCTAACATACCTTCAGATCTCCATGCAGGAGTCCCACTATTCTCCCCTTTTCTGACTCTCTAATCTCTACATACCTGATGTCTGCTGTCCCCTTCCTTTATCCTCTGGCCTTCCTCTACTTGAAACCCTGCCCTTCCCCTACCTGACCCTCTGCTGTCCCCTTACCTTACCCCTGCCCTCCAATCACCAGAACTTCTGCCATCCCCCTACCTGACCCTCTGATCTCCCTTTACCCAAAGATCTGCCTGTTTCTACCTGTCCCCTGCCTTTCCTCTACCTGACCATCTGCCCATGCTTTACTTGAGACTCTGCCCTTCCCTTACCAGGCTTTTTGAGCTCTACCTACCCAACCCTCTGCCTTCCCCCTACTTGACCCTCTGCCTTCCTCATACTTGACTCTATTCTCACCCTACCTAACTCTCTGGTCTCCATATACCATACTTTCTATTCTCCTCTTTCCTGACTCTCCAACCTCCCTTACCTGATGCTCTGCTTTTCCCTTACCTGGCCTTCTGCCTTCCTATTATCTGTGCCTTTGCCTTTTCTCTACCTGACCCACTTCCATCCCACACCTGACTCTTTACCCTCCCACTACCTGAAGCCTGTGCTTTCCACTACCTGACCCTCTTCTGTCCCTTTGCCTTACTCACTGCTTTCCTGCCTGTTCCTCAATTATCACCACTTTCTTTATGGGGACTTGAGAGCAGAGAAGAGAGCAAAAGCCAGATGATGAATGGATGGATTGAGGCCACCAAAACTCAGTGTTGGGCTGCTGCTGCCTCCTAGCCCTCAAGTTGGCCCTGGGGGTCAGTGGCTGAAAGTCCTAGCAGGAGGTGGAATTTTAGTGGTCCATCCAATCGTCCACATCATGCAATACATGGCCATCCTTGTGTGGCAGCCTCCAGGGATTCGCAGACACTGGCAAAAGGGGTGTTCACAGTGGGGTGATCGGTATTCAGGAATTGGAGAGAACCAGTCAGAAATCTGGAGGCCAGGAAGTGTAGTGAGGCTGGCAGCTGAGGTACAGTGTGTGCTTAGACAGAGCAATAGCATGCTGAACCCTATCACTATCTACCCTGCCTCTCTGGACTCATCCCCATCTTCTCCCTGGCTGCAAGGCTCTGGCCTAACAATCCCTAGTCCCCAGCCTCATTTCCTAAGCTGTTTCTCATTTTCCCTCCCTCTGAGTATCAAATTACCCTGCAGCACAACTGCCACCAGCTCACACTTGAGCAATCACTTGTAAAATTTGCCAAATAACTAACAACTCCATCAGTATAATATAAACAAATTCATTTGCCATGTGGTGGGGAGAATTCACTGTGGAGCCTGATGAGAGATTTTGTGGGTGATGCCTATGGGATCTCCTACTGTGTTCAGGACCGATCTCCATCTCTTGAGAACCTTTGTGTTCCCCACACCTGACTTGCACACCACCACACCACACCTCCTTGCTGGACTGACAGCCTAAGTGAGTCTCTCTATAACATTTCATCTGATATATCCTGAACCAGTTTCATCATGAAATTGCTCAGATAGGTCCACACTCTACAATTGCCATCTTGATATTCTTAATAATTTTTATTAATGGGCTCAGCATTCGCACTGAGCCCCACAAATTATGTAGCCAGGCTTTTGTATATTTTAATTTATTGAAATTGTTCTGTTTAGAAAAGTAATGCATGTTTATTTTAGAATATGTAGGAAGTACAGATAAGACACAAGAAGAAAATGAAAAATAATTTAACATTCTGTGTCCAAGAAATGAACTTTTTTAACCTTGTGGTTTATGTCTACTGAGGACTTTCCTTTGCAGAAATGAACAAAACAGAGCATCTTTTACAAAATGCAGCACAGCATGCTTTCTATTGGTTTGTTGTGTTTTTAACTTAATTTTTCCTATTAGTTTGTCTATACTTTCTTCATTTATCCATCATTTTTAATGATGGACTTGTGTTCCATTGTGTGCCTGACCCAAAATTAATTTAACCTTCTCTCCTTGAATATTAGCTGATTTTCTGTGGACAGACATCCTCTCAATGAGAGGAGTGTGAGTCTTTGATGGTGGCCATAAGACCCATTCTGAGAGAAAAATTAAGACATTGATTAAATTACTACATCTGTCTATTCCCAGCACACAAAAGTTTGGAACAACCCCAGTATTCAATCAAACCTTCCATGTAGGCTCAGACCAGCACTGTCCTGCTGAGCCCTGGACACTGGAGTCCTGCAGCCATAGAGCTCAGGACACACTGAGGACAGGCCCATGGCACCTCACATCAACTTGCAGTAAGCCCAGAGGTCCTCCTTGTCCAAAGGGAATGTTTGGGGAGGAACTTGCTCCCCTGTGGCAGATGAGGTCTCTGATACACCCAAAGACATTCGAGTGCTCCTTGGTTTCCTTCCAGGATGTCAGAACATCTGGGTAGGGTCAACTGTCTATTTGTGAGCAGACCACACGCACCCTTTTCCTGAGACTGAAGGCCCAGTCTGACTACTGCAGAGGTGAACAGTGATGGTACTGTCTCCTCCATGGCTGTGGTCACTTCTTGACTCCTGGCCCCTTCCCCTGGTGAGTGTCTGCTGAAGCCCACAGGTGTCTATGATCCAGGGACACCTCAAACACCAGTCATCATCCTTTCCCTCTTACCTGATTGCTTTTGACAGATTTTTGCCAACTATTCATTTCATTAAAGCAACTGAGTTGACCAAAATGAAGATTAATAATGGAAAGGAAATTTTGTATAAAGTTGGGGATTTGCATTAAATTGAGGCTTAACTCTTAAATCCTCATAAATTCTAAAGGAAATCTTTCTACATCCATGCCCCTTTTGCTGTGTTTTTGCTCCAAAGGCCCAGTGGGGGTGGAGTCCCCAAGACTCCTGGTTAGGTAATTTGGGCAGCAGAGGCTTGTGTGTGGGGATTGCTGGTGTCTGGCAGAGGACTCCATGATCTACAGACAGCTCAACTGTGGCACTGTCCTGGGGTCCCAACCTTCCTCCTGAGATCCCAGAAGATGGAGTTGTCCTGGATGCAGGGGTTCAACTGACAGGCCAGGGAGGCCTTGTTCTGGAATGCTTCCTAGGGGTTTGGGGGCCACTGAGCAGCTGTGCTTGTAGGTGTGTGGCAGTGACAACTGGGCCTAGTGGGTTTGTCAGGAACCCTGCAGCCCCTTCTCTGCCAGGGCCTATGTTCTTTTTAATGAACTAAAGAGTTTTATTGACATCACAGTACATTCAAGAATCATTTTATGAACATTACAGCTGAAAGAGAATGACACATTTATAGTTTTATTCAGTATTTTTTGGAAAAAAGTAATACAAATAAATTATATTAAGTAACTTGAAGTCACTTTTGGAAAAAGATCACCTATCCAAAGATTAAATAGGTCAGCCCCCTGGGGCAGGAGGGAGGGCTCAGGCCTAGGGGTCAAGTATGGGTTCCATCAACAAGAGCTAATGAATCCTGGTGACTTCTCCTTGAGGTGTGAATTGTACAAGGAGGAGGCAAATGCTTTGGAAAACAGCTAGGGTGAGGCCCAGCTTCTCAGTGGTCTAGAGCTCATGTCAGAGAGGTGCTGGGTGACAAATGACAGTAGGCTGTGGCCTGCTGGGTGGCAGATTCCTGCATCTTCTCTTGCAGGCTCAATATGAACTTTGTGGGGCTCCCATTGCACACTGAGTTGGCATGTTCAGATAGGGACACCACAGCCTGATGTATTTTCAAGGTCTTGATTTTTTGAAATTGGGGTTAATGTCACTGTGCCATTGCTGTGGGCTTGAATGGAACTCTATCTCCCCAGTAAGTGGTGGTTGAGGCAATTTCTATGGGTCTCCGCAGAGCATGGTCCAGTACAGCCTGTGTCACTGTGCCCTGTGCTGCAAAATTTGTAAACACCCCTTTCTACCCCAGAAGCTCCTACCAGCCGAACCCCTCACCACTATGGTCCCTCCTTCTGGAGCGAATGAGGTAGTGGCCCCCTAGAAGAGGGCTTCAGGGTCAAAGGATGATCTAGGCCACTAAAGGCAAAAGAGCTGAGGCTGGGACTGCCCTCATCTACCCTGGAGGGTGCAGTTGAGGTGACGCATGTTTCCAGGAGGTGAGTGGGGTCTGAGGTGGGAGATGACTATCCTCAGATGAGTGTTTCCTGTTGGATCTGAAGTATCCAGACTTTTGTGGGAGCCAGGACCCAAGAGAGATGTCAAGGAGATGGGAGGGACCTCCTTGTCCTGCAGACCCCCTGGTGCCTGGCTGTGAAACCACTGGGCTATACCGAACTAGGTGGCAACTGATTGTCCCGCACCCTGTATCTCTGTGGGACTCAAGGGCAGGGCTCATGTCAAGCTGCTTCACCCTCAGGCCTACACAGAACCTGTCCTGGCCCCAGAGGTTTCCTGAGAAGATTTTCCCTGGGGGCTGCTTAGTGGAGCCTTCTGTCCCAGAGTACACAGAGGCCCAGCTGGTGAGTGGGGAGTGCCCTTGCACAGGGCACCTGGAGGGGAGGCAAGACCTGACCTGGGGCACTGTTTGTGATGCTCACCAGGAGCTGGCCATGACCCACATCATCTGCTGGGAGCTGCAGTACAGCTTGGCTGTCTCCATGCCAGGGAGTTGCTCACTTTAGCTGAAATTCTAGGCTCATGTGGATGGAGGCCTCTCAGTGCATGGGCAATAAGTCCATGTTGTTTGACTGCCCACAGGGCCTGGGTGCCAGAGCTTTGTGGGCACAGCCTGGATACCAGGCTTAGGTGCTTGGGGTGAATCTGGGCTGTACTTGTTGTGGTCTCCAGACACAGGGCTATCTGTGACTTGCTCTGTTCTGTGAGGATGGTGGACAGTCAGGCAGGCGAACTCACCATCTCCTGTCCACAACCATCATTGTCCATCTTTGAACCAGGAGTGGATGCTTCCTTGGCCACATGCTGTCTTGTTTACAGTGGGGTTATACTGAGTAGAAGGCCTGTCCCTTCTCCTGCTGCTTTCTTTCTCCCCACTTTTTGGGCTTGCTGTGCCTAGATGCCCAGAGCTGAAGGCATGAGACCCAACTCCTGCTGTGCTGGCTGGTGCTATGGAGTTGTTCAGTGTCCAGCTTGGGCATATGTGTGCAAAGAATGCCTAGTGATGACAACCAGACCCTCAGTGAACCCTGACCAGGGCCTCTGACAGCTGAGGACCTGCAGGCACAATGAGCAGAGATCATCACACACCCAGGGTTCTCAACTTTTTATACTTTTGTGCCCCCCACACCTCTCAGGGTTTGGGCTTTATACCTGGGCTCCCTCTACATGTTTGTTCCAGATCTTCAGATGGGGAAGTGACTCTGAGCCCCCTCCTATCCCCAAGTTCCAGCTGCTCAATGGCAGCAGTGGCTGTGCAGGGAACATGGAGCTCTGGGTACAGGGAGCCTGGGTACTCTTCTGTGCTGCTCACTGGGACCTAGCAGACCTCATCATCTTCTACCACCAGTTCAGCTGGTGGTGGTCATACCCAGGGAAAGCCATTTTGCAGGAGGCAATGATCCCATCTGGCCCAATGTGTTTGACTGATGGGGATGGAGCCCAATTTGTGGAGCTGCCCAGCAAGCACCCTGAGGGCCCCCACCTGTATCCCAGGAAACACCGCCACTACCATCTGCTCAGGTGGGTGCAGGGCAGGGGCTGTGGAGGAGGGGAAGGTTTGGGGTGGATCCTGGAACTTTGGGGTGGTCAATGGGGAGGCCAGTAGAGGTCATTCAGGGATGGAAAGAGGGTGGGTCACTCATGAATGAAAGATAGATTAAGATGAATAGTAGCTCAATGTTGGGAATGAAAGGTAGGTGGGGGCTAGAGGAGGTGGAGGGGGGCAGAATAAGGAGTGTGGCTTTAGGGTAAACTCATGACAGGGCTGTGCTGAACGCTGATTTCCCGACACATCCACACTGTGTCTTTTACCAGGAAGAATGCTGATATATGGATTTCCATTTGTTTTTGTCCTGCTTCTGTATTTCAGTTCCTTTTTTCCCCAACTGAGTAATCTTTGTCACCTTGACAAAAATCAGTTAGCCACATCCTCTTTGAAAATTTTCTCCACTTCCCTTGCCACCACCAAAATCCTTTCTCCATGCAACAGATATTAATGCACCCTCTTCTCTACTCTCCCATTAGAGCTTCTTAATGTATCTCTTACACATCTTATGTTGCACTTTTAAAAATCATGATACTTTGTAAGGAAATGCTTTTTTGCCTCTATTTTCAATTAATAAAGATAGTGATAATTTTATCTTGCTGATTTCTGCTCCACATACAATAGTTGTAGAATAAATGCCAGTTGTATAAATGACTAAAAAAATTAAGATAATAGAATTAATATCTGGTATTTAGAGGAAAGTCATCATATATGTTTTTATTAAATTAAATTTTTCCTATATCTCTTTCACCATTAATCTAAGGTCAAATGTCTCACTTAATATATTTTATTACATAATTAAATGATGTGTTTGAATATCTGTGTCTTCATTTAAAAAGCATTATACTTGGTCAACAGTCATATACCAATAACTGTGCAAATTGAGAAAATAAATTAATGAATCACACAAAAAATCATTTAGCTATAAATGTGAGGGTTCATTTCTGAACTCTCAGTTCTATTTCATTGATCTATATGTCTGTCCCTTTTCAGTACCATGTAGTTTTATTTTTCTTGTCATCTTTATTCAAGTATTTCACAGCAGTTATATTACAAATTATAGTAAATCTTCAAAATTCCAGAATTCAAAAATTAAATAATTTATTTCAAACTAATGTAAAATCAAGTCAAATGCAAAACATCAGCTTAACACAATTCTAAATTAAACTACAAATCCAAAGAGACCATAGTCGTTGAAGTCTACTTAATCTACAAAGTAAACACACATAACTGAAACCAAAACGCTAAAGAACCAAATGTACAAAGTACAAAAGATGCAGGTACAAGCCCAAATTCAAAGTTACAATGTGATTACAAATAATAATTATAATAACAATGGCATTCATCTACGGGACCTGATGCTGAAGATACCTACTGAAAAGCACTATAGCTGAATCAACTTAACAAAAAAATGGGAAGATAAGAAATTACCACCCCACTCCCTAAAAACAAAATCCAGTAAACCTACAAATACATTGGCATATGAGAAAAGTCAAGTCATGAAAGGATGTAAAACAACAAAAAAGGAATCACAGGTGTGATTCAAGTTCAAAAACAATTAACTCCACAGCCATCAGTTTCAACTCTAGTGTGGTTCCATCATCTCCAAAACAGATCCCATGGCCCCCACAGATGAGCATAAACTATTGTTGGACTGTGCTGTGAAACATATTTGATCTGAGTGCAAGGTTTTACACAGGAGCTTACCATTTATAATGCTCACAATAGGAAATAAGAAAAGAGGTCAATTTTGTACATATTTTTTTGCCAATGCTATACAGCAAAAATAAGAACTTAGAGAAAGGTAAACAAAATTGATTCCACTTGCATAATTTCACAAGCTGCTTTAAACTATAGAACTCCCAGATATGTGTAAAATAAGCAAATATGGTGTAATGTGTGTCGTTTTGCAGGGAATGGGGCCAGAGGAGCTGCTACAATATCAGCTCATTTTTCTCCCTTTGGCATTAGATTGGCATTCTCTTTAAGACCTTAACAGTTCAAAGTGGCAGCTCCTATGATACTGAAGTTGCCTCCTATTTCTCCATTTACATTAAGGTTAAAATAAAAAGACTTGATCTTATGGAAGCATTTTAATGCTGAACAAAAATAAATTTCCTTTGTCAAACTCACTGATGGCTAAAGTCTTAAGTAACTTGTACAAATTAGTAACCTACTAAGAACATGTGTGTGTGTGTGTGTGTGTGTGTGTGTGTGTGTGTGGTTTTTTTCCTTTCATAAGTGCTGCTCTTACTTGAAGAGAATGCTTCCGACATAGAGGAACTGGACTAAATTTTTTTTTTTTTTAAATAGTGCATCAAGAACATGAGACTTGCAAAAAACCCTTTTACCAGAAACTTGCTACAGAAAATCTGCTACATCTTATTTCATCAAAACTTTAAATTCTGTAACAATTTCCATCAAAATACAAAATGCTAATATATTAGCCAATAAAATAGTTTGAACTGGTATTATGGCAATAAATACTAAAGAAAGCATGAAAATTCACCCAATAATCAAATTGGAGGTTTCAAATAACTTCCCCTTAAAAATGGTTCATCATTAATTGTACTTGCCTACCTTAAAATTACAGTGTGTCTACATGGGTAGCATCTTGAATTACATAACTAACTGAATACTATGAAAACTCCATAGACTAAGAATAAAGAAAACAAGTGGCATTTGAAAAAAAAAAATTCAGCTAGAATTAGAAGATATAAAATGTAAATGCAAATGCAAAGCAGCACTTAGGATTACTGCAGGAGCAAAGCATGCTTCTACACCGTGTAGTTTTTATTACAGTGGTTTGTGATAACTTTTAAAATAGGGAAGTGTGAGTCCTCCAACTTCATTCTTCTTTTTCAAGGTAGCTTTAGCTATATGAGACCCCTTATCTTTCCATTTAAATGTGATGATAATATTTTCCATTTCTTCAAACAAGGTTGTTGGGATTTTGCTAGGGATTCCATTGAATCTATAAAATGTTTTGGATAGTATTAGATAACTTAATAATATTTAGTCTTCCAATACATGAACATGGGATGTCCTTTCATTAATTCAGGGTTTCTTTATTTTCCTCTAGCCATGGTTTGTAGTTTTCAGTTTACAAGTTCTTTACATCCTTGGTTAGACTGATTCCTAGATAGTTGATTCTTTTATTTGAAATTGTGAATAGGATTTTTTTGCCCTGATTTCTTCTTTCAATTGTTCATTGTTTGTGTATAAAAACACTACTGATTTTTGGGTGTTGATCTTGTACCCCACCATTTTGCTGAATTCATTTATTAGTTCTAGGAGTTGTCTTGTGGATTAATGTAAAACCATCAATTTCTCCCTTCCAATCTAACAGTATTTACTTAATGTATTTTGGGGCTTTGCTTTTATGTGCATATATATTTATAACTGCTACATCCTCTTGTTTAACTGTCCCATTTATCAGTATCTAATGACTATCTTTGTCCCTCATAACTGTTTTTTACTTAAAGACTATTTTATCTCATATTATCTCAGCTCTTTTTTAGTTAATGCATGCATGGTATAATTTTGCCATCCTTTCACAGTGAACCTAATTGTATCTTTGAATTTAAAGTGAGTTTATTGCAGACAGGATATAGATGGTTCATTTTTTCTATCCATTCAGCCAATCTCTGCCTTTTGTCTGGAGAGTTTAATACATTTACATTTAAAGCCAATATTTATAATACAGGACTTTCTTATGCCAGTTTTCTATTTAGCCTTTGTAAGACCTATATCTTTTTCATCCCTCATTTTCATTAATGCATAGTTTTATATTTATTTGCTTTTTTGTGCATGTTGCAGTATATTGACTGCCTTCTCATTTCTATCTGAGTATATTTTCTTTTGTTTTCCTGTGGTTACTATAAGGTTAAAATGTAACAATGTAATCATATGACAATCATATTTAGTTTGATAGCAACTTAATTTCAATAGCATGCATGTAGCCTATACCCCTCTGACCCCACAACACTTAAAAAAAATTTTTTTACCACTTATACCTTCGTATGTTATATGTCCCCAAAAATGTAGATAAATTAACCTTATACATTTGCATTTTAGCATCTGTGGGAAATAAAAAATGGAGTTACATATCAAATCATATAGGACAATAATGGTGGCATTTATGATTACTGAACTTATCATTATTTCTTTATGCTTTATTGAACAGTTGTCTAGTGTGTTTTATTTAAATCTGAAGAACTCCCTTTAGTAATTCTTGAAGGCTAAATCTACTGGTGATTAACATCCTTAGTGTTTGTTTATCTGAGAATGTATTATTCTCTCATATTTGAAAAGAGTCTCACTGGATGTAAAATTCTTTGTTGGCAGATGTTTTCTTTAAGCAGTTTAATTATTTCAACCCACTGACTTCTTGTTTCCATGATTTCTGATGAGAACTCAGAATTTGGGACTCCCTTGTACATAAAATGTTGCTTTTTTCTGGCAGCTTTCAGAATTGTCTCTTTGTCCTTTGTATTCAATATTGTAATCAATATGTGATGGGGTGAATTTGTCTTCAGGTTTATCCTATTTGGTGTTCTGTGAGCTCCTTGGATATGCCTATTCATGCATTTTGATAAGTTTGGGAAGTTCTCTGTCATCAATTTGAATATTCTTTCTGACCCTTTCTTTCTTCTCCTTCTGGGGCTCCAAAAGCATGTACTTTGCTTTGATTGATGGTGTTTCAGAGGTGTCTTAGGTTATTTTCACTTTTAATAATTGTTCTCTTTTTCTTTTGGCTCCTCAGACTGACTCATTTCAAGTGTCTTGTCTTCGAGCTATCTGATTTATTTTTCTGCCAGCCCAAATCTACTCTTGAAAACCACCTGGGCATTTTTCATTTAAGTTATTGTAGTCTTCAACTCCAGTAGTTCTGTTTGGTTCCTTTTTAAAAATTTCTATCACTTTACTTAGACTCTCCT
Source organism: Cabassous unicinctus (assembly GCA_029593785.1). Taxonomy (NCBI): domain Eukaryota; kingdom Metazoa; phylum Chordata; class Mammalia; order Cingulata; family Chlamyphoridae; genus Cabassous; species Cabassous unicinctus. The sequence goes on from JAQZBX010000044.1 coordinate 130,694, forward strand.
ATTGCTCATTCATTGTTTTCCTGGTATCCTTTAGTTTTTTATTTGTATTTTCCTTCATCTCCTTGAGTGTTGCTTTACATAATTTCTTAAAGGCTCTTTTCTGTATGACCATATTATTGTCTTCCTCATTGGCACTTTCTGTATTATTATCCTCTTTTATGGTTGGCCCATCTTTTCCTATTTCTTTATTTGTCTTGTACTCTTTTATTGCACACTGTACATTTTAATATTTAAAAATTTTAAATCTGGGATATATTCCCTGAGATATCTGGGTTTTTTTTTCATTTTGTAATCAGCTGGTTATAAAACAGAGATTTTCCTGAGCTTCAGCCCTTCTACAAGAAAGTGTGTGCCCATTGACATAGATTTAGATTTAAACACTATTTTACATAATTTCCTGCTACATCATATTTGGGAACCATTTACAAAACAAAAGTAAAACAATACAGGATTTTATATTTACTGATGTAGATACCATTTCCAATATTCTTTATTTCTTCTTGTGTCTCTGAGTTACTGTTTATTGTCCTTTTATTTCAGTTTGAAAACCTACCTTTAATATTTATTCTAGGCAGATTTTCCAGTAGTGAAATCTTTCAGATTTGTTTATCTGTAAATCTCTTAATTTCTCTATTGTTTGAGTATTTTTTTATTAGAGAAGTTGTGAACTGAAAAAATACAATCATGCACATGTGCGGAATTCAGGTACAACACCCCTCCACCAGCACACGACAATGTTTTGTAACATTTGTTGCAGATTATGAGATAATATCATCAGACTATTATCACTATGGTCTATAACATACATTTGGTATATTTTTTCCATAACCCCCTCTAATTAATACAATGCATCTTTGTCATTGATGCAAGACTATTACAGTATTTCTGTTAACTATAGTCCATAGATTACATTAATTGTATTTTCCCTTGCTTCTCCACATTCTTACCACCTTACAATCTTGATGCACTTTTGTTCTAGTTCATAGAAAATATTCTTGTATTTGTACTCTTAGCCACAATTCTCATCCACCTCTGGGTTCACTATGTTATTCAGTCCTTAGATTATTCTCTAGCTTTCTTTTAATTGACATTTACATCCCTGGACTACTCTTTTCAACCACAAAACCATTTATAAACCAGATGAATTAGTTCAGCTCACTGTAATGTGTTAATGTCAACTCTATCCATTTCCACACTTTTACAGTCAAGTTAATTAAAACGTATACAAAAATTAAGCATCAGTACATTTTCTCAGCCATCTTCTTATCTCCTAATAAATTATACTCTTGGTTTTAACTCCCTGTGTTTATTTTTAGTATTTAGTTCATATTAGTAAGATGATACATTATTTGTCCTTTTCTGTCTGGCTTATTTCACTTAGCATAATGTCTTCAAGATTCATCCATTTTATCATATGTGTCCCAATTTCATTTCTTCATAGAGCAGCATAGTATTCCATTGTATGTATGTATATCCCAGATTTTATTTATCCATTCATCAATTGATGGACAATTGGATTGTTTTTATCTTTGTCAATTGTTAGTAACTCTGCTATGAATATTGGTGTGCAAATGTCTGTTCATATCAAAATTTTCAGTCCTTCTGGATATATTCCTAGTAGAGGAATTGCTGTGTCATATGGCAATTCTATACTCAGATTCCTGCGGTCCACTAAACTGTCTTCCACAGAGACTGCACCATATTACATTCCCACCCACAGTGAAGGAGTGTTCCTGTTTCTCCACATCCTCTCCAGCACTTATTGTTTTCTCTTTTTTAAATAATATCCACTCTAGGCAGTGTGAGATGATATCTCTTTGTCATTTTGATTTGCATTTCCATAATAGATAGAGATATTGAACATTTTATTCATGTGCTTTTTGGTCATTTTTATTCCTCTTTGGAGAAATGCCTATTTAAGTCTATTGCCCATTGTTTAGTTGAATTGCTTCATCTTTTATTGTTGAGCTGTATGATCTCTTTATATAGTATGGAAATTAAATTCTTATTGGATATGGTTATCAAATGTTTTCTCCCATTGAGTGGGCTGCCTTTTCACCTTCTTGATGAAGTCCTATGAACCAGAAAACTGTTGAAGGAGGTCTCATTTATCCATATTTTCTTTCATTGCTTATGCTTTCAGTGTAAGGTTTAAGAGTGCACCACCTACCAGCAGATCTTGAAGATGTTTCCTTACATTTTCTTCCAGCAGCTTTATGGTTATAGCTTTTATATTTCGGTCTTTACCCATTTCAAGTTAATTTTTGTATAAGGTGTGAGATAGGGGTCTTTTTTCTTCCTTAGGGATATGGATATCAGGTCTCACAGCACCATTTTTTGAATTGATTCTGCTGACACTGTTGGTGGGGGGGGGGTCAAAGCCTTTTCAAAAATCACTTGACCATAGATGTGAACCATCAATTCAGTTTCAGTGGTCCATGTCTCTGTCTTTATGCCCATACCATGCTGGTTTTACCACAGTAGCTAGATAATATGATTTAAAGTCCAGAAGTGAAAGTACTCCTCTAAATTTGCTCTTCCTTTTAGGTTATTTGTCTTCCCAATAAATTTGATAGTTGTATTTTCCATTTCTTTAAACGATGCTGGTGGATTCTTTTTCAGGATTGCATTGAATCTGTATATCAGTTTGGCTAGAATTGACATCTAACAATATTTATTCTCCTAATCCATGAGCACAGAATGTTCTTCCATTTTGTTAGGGCTTTTAAATTTTCCTTTAACAATACATTGTAGTTTTCTTAATTAAAGTGCTTTACATCCTTGCTTAAGTTGATTCCTAAATATTTGATGCTTTTAGTCACTATGATAAATGGATTTTTTTCCTTAACTTCCTCCTCAGATTTCACATAACTAGTGCAAGGAAACACTACTAATTTTTGCATTTGATCTTTTATCATGCCATCCTGCTGAAACTCTTTATTAGTTCTAGCAGCATTGTTGTAGATTTTTCAGGGCTTTCTAGGTATAGGAACACATCATCTGTGAATAATGAGTGTTTTACTTTTTCCTTTCTGATTTGGATGTATTTTATTTCTTTTCCTTGCATGGTTGCTCTAGCTAGAACTTCTAGCACTATATTGAACAACAGTGGTGACAGTGGACATCGTTGTCTTGTTCCCAATTTCAGTGGGAACATTTCAGTCTTTCACCATTGAGTACAATGTTAGCTATGGTTTTTTCATATACGTGTTTTACCATGTTGAGAAAATTTCCTTCAATTCCTATCTTGTAGTATGTTTATCAAGAAAGGATGTGGTATTTTGTCAAATGCCTTTTATCCATCACTTGATAGAAACAGGTGATTTGTTTTCTTTGATTTATTAATGTGGTGTTTTACACTCTTTGATGTTCTTGTGTTGATCCACACTTGAATGTTTAGTATAAAATTCACTTGATTGTGATGAATAATTTTTAACGTGTTGTTGGATTTGATTAACAAGTATTTTTTTGAGGATTTTGGTATCCATATTCATTTAAAGAAATGTTTCTATAATTTTCTTTTCTGTAATATCTTTATCTGGGTTTGGTATTAGTGTGATGTTGGCTTCATAGAAGGAGTTTGGTAGCATTCCTTCTCTTCAATTTTTTTGAAGAGTTTGAGTAAGATTGGTATTAAATCTTCTTTGAATGCTTTGTAGAACTTACCTGTGAAACCATCTGGTCCTGGGCTTTTTTTTATAGGTGAGTTGCTTGATGACTGTTTCAATCTCTTTACTTGTGATTTATGTGTTGAGATATTCTATTTTTTCTAGTGTCAGTATATGTTGTTCACATGTTCATAGGAATTTTTCTTTTTCATCTATATTGTCTAGTTTGTTGCTGTAGAATCACAAGTAGCGAACCAAGTTTTGGTTTTGTTGATTGTATTATTGTTTTTGTTCCCAATTTCATTTGTTTCTGCTCTGATCTTTGTTATTTCTTTCCCTCTCCTTAATTTGGGAATAATTTGCTATTCTTTTTCTAGTTCCTCCTGCTGTGTAGTTAGGTAATTGATTTTAGCTCTTTCTTCTTTTTTAATGTAAGCATTAAGGGCTATACATTTCCCACTCAGCACTGCCTTCACCTCATCCCATAGGTTTTGATATGTTGTGTTTTTGTTTTCATTCATCTCAATATATTTTTTATTTCTTTTGCAATTTCTTCTTTGATCCACTGATTATTTAAGACTGTGTTGCTTAATCTCCATACATTTCTGAATTTCTCATCTTTCCACCTGCTATTTCCAGTTATATTCCAATAAGATTAGAGGAAGTGCTTTGTATAATTTTGATCTTGTTTAATTTTTTGAGATCTGCTTTGTGACACTGTATGAGTCAGCCAAAGGGGTACTGATGCAAAATACCAGAAATCTGTTGGTCTTTACAAAGAGTATTTATTTGGTGTAGAAACTTACAGTTATCAGGCCATAAAGCCTAAGTTTCTTCCTTCACCAAAGTCTGTTGCCATGTGTTGGAGCAAGACAGCTGCTGACATTTGTGCAGTTCAGGCTTCTTGGGTTCCTCTCTTGCCGGGGCTCCATTTTTCTCTGGGCTCAGCTCCTGTTTTCTCCACAAAGCCAGCTGTGAACTGTCAGGTGAATGGCTCATCTCTTTTCTGGGGCTTTCTCTTCTTGCTCATCAGAACTCCAACATCAAAACTGCTACAACTCTGTCCTTTGTCATGTCTTTTTATATTTGAGACCCCAGCCACCAAGGGTTAGGGCTCAATGCCCTACTGATACAGACCAGTCATTGCCCTAATCATAACTTAATCATGCCCAGATTAACAAACAGGTTTACAAGCATAATCCAATATCTATTTTTGGAATTCATAACTATATCAAAATGCCAAACTGCTACAGACACAATATATGGTCTATCCTAGATAAAAACCCATAGGTACTTGAGGAAATGTATATCCTGTTGTTTTGCAGTGGAATATTCTTTATATGCCTTTAGGTTTAGTCCATTTATCATATTGTTCAAGTTCTCTCTTTCTTTGTTGAATCCTTGTCCAGATATTCTATCCAATGCTGAGAATGCACTGAGGTGCATTGAAGCCTGCAACTATTATTGTAGAGACATCTATGTCTCCCTTCAGTTTAGCCAGTATTTGCCTCATGTAGTTTGGGGCATCCTTAGTTGCATATACATTTACAATTATTATTGCTTCCTGGTGAATTACTGCTTTTATTAATATATTATGTCCTTCTTTGTCTCTAATAACAGGTTTACTTTTAAAGTCTACTTCATCCAATATAAGTATAGCTTCTCCAGCTTTTTTTTGTTTTTTGTTTTTTTCTTGGTTTCTACATGCACTGAATATAATTTCTAGCTTTTCACGTTCGAACTATTGTTATCCTTAAGTGTAAGGTGATTTTCTTGCAAACAACTTATAGATGGTTAATATTTTCTTATTCATTCCACCAGTCTGTGTCTTTTGATTGGGGAGTTTTATCCTTTAACATTCAATGTTATTACTATGAAGGCAGTTTATTCTTCACCAATTTTGACCTTTGAGTTTTATCACTTATATTTTATGTTCACCACTCTTTTTGTACTTTTAGTGACTTTCTCTGATATAATATTCATTTCTTGATGCTCTTCTAAATCCCTGTCTTTTCTTTTCAGGCTGTAGCACTCCCTGTAGTATTTCCTGAAATTCCATTCAATTGATTACAAATTCTCTCAGTTTCTCTTTATCTGGAAATATTCTAAACTCACCCTCATTGTGAAAGACAATTTTGCCAGATATAAGATTTTTGCTGGGAGTTTTTCTCTTGCAGAATCTTAAATATATTATACCACTGACTTTTAATCTCCAAAGTTTCTGATGAGAAATCAGCACTTAATCTTATTGGGTATCCCTTTTATGTGATGGATCTCTTTTCCCTTGAGAATCTCAGGATTCTTTTTGTCTTTGGCATTTGACATTCTGATTATTATATGTCTCAAAGTAAGTCTATTCAAATTTATTCAGAAGGAGTACATTGTACTTCTTGTGCACGTATATCTACATCCTTCCATAGGGTAGAGTTATGTTTTCTAACATAATTTCTTCAAATATTCCTTCTGTCAATTTTCCCTATTCTTCTCTTTCTGGGACACTCATGACACATATGTTTGCATGTCTTTTGCTGTCATTTAGTTTGGTGAGATCCTATTCAATTTTTCCATTCTTTTCTTTATCTGTTCTTTTTTATGTTCACTTGCAAGGACTATGTTTTCAAGCTCACTGATCCTTTCTTCTACCTCTTCAAATTTGCTGTTATATGCACCTAGTGTATTTTTAATTTCATTTGTTGTGACTTTCATTCTGCTATATTTCTATGTATGCTTTCAAGTTCTTCTTTCTGCTCTTTTAATATCTTTAATCTCTTTGGTCATCTCATTCAATTTATTAAGGAGATTTGATTAAATGTCTATGATTAGTTCTCACCTTTTTTATGTCACCTAGAGCCTTGTCATGTCCCTCTGACTGGGCTATATATTCTTGTTTCTTGGTATGGCTTGTAATTTTTTGTTGGTGTCTTGGTATCTTGCTAACCAGATGTATTTATTCTGAGCACAGTTTCTCTCCTTAGTTTAAGTCTTTTGCCCTTTCTCCTTTGCTGGTCGTGAAATAGGAGCTGAGGATGTAGTTGGTACTGTAAACTGTGGTGGCTGAAGCTGCCCATATTGCCCCAGGAACTGATGAAACTTCTCTCAACTTTCTGCTCTGCCAGTGGTAGGGATGAAGACACAGCTGTGTGCAGTAATCCAAACCATGCAGGCCAAGACTGACACCAGTTGCCCAGAGAGACTGATGAAGCTTCATACCCTTTTCTCTCCAGGCTGGGGCAGGGATGGAGCTGCAGGTGTGGGCAACAAACTGAGCTCTCCAGGTCAAAACTAATCACATTTGCCAAGGTAGACTGATGTATCACTGGCTCCGCTTCTTGCTTGCCAGGTGTAAGGATGGACCCACCAGTGTGCCCAACAATCTAATCTATGTGGGCTGAGAGCACCTACAGTTGCCATGAGAGGTTCAGGGAGTATTATCTCTACTGTCCTTTAATTGGTGGGGATGGAACCACAGACCCTTGACAAAGTCTGTGATGGCTGAAAGCACCTGCAGTTGCCCAGAGAGGCTGAGAAAATAGAGTTCCTCTCCTATACTAGTGTGGGGTGGGTGTGGAGGCACAGGCACCCAACAGCCCAGTCCATGCAGACTGAATGTGCCTGCAGTGGCCCAGAGTTGCTGAGGAAACATTGCTCCACTCCTATCCTATTGGGGGTGAATCCAAAGGCACCCAACTGTCCAGTCTGTGAAGGCCAAAAGTGCCTGCCATTGCCTGGAAAGGCTGAGGAAACACCAGTCCCCTTCTATAATATTTGGGGAGGGTTTGGAGCCACAGGCTCTCAACAGTACAATCAGTGCAGTTCAGAAGTTCCTGAAGTTGCCCAGAGAGTCTGAGGAAACACAATTCCCTTGTATCCTAGGATATACCTGGATAGTCAGACATCCCAGGTGTCTGAATATCCAGTCTGTGCCGGCTGAAAATACCTGAAGTTGCCCAGAAAGGTTGGTGCAGATTCCCTCAGCTTCCTCCATGGAGGTGGAGCTGGGACCTAGGCTAGGACTTCAATCCAATCTGGGTGGAAAGAAGCTGGTACCTACCATCACTGTGATTTCCAATCAGTTCTTCTTCCCCTCATACCAAGGTCAGAGATAAAATAGCAGCTACCAACTTCTTTCTGACTTGGATAGGTTCATTTATAGCTTTTCTTAGGATTATAATTTACCCAGCCAAATTTACTAATCAGTAACTGAGATGAGTGCATGACATTCCCTTTCTTCCCCAATTTTGGGAATTGGAGCTTCTTACTCCAGCTACAGAACAACAGATTCCAAGATGGATTGCACTGCCAGTGGAGGATGGGCACCAGCTTCCATGGCATGGAGTGGTCTACTCACAAATCTTCACTGCAGTTTGGGCAGTCATCTCATTCCATTCTTTCAAGGATTTTATAGCATGCTCTTCTGACCTCCTGGGTCCCCCAAACAGGTGCTTCAGACAGATCTCAGTGAATACTACCTGTCATGTAAGACAAGCTGATTCTGGGGCTTCTTACTCTGCCACCATCCTGCCCCTCTCTCCTCTCCTTTGCATTTGAAAGGTAATTTTGCTGGATATAGAGTTCTTTGTTGACAGTTTTTTTGGTAAGAACTTTAAATATACCATCCCATTTACTTCTGCTATCCGTGATTTCTGATGAGAGTTCTGCTGTTAATCATGTTGGGATCCCTAGCATTTGAAAAAGTTGCTTCTGTCTTGCTGTTCTCAAAATCTTTTCTTTATATTTGGAGTTTGACAATTTTGTTATAATTTGTCTTGTTGTAGATATCTTAGAGTCTATCCTGCTTAGAGCACCTTGACCTTTGCGAATGTGTATATTCATGCCATTCGTGAGATTTGGGAATTTTGCAGCCATTATTTCTTCAAATACTTTTTCTGACCCTTTCTTTCCATCTTGTCTTTCTGGGAATTCAATGATGAATATGTTGTGATACTTTTTGGTGACCCACATTACCTTCTGTCTATGTTCAATTTCATTATTTTTCTCCCTGAGTTACACACTAAATCATTTCAATTTTCTTGCTTTCAGGGTCAACAATCTTTTATTCTGCCTGTCCAAATCTGTTTTTGTATGCTTCTAGTGACTTTTCCATTTCAATTAAAGTACTTTTTTGCTCCAAAATATCTTTTTCATTCTTTATTGCAGTTTCAAACCTTGTATTTTGTCCAGATGTTTTCTAATTCCTTTTGTTTGTATATGTATTTCTTTAGATCATTGAACATTTTTAAGACAGTAAATTTAAAGTCTTTGACTAAGAATTCCAAAGAATGAGATTTCTCAGGGATGGTTTCTGGCAAATTTTTATCCAGTGAATGGTTTGTAGTTTCTTGTTTCTTTGTGTGTTTTGTAATTATTTGGGAACTGAACATTTTGGGTTTTATGTTTTTTGGAACTCTGAGTATCTAGTTCCCCACTTGTCTCAGATTGCAAGGGTTTGCTGTAGTTGTGGTTGTTGTTGCTATTGTTCTTGTGGGCTAGAGACATCAACTTGTGACTTTTCCAAACTATTTTGATTCCAAAAGCAGAATGGAAAGGAAAAAGAGACTTAAAAATGGTATTGTCTCTTTTTGGTTCTTCTGCTGCTCTTGCCTGAGGGGATATTACAATGGCTGCTTTCATAATTGCCCTCCCAATGTGTGCATAGCTGATCAAAATCAGTGAAAATTGCTCAGATCACACTTCCCTTGAGTTTGCAGGACTAAGTCTTCTCATCCTGGCACCAGCAAGCTACACTAGGACATCAGTATTCAGTTCCCCATGCTGCCTGCCACATGGCCGGGGGATGGAGGATTGTTACCACTACACAGATGGTAAAATTCATGGATATTTATCACAATTTACCAACCTCTTCCTCCAGCTCTTCCCTGGAGCTTCACAGTGTCCAGCTAGACTCCAGTTTCAAAATAGTTGACTCAGGTGGTTTCTGCCAGTTTAATAATTGTTTCAGTGGGGGATTGAGCCATGGTTCTTCCTCTTCTGACATCTTCCCTCAGTGCTCTCTGTATTAATTTTTCTTGGTGGAGTATGGAAGTCTCCAAATATTATTTTAAACTGTCTATTTCTCCCTTAGTGTCATTGGATTTTAGAGCAATGGAACCTCTGGTTACGGCTGTAGTTCTAAAGCAGAACTTGTATTAGCAGAACTAATACACTTACCAGGTGTATTATTCAGGGTTCTCTAGGGAAACAGAAACAACAGGAGATAGCTGTCAATAATATGAGACTTAATAAGAGTCTCTCATATAACCAAGAGGATGCACAAGTCCAGGTTCCACAGGTAAGCTGCAAGCAGGAGTTCCAATGAAAGTCCAATGAAGGTACTTGAGCTTCCAGGAGAAACTTTGGCTATCCAAAGATGAGCTGGGAAATTCTCTCTGAATGCAGAAATCACTTCCCCCTTTAAGACAGTCAATTGACCAGATAAAGTGACACTCATTGCTGATGGCAATCTTCCTGATTGATGTAGATGTAATCGGCTATCTATGCAGTAAACTCACTGGTGACTAATACAAGTCCATAAATGTCCTTGTATTACAATTAGCACATTGCTTGCTTGACCAAACAACTGGGCACAATTATCTGGCCAAATTTACACATTAGCCTAACCTTCATACCAATCATGAGGACTTGGACAAATATGTGGTTTCCCTTCCCCTCAATTTCTTCATTTATAAAACAGAGATTAGTGAGATGACTGTGCAGTCCTGGCATATGGCAAGGCCATAATAAGCAGTTGAGCAAGGTGGTTATGATGAGGTTCTAGATGAGAAGTTTGAGGCTTTCTTCCCACTAGACTGGAAGCTTCTGTCTGTCACCACCACTGTACTCCTAGGATTGGGCAGACTACATGACACATTGTAGGAACACTACAAGCAGTTGTTGGAAGTAGATCAGAAAATGTGGAGCAAGTTTGAAATGAATACAATTAGCTATTTTTCTGTCAGTTAATTTCTTAATTCTCCATAGGGTACCCAAACAGAGGTGAAAAGAGCTTCAGATTGTTCAATACCTTTGTGGATAAGGATTAATCTTTATAAGGCAGGATTAGGGTGCAGGAGGTAGGCAGGCATCTTGGATGAGACTAAGGTCATCCAGGAACTGTAGGACAGGGTGGAACAGGCTCTAGGGAAGCAGGCCTCAGAGTTCAGGATGGGGTCCACCTGTGAATGGAGTTTGGGCCAAGTATAATAATAGAAGAAATAATCCCTAACACTGACCACCAAGTGACAGGTGTTGGGCATATATTTAGAGCATCCTCAGGTCTAATCATTTGTCTTTTGTACCAGTATCTCAGGGGTAGGTCCACCACATGCACAGCTCACACCTTGCAATGTGGCTGGACACAGAGGGTACTGCAAATGCAGGGGCTTCTTGAGAAATGCTGCTGTGTGGTTGATTGTGTGGCTTAACCATGATTTAAAGCTGTATGTGGACCTCAGCACAGACCCAGGAAAAGGGAGTGAGAAATGGAAAACTTCATGTTTCTATAACTTAATGTAAACCCAAATGTTCCCAAAAGGCAGAAACATAATCTGGCATATTTGGAGCCCCCTACTCTCCCAGAGGGCAGCACCTGGGTTTGGGGGCTGACATGTGGCAGCCTACATCATTTAGGGCTCCAGTTCAGCTGGTTTGTATAATCAGTGTTATGCGGGCAGGGAGTTCTCACTGCTACCCTCCTTCCTAACACCCCTCTTAAATTCCTAATTCCAATCCCTGTGTACCCTTTCTGAGGTGGGATCAATATGGGGAGACCACTGTAGCTACTTCTTAAACAGGAACAAAGATTTTAGACTACAGTCCAGGCAGGAAGCACTTGCTACATTCTTGGACCATCCTCTGGGCACCTAACACTGCAATGTGGGCAGAATGACATTCAAATGCTGGGTTTTCCTGGGAGGGCCTACTGCATCCTGCTCCATCTTCCTCTCCAGATGGTCACTGTGGCCTTTGGGGTGGTAATCTCCACCCCCTTTGGGATTGAAAAAAACATTAGCACCATTGGGTGCTAGCCCCAACTCCTGCTTTCCTGCCCCACCCTATGACCTTCTGACCTTGCTGTGTGTTCTCACTGCTCCTTCCTTAATGTGGGCTGCACATTTCCACTCAATTAGGCATCCACTGTGCCAAATGCCAGCTGATCATGCAAATGCATCCAGGTGCATGACTCTGACCCTGACCAGGGTGCTTTGCACAAGTGAAAGCTAGGGTGACAAAAGGAGAAACCCCTGTGTTCTAACCCACACCTTCTTTCTTGTAAATGGTCCTTCCCAAAGAAACTTTACTGCCAATTCCTGTCATCTTGTAGCTCCTCTTCCTCCTGGATTAAGGTCCTCTTTCCTGTTCTCTTCTCCACAGGTTGAGCACAAGGTACCCACAGTCTGTGTTCTGTGCAGACCTTCCTTGGGCAAGGAACCTCAAACTGGGCATGTATCTTGCAAATACAGAACCCTTTGAGGGATAGAGACCATTGGACTGTCATGAGGAATCTCCCTGCCATTGGACAAACTTATATGTGTAATGGGTGGCCAAAAAATTAAATCAGCCAATTCCTATGGATAATAAGACATATAGTATAAATTATCGTTATGTTTTAGGGGTCTTGGCATAACCTTGAAATCAGAGTGACAGGGGCCTTCATCACAGATTATTTTTATAAATCACTATCATCCTTTAGAAAAGTAGTGTGTTCAATTAAGAATTAGAGATGTAGCTAAAGATTACATCATATCTAAATAAATTTTAAAAAAATGTTTATATTCTTATTTTTTTGAAATTTCATTGCATTAACTCTCATGTGAAATATTTAATCATTTGTTAGCGATTAAAATATGCATTGATTCATTAAGTTAAGATATTAGGATGTCTTGAAAATTGTAGGGGCTTAGTGGTTATTTTCCTTTTCAAAATTAAGAACTATTATAAATTAAAAATGTCCCTCTCTTTGGTGGTTGTTTTGTAATGACAAGCTTTTGCATGTCATATTTTCTGGATCTGGTTTCTAACATAAATTCCTAAGTTGTCCTTCTCTATATTATCTTCTTAGTTTCATATCCTGAACATATTTTAAAGAGACCAACAGAAGATACTCATTTTATGAGTTTTGAACATTGTGGTCACCCAGGGGAAACAGCTGGCTGTGATGAGCTCACTGCACCATCATATATGCCAACAGCAATGCACTTGACTATGTCTTTCTCCTCTGAACTTCCTGCAGGAGCTGAGGTCTGCCTGGCCCACTGCTGGGACCTACCCTGCTGAGAGGCCAGGGGCTAGCACTGGGCTTGCATATGTTGACCCCAGTTTGTACTCCTACTTCAATTTCGGACTGAGTCCTCAAGGTCAGGCCAGTGTCTCTAGCCTAGTCTATGAATACGTGATGTATTGCTGAACTTTAAATTCTGAATGATTAGAAAATCTCATCTTACCAAGGTCAATATCTTCAAAGGTAAATAGAGTTGTCAGCCTGCACCCTTGATAAGATGTGATGGGAAGGGTATTTTACCTTTGGTGTCTTTCTCCCAAGCCCATAACCGAAGTCTAATCACAAGGAGAACATCAGAGAAATCCCCATAGAGGGCCTCCTATAAAGTCCATGACTGGTCCTCTTGAAACAATCAAGGTCATCATCAAGGACATTCTGAGAAACTGTCAGCTCCAAGTAGAACCCAAAGACACCTGATGCCTAAATGTCATGTGGTGTATGGGATGGAAGCTGAGACAGAAACGGGGCACTTGGGAAAAATGAGGAAATCTGAACAAACTGAGAACTTTAGTTAATGTTCCACACTAGTACAGCAGGCCAACTATAGGGAACTGGGTTTGGGATGTTCTGTAGCACTCAGTACTACCTTCCCAAATTTCTGTAAATCTAAAACTACTATAAAGAATGAATTGAATTCCTGCAAGATCACCTGCACACAGGCCCTTCTCTGAGTCATCAGAAGAACAATGTCTGATACAGGGAGACTGAGCCAAGAAGCCCCATCAGATCCCCTGCCAGGCTTAGCCCAACAGCACAAGGGACTTGCCCCAGCTACAGGCTTAGGAGTCCCTCCCCATAGCCTCAGGTTCCTGGACTGCCTCAAACTACTTCTCAGTTCCTGAGCCAGCCTGGCCCTGGAGCTTGCACATGCAGGGCTTCTGTTTACCTCTGGATGGGGGTAATGGATCCTTAAGGGCCTCTCCTGCTCCTGGGCCCCTTTTTGCTCCCAAAGACAAAGAGCAGACCTGCTCCACCTAACAGTCAGCAGCAAACAATGGAGGCACCAAATGGGAGGAAGTGGAGCTTTAAATCACGAGTTCCTATCTCCCCTTTAATCAGAGTAAGAATATTTTTTAACTTTTCAAGAAAATGTTCATATATTATATTTAGATAGGAAACAATTTGGGACACATCCCCTAAATTTACAGGGTATATAGTAATCATGAATTACTCTCTGTCCACACTTGGACATTTGTATTATCTTTCCTCATTTTCCTTTCAATGTTTTGAAAAGACAGCTTTGGTTTAGCAATGACCAGATTAATGTGGAAAACCCAGTCCCTGCAATCATTTTGCTCCTGTTTTTTACTATTTCAATTTGAAATGCTAAAGTGCCCCAAGACTCTCCATCATCCTTGGCTCTGCTTTTCCCCAGCCCCTTTTTTAAGTTTGATCAGTAACAGGGAAAAACAGAGCCTGTAGTTTTAAGGCTAGAATAGGTCAAATCCTTTAAAATAAGCCACTCTAACTGCAAAAGCTGAAGGTGGCTGACTTAGCTCCCTGCAAATCTGAGGCTGGATGTACCATGATGAATGTGTAGATGTGCAGACAGAGTGCACCCTGACCATTGGTGGTGGATTCCAAGTAGCAGGGGCCAGAGGAGGGCTTGGTCATCTGTGCCTGCATGGGGATGATCCTGTGCCATGGCAGAGAATGTTGTGTGGGGTGGTCAGTACATGACCCTAGTGGTGACATTTGGATGTGAGCACCCTGGAGTGAGGAACCCCCACCACAACCTGCTGCACTGTTACCACCCCAGTTCTGCAGGAACACAGTTTGAGCTCTGGCCAGAAGCCTGTACACTCCTTGGCCATTGTCCTTTGTTAGGGTTGATGGAAAGGAGGGTGAGGGGAATAAACAGGCTGCAGCTGGGAGTGTAAGATAACTCTGTACTACACTGGCAGATGTTCATGGTTAGGCACATATTTCTGCAAATCTGCAGCATTTCTGTTCATAGGACCCTGAAGAGGGACCAGTCCCCTGGTTAGGCTGCACACATGTTGGCAGCTCCTGGTTCTTAGGCAGTCCTTACCAACCATGAAGCTTCAGAGCAGGTTGTCAAACCCTCCCTCTCCCTTGGGCTGCCTGGGCCTAGGGTGTGTCATGAATTCGGGAGGGTATGGAATTCTTAACTTTGGGGTTAATGGATCAGGGGCTCCTTGGCCTGTGGTGTGGAGTTCAATGAAGATGTTCTTTTGTAATTTGGGTCCTGATCTTCCCAAACGGGGCCTAAGTCAAGGATGGGAAGCCACACAGGTGTGCAAGTTCTGGGATCCTACAGACATTGGAGCTGGGCAAGTTCATTGGCAGGAGGTCCTGGGCAATCCTAAGGCTGTGCCTATGGGTTTTTTCACTATATCTCCAGTCTCTGGTTCAGCCTGATACTCCATAAAGGAACAGGTTTCCCAGTTAGCCCAGAAGAACCTGGATAGAGTTATAGCCAAGAGTTGGGCTCCTGCCAGAGGGTGGGTCCAGCTGCTCAGAGAGCTGCCCTGGATGCCCAGGACCCAGCCCCCACTACTCACTCTGCAGGGCAGCCTAGAGACCACAAGACAAGCAACAGACTGCACTTTCTAAGTAAATTACTGAGAAATGCCAGCTGAACCACACACAGGAAGGAGAAACTGTCATAGGGAGGGGAATATGGGGGGCTTGAAGAGATTTTCTGAGTGGTGATCCAGAGGGGAAATTTAATCCACCTGATTGTCCCCCTTAGTGCAGGGATCAACATTGACATCTTAGTCATGTGTTTCCTAGGTCAAATGCATCACCATACACATCCTTGTAGAGACTTTTTATTTTATTAGAGAAATTATGAGTTTACAAAATGATCAAACATAAAATACAGGATTCATGCACAGCACCCCACCACCAACACATTACATTTGGTATAGGACCTTAGTTAAAATTGATGAGAGCACTTTTCATAATTGTACTGTTTTTTAACAGTAGTTACCTTTGTTACAATGGATGAAAGATTATGAAAATAGTTTTATCTATCATCCATATTTATATTAGGTATATTTTTCCCCATAAAACACTCTAATTCTAACACCTGGCATTAGTATCCTACATTTGTTATAATTCATGAAAGGGAATTCTTATACAGTGAACTATAGCCCATAGCCTACAAGAGGGTTCACTGTGTTGCACAGTCCTGGGTTTTAAAATTTAATTTTTATTCCAGTAATATATAGATCCTAAAGTTTTCCTTTTAACCACATCCATGTTTATAAAGTTCAGTCTGTTGATTACACCCAAAATAATGTGCTTTACCATTAGCCTAAATAGAAATTCTGCACATGTTAAGCATCAATTCCCCATTCTCTAATGGCAACCTATCTGCTGATAACCTATATTCTAGATTCTAATTCTATGAATTTGCTTATTTTAATTAATTCAGAACATGAGGTCCTACAGTACTTTTTGTATATGACTTATTTCACTCAGCATAATGTCCTCCTAGTTTATCCATGTTGTCAAATGTACCAGGACTTCAGTCCTTTGTGGTTATGTATATACTACATTTTGTTTACCCATTCATTGGTTGATGGACACTTTGGTTGCTTCCATCTCTTAGCAACTGTGAATCATTCCACTCTGAACATTGGTGTGCTAATGATTTTTCAAATCCCTGCTTTCAGTTCTTCTGGATATGCTGTTGGATTCAAACTTCAAGCATTTTGTTGAGGATTTTTGCAGTTATATACATAAGGTAAAATGATCTGCAATTTTTTTCTCTTGTAATATCTTTATCTGGCTTTGGAACAAGGGTGATGCTGGCCCAACAGAATGAACCAGATTGTATTCTTTCCTCTTTAATTCTTTGGAAGTGTCCAGGAAGAATTGATATTAATTTATCTTGGAATGATTTGCAGAATTCACCCATGAAGCCATCTGGTCCTTGGACGTTCTTTGTTAGGATGTTTTTGATTACTGATTCAGTCTCCTTGCATCTATTTTGTACATTGAGGTCTTCCACCTCTTCTAAAGTCAGTGTAGGTTGTTTGTATGTTTCTAAGAATTTGTATATCATCTAGGCTGTCAAATTTACAGGCATACAATTGTTCATAATATCTTCTAATGATCCTTTTATTTCTGTTTTTCAGTAGTAATGCCCCCTATCTCTGATTTTATATAATTGCATCTTCTCATTTTTTCTTTCTCAGGTTAGCCAAAGACCTTTCAATTCTATTGATCTTTTTGAATAACCAGCTTTTGCTTTTAATACTCTCCACTGATTTTTTAAATTCTCAATTTCATTTATTTAGGCTCTAGTCTGTTATTTCCCTCCTTTTGCTCACCCTGGCATCTGTTCACTGTTCTTTTACCAGTTCCTCCAGGTGAACAGTAAGGTCCTTGATTTTTACCTTTCTTTGTTTTCAATACAAGCATTTAGGACTATATGTTTCTCTATCACTACTGGCCTCACTGCATCCCACAAGTTTTTTTTTTAATAAGAGAACTTGTAACCTTACAAAATAATCATGCCTAATGTGCAGAATCCCCATACATCATTCCTCCACCAACACTTTACTTTGTTGTGGAACATTTGTTGCAGATTATGAAAGAACATGATCAGACAATTACCACTACAGTAAATAATATACACTTGACATATTTTTTCATACACACCCTATTATTACCACTATTTATTAATATTGTACATTTGTTAGACTTCATAAGAGAACACTCATATTTGTGCTGTTAACCACATGGTTTACCAGGTTGTACAGCCTCATGTCTTAGACATCCTATCCAATGTGTATACTCAATGGTCTCACTTTCATCAAAGAGTTGTGCACTCATCATCCCAATAAACCTTTGAAAATTTTCCTTACTCCAAAAGGAAATCTCACATATACCCCTATTATGGAACCTAAGTATTAATGTAGTACCTTTTTTGACATGGATACAAGAATATTACAATGTTGCTGTTAACTATTGTCCTTAAATTACATTAATTGAATTTTTCTCATATATCACTATATTCCTACCTCCTTGTAATGGTGATGTACATTTGTTCTAGTTCCTAGAAGAACATTCTTATATTTGTACTATTATTCACAATTCTCATCCATCCCCAGGTTCACTATGTTATTCAGTCCCTAGATTATTCTCTAGCTTTCTTTAATTAACATTTACATACCTATACTACCTCTTTCAGCCACAATGCCATTTATAAACCAGCCATGTTAGTTATACACACTATATGTTACCACCAACTCTACACATTTCCACATGTTTATACTTAAGCTAAAGGATATTTCTACATATATTAAGCATCAGCACACCTTCTCAGTCCTCATCTTATCTTGTTGTAACCCATACTCCAGATTTTAACTCCATGTTTATTCTTCAAATTTAGGTCATATTAGTGAGACCATATGTAATTTGTCCTTTTGTGTCTGGTTTATTTCACTTAGCATAATGTCCCCAAAGTACATCCATGTTAAGATGTGTGCCCTAATTTTATTTCTTCTTACAGCAGGATAGTATTTCATCATATGTATATAACAAATTTTGTTTATCCATTCATTGGTTTATGGATACATGTGTTGTATCCATATTTTGGAAATTGTGAATAATGCTGCCATGAACATTGGGGTGCAATTGTCTATTCACCTCACTGTTTTCAGTTGTTCTGAAAATGAACTCTTCCTAATAGAGGGATTGCTGAATCACATGGCAGTTCTATATTTAGCTTCCTGATGAACTATCAAACTGTCTACCACAGAGACTGCACCATTCTATATTACCACTAACATTGAAGGAGTTTTCCTGTTTCTCCACATCTTCTCCAGCACATATTCTTTTCTGATTTTTTTTTACTAATGTCCATTCTAACAGGTGTGAGAAATTTCATTGCAGTTTTGACTTGCATTTCCCTAATAGCTAGTGATATTGAACATTTTTTCATGTGCTTTTTGCCATTTGTATTTCCTCATTGAAGAAATGTCTTTTTAATCTTTTGCTCATCTTTAATTGGATTGCTTGCTCTTTTATTGTTGAGTTGTATGATCTCTTTATATAGCATGGAAATCAAATCCATTTAGATATGTGGTTTCCAAATATTTTCTCCCATTGCATGGGCTGCCTTTTCAACTTCACAAAGTCTCTTGAAGCACATAAGTGTCTAAGTTTGTTGTCATACATTTGTTCATATTGTTCTCTTACAATATCTTTTATCTTGGTGGGGTAAGTAGTAATGTTCCCCTTTACATTTCTTGATTTTATTTATTTACACTTTCTGTTTTCTTCTTTTTCAGTCTAGCTAAGGGATTGCCAATTTTGCTGATGTCAAAGAACCTGTTTTACCTTTGTTAATTCTATTTTTTTTTATTCTCAATTTCATTTATTTCTCCTCTGATCTTTATTTCATTCCTTTTACTTCTTTTGGGGATAGTTTTCTGTTCTTTTTCTAGTTCCACTATCTGTGTAGCTACGTAATTTATTTTAGCACTTTTTTTTTTTAATGTAATGCTCGAGGTCTATAAATTTCCCTCTCAGCACTGCTTTCACTCCATCGCATAGGTTCTGATATGTTGTGCTCATTTTCATTCTTCTCAAGATATTTATTGATTTCTCTTTCAATCATTTCTTTGTCTCACAGATTAAGAGTATGATGTTTAATATCCATATATTTGTGAATTTTCCCATTATCTGCCTGTTATCAAAGTCCAGCTTTATTCCCTTACATTCAGAGGAAGTTCCTTGTATAATTTCAATCTTTTTATATTGAGATCTGCTTTGTGAACCAACATATGGTTTAACCTGGACAAAGATTCATAATCACTTAAGAAGCATCTATATATTGCTGTTTTGGGGTGCAATGTTCTGTATATATCAATTAGGTTTATTTTGTTTTCATATTTTTCAAAATCTTTTTTTCTTTATTGATCCTCTGCCCAGATGGTCTATACAATGGTGAGAGTGGTATATTGAACTTTCCAACTATTACTGTAGAGACATCTGGTTCTCCCTTCAGTTTTTTCAAGGTTTGCATCATGTAATTTGGGGAATCCTAGTTAGGTGCATGTAGATTTATGATTTTTATTTCCTCCTACAATATTTCCACTGTTATTAGTTTATAATGACCTTCCTTGGCTCTAATAATCACTTCCCCTTTAAAGTATATTTCATCCAATATAAGTATAGCTATTCCTGCTTTTTTGTGGAGGAGGGTTACAGCATGTATGGAATATCTTTTTCTAGCTTTTCACTTTCAATCTATTAGTATCCTTGCGTCTAATATGAGTCTCCTGTTGACTGTGTAGAGATGGCGTATATTTTTTTATCCATTCCGGCAGTCAGTGTCTTTTGATTGGGAAGTTTAATCCATTACCATTCAATGTTATTACTGTAAGCAAGGGCTCTTAACCTTTTCTATACCATGGACCCCTTGGTCAGTCAGGTGAAAACTTCTATCATGGAACCCTTGGCCAGTCAGGTGAAAACTACTACAGACCATTTCTCAGAATGTAGTAGCAAATAATTTTATGACACTCAACATCAGCATGTTTTTAAAATAATTTTAGAATTATTCAGAATTTATTTAAGCTTACAGACCCCCTCAAATCTTTCCATGGACCCCCTGGGGGTACATGGATCCCTGGTTAAAAACCCCTGCTGTAAAGGTAGTTCTACACTTATTTTGATCTTTGGATTTTAATCTGTCATATCTTGTTTTCACCATACTTTTTGTTACTTTTACTGTTATAATCTTACTTTCTAGACGCTCTTCCAATCCTCTCTCTCTTGTCTTTTCTTTTCAGGCATAGAACTCCCTTTAATATTTCCTGCTAAGTTGGCCTCATGAGTAAAAACTATCTCTATTTCTGTTTATCTGTGAGTATTCTCTACTTGCCCTCATTTTGAAGGACAATCTCACCAGATATAAGATTCTTGGCTGGCAGGTTTTCTCTTGCAATAGCTTAAATATATCATACCACAGTCTTCTTAACCCCATTGTTTCTGATGAGAAAACAGCACTTAATTTTATCGGACATCCCTTGTATGTTATAAATCATTTTCTCTCAAGAATCTCAGGATTCTTTTTACCTTTAGAAGTTGACATTCTTATTAGTATGTGTCTCAAAGTAGGTCTATTCAGATATATTTGGGTTTTAGTATGATATGCTTCTTGGACGTGGATAGTTATGTACTTCTATAGAGTTTGGAAATTTTCAACCATTACTTCCTCAAATATTCCTTCTGCTCCTTTTCCCTTCTCTTCTGGGATACCCATGACACATATGTTTGCATGCCTCTTGCCATCATTTAGTTCCCTGAGACCCTGTTCTATATTTTCTAGTTTTTTCTTTATCTTTTCTATGTTTTTATTCTGGGCTCAATTTCTTTTTTTAGTCTAGGGCATTCTATTTGATTGACTTTGTGCTACAGCCCATTTTTGATACTTGCACCTTAATTTGGAACTTTATAATGGCTCGTGTTTAGCCAATGTGAGTTTTTTCAGCTTTTTCATCTGTTTCTTGTACTTTCTTCATTGCTGGTTGTTAAACAGGAGCCAAGGATTCAGTTGGTACTATAACCATGGAGGATGAAGCTGCCCAAATTGCTCAAGGAACTGATGAAGTTTTCCCACCTTTCTCTGTTACCAGGGTAAGGGATGGATCCACAGCAACATGCAGTAATTCTTGCTGTGCAGGCCAAGATCATCTTCAGTTACCTCAAGAGACAGAAGAAGCTCCTTACCTGTGGGACATGGATGGAGCCTCATGTGTGGACAGCAAGCTTAGCCATGCTGGTCAAAACTGACTGCAGTTGCCCAGATAAGCAGTGAAAGCACTGAGTCCCCTCTCCTCCCCTGCCAGAGGCAGGGCTGGGTCCATAGGTGAGCATAACAATCTTATCTGTGCAAAACAAAAGTGATTGCAGTTGCCCAGAAAGTCCAAGGGATCACTGCACCTCTTCTTCCTTCTTACAAGAGGCAGGGCTGGAGCCACAGGTGTGCAAAACAATCTTGTCCATGCAGGCCAAAAGAAGCTGCTGTTGACCAGAGAGGCTGAGGAAACACCCTCACCTTCCTTTGCTATCAGGAGATAGGGATGGTGTCACAGGTGTCCAAAAATCTAGGCCATGCAGGCCCAAAGCAATTGCAGTTGCCCAGATAGGCTGAGAGAACACTGTCCCTCTTCTTGGGTCTGTCAGGTTCAGGAATGGAGCGAGAGATGTGTCCAACAGTTTAGTCCATGGAGGCCAAAAGTGCCTAGAGATGTCCAGAAATGCTGGGTAAGCACTAATCCTCCTCCTATCTTATTGGGGAATGAGGATGGAGCCACGGGTTTCTAAAAATATAATATGTGAAGACTGATCATGGCCTCAGATGCCCACAGAAGCTGAGAGAGCACAGAAGCTGTCAGGTCAGGGATGGAGCTACAAGTGTGCACAACAATCTTGTCCATGTGAGCCAAAAGGGACTACAGTTGTCTGGAGAGGGTGAGGGAGCAGTGTCCATTCTCCTACTCTGTCAAGTGTGGGAATGTAGCCACAGGTGTCCAACAATCTGGTCCATGCAGGCTGAAAGTGCCCACACTTGCCCAGAGAACCTGAGGAAACACTGCCCTCCATCCTGCCATACTGGTAGTGGGGATGTAGCCATATGGGTGCCCAAAAATCTAGTCTGTGCAGGCCAAAATTTAATACAGTTGCCTGAAGAAGCTGGTGCAGGTGCCTAGCTTCCTCCCCTGCTGGAGGTAGGGCTGGAGTCTAAACTAGGGCTACAGTCCTACCAGGATGGCAAGAAGCCAGTCCCTACCATCTCTGGGATTTTCAGTCATCCCTGCTTCCCCTCATGTCTGGCATAAAGTTAAAATGGAGGCTACTGGCCCCTTTCTGACTTGGACAGATTCAAACTTTAGCTGTTCTTAAGGTTGGACTTTAGCTGGCTTAATTTACTAATCAATGGCTGAAGTCAGTGCCCAACTGTCTCTTCCTCCCATGTTTTTGGGAAATGCACCTTCCAAGTCCAGCCAGGGAATGGCTCCTTAGGCATCTTTACTACTAGTGAAGGATGAGTACCAGCCTCCATGGTGTGGTGTACTCTATTCATGAATTTTCATTGCAAATGGGCAGTCTATACCTTCCTTTGCCCCCAGGTTGTTGCAGGATGTTCTGGGCCCATGAAACATCTGAATTAGATAGCTCTGGGTGATTACTAACTACACTGTTGGACAAACTGATTCTTCGCACTCCTTACTCTGTGACCATTTTCCCCTCCCTGCTTCCTTAAAATTTGCAAAAAAAAGTTTTCAATTTTAGATATTTCAAGAACATTCAAATTCATTCTCTCTTCTGTTTAATGATATTTTCTATATAAGAAATCCCTTAGCATTTACTTCATGAAGTCATTTTAAAAATGACTACCATATTTATTTTCCTACTAATTAATAATTCTAAGAAACCCAACAAGAGTTGATGAATTATCAGTTTTCAGAAAGAAATCATTAGTATTTACTCAGGTATATGGATGATTTGTGTGGAAGTAAGAGGTGGCTGGATTTTCCTTTGAGGCCCTGGCAATATGCATCAAGTGGGGCCTGTCTTTACCTCAATAGATAATTGTCAGCACTTGTCTGGCAAACTACAGATAATACTTTTAATTCTTGCATTTCATAGAAGTACCCTTTTAAGATGCCATTTCCATTGGGAGCATTCCTGCTTGCATGAGGTGGCTGGGTTTCTCATATAGAGTGATGCTTTGGACTATGTCAGGAAGGAGTGTTTCAGGATGTGACCCCCTCCTAGGGGTTCACAAAGTGGTGCTTCCAGCAGATTTGAGTTGGCTTTGCCCACAGCCATTTGGAACAAGATGGAAGTGATTGTGTTCATTCTGCAGAGTTTCACTGAGGACCCTGGGCTCCAGGCAGCCCTTTTCTGCCTCTTCTTCTCTGTTTGTGGTGGCCCTGACCATAAATGTCTGATCATCACAGCCATTTATTTTAGCCCCAATGTCCACACCCCCATGTGCTTCCTCATGGTCAACCTGGCCATGATGGACATGGTCTGAACCTCATTCACACTACTGCAGACCTGGTTGCAGAAAACACTCTCTCCTACCTCAGGTGACTTAGGCAGATGTTTTACCTGTTCACTGCCTATGGAGTTTTTCTCTTCACCACCATGACCTATAACCACTACCTGACCATCTGTTGGCTGCTGCACAACCACACTGATGAAGTCTTTCCTTGGTGGCTTTAAATTGGACCACATGTGTGTTCAAACCTCCGTGCTCACTGCACTGATCCTCAAGCTGTCATGTGACTCCAACATCATTGCTCATTTCTTTGCAAAATCTCACCCATGCTGCTGCTATCTTTCTCCCCATTCTTCCTCATAGATTTCATGACTATCACTTCAGAGATGTTCCTTTTGGGAATGCACTTCCTGGTCACCTGTGTCTTCAGGCTGCATCATTCCCAGCATCCTTCTCATCTACTCAGCTGAGGGCAAGTGGCCGCTTTCTCCATCTACAACAACCACCTCCTGGTGATCACCCTTTATTACTACACCTTTCTGTACACCAACATCCATCTAGCCCTTGACTATGCAGGGTTTCTGGACAGGACTATTGCCACATAGTGCACCATCATCATTCCCACTCTGAACCCCTTCATTTATACCCTGAAAAAAAAGGAATTCAAAGTATCCCTTAAAGTTCTCCTCCTTCTATAAATGAAAATGGGTAAAGAGGAGAGAATAGGTCTGACCTTGGGAACCTGGGGAGCCACACTTCATATCCCGCTTCCCACCTAAGAGGGAACTTTTGGCCTCACTGGGCATATCTCAGAGGTACTTTCTCTAAGAAATTGTTACAAGATATTTTGTCTTAAATGATTCTTTAGTGTATAGAATTTTCACTGTTTCTACTTTTTAAATAATTTATTTTATAGTCATATAAATTGTTTACTAAGCCCTTAAGCATTACACAGCTAATAATTTGAAGCATACATTTTATACATTATATCCCCTTGGATATTGAAATGTTATTTAGACTCATTTAATCAAATCCCTCTGTTAGTTATGTCACAAATGTAATATTTTGGATCTTCCAAATGCCTCAAACCCTTTAAACAACAAAGTATGGTCAAATTGTCAAAGTGAAAAAAAATTTGTTAAACCATGGTTAAACCTATCATGAAATCCTTAATATTGTAGGTTTGATTGTTTTCAATATTTTGATTCTTATTTTATTTTTTTATCTAGGGCTTCTCTTATTGACTAGGTCAGAAAGGAAAAGAATACCAGTTTAGACAGAAGAGGGTATAAGTTCTGAATTATTGACCACCTGGTTCTTACTGAGACTTAGGTTCTGATTCTAACATCCACAGTGATTCACATTCAAGACAAAGACTTCATGATTGGTCTTCTCTTCTAGGCACTAATTACATCCAGAGATTTGATAAGTCCACCCCTTTGAATTTGAGTTGTATATTTGACTGGTGTCAAGCACTAAGTCTACATGAGCATACTTAGTTTTGTGTTATAGGAAATGTTACATGCAAGGAGACATATGCAGGGTTGTTTGGGTCAATTTTACCTTATGAGGTTGCTGAGGAGTTCCATCTTCTGTGACATGAGTCTGAATAAAGCTAATTGTAAACATTAAACATTTCTTGTGGTAGTCACCCTTTCATTATTATTTTGTTTTTGCAAACTTTATACAAAAATTTCCTTGTTGAGCCTCATTATGAATTAATGGTTTTGCATAGACTCAATTAAACTGAAAAATTTTTATACTGATTGTTACAATTTGTCCAGTAGGTTCAGCACTATATTGGACACATTTTTTTTTCCTAAGCATCTTTGATTTTAAGAAAGAAACTGGTTAAGACCCATTTTGATTTTATCTTCTCCAAAAGGTAATGGCATTAGCTATTTTCCCCAGGAGTCCTGCTTCCCTTTAATTTATATATATTGGAGAACAAAATCAAGATGCAAGACCTCCCATGTCTGCTTAAGAAAGAAATTATCAACCAACCATTTTAGGAACAGAACTTGAAATGGTATTCCTATTATAGTGATGAATTCACCTTGACATTGCCAGTGGATGGTAATTCTTTAATTTTAATAGATAAAATACATTATTTAAAACATTTTCCTACAATATTCTGGCATTCTCAGAAAGTTTATTAATGTGTCCTTTCTCATTGAAAGATTTTATCAAATTCTAAAATATTGCCCTATATTTACAGAAATTAGGTGATACAACTTATCATGATTGTCCACTGATACTTAAGTGAGAAGAAGATGCTGTGATAAAAAGGAAAATTGGATGGACAGAAACTGTGGGGCCATAGTGTAAATACACTCTTCCTTTATTTAAAGTAATGAGCTGATAGTTTTATTTTAAAAAAATGATTAATGATAAATACACATATTTAACATGTACAATTTGATAAGTTTGACATTTTCACTTTCCAGAGTTCTATGTAAATGGAATAATACAGGTGTACTCTTTTCTGAATGACTTTTCACATGCAGAGTTATTATTTTGAAATCCTTCCATGTTGTTACATCTATCAATGGTTCATTCTTTATATTTCTGAGTTGTTTTACATTGTAAAGATAAAATAATATTCACTCATCCACTCATTTTGTTGGACATTTGTGTTGTTTTCAAGCTTATGCTTTACAAGTAAAGCTGTCATGAATATTTTTTCTGAGATATTGTATGGACATACACTTTCATTTCTCCTTGATAAATTCCTGGGAATGGAATGTCTGAATCATATGAAAGAAGGGATAAAATGCTTTTCACAAGCAGTTTATGATAATTTCAATTCTTCAAAAGGTGCCCCAATACTTCATATGCTCAATCTTTTTTATTTTAGTCATTCAAATAGGCATGCAAATGAATCATATTGTGATGGAAATTTGCATTTTCCTAGTATCTACTGATGTTGAGTATCTTTTAACATGCTTAACTGCCACCTTTAATGAAGAGTCAGTTCAAATTTTTGCCCCTTTTTATCTGATTTTTTATCCCCTTATTATTGCATTTTGAGAGGTCTTTATATATTCAGGGTACAAATCCCTTATGAAATAAAAATTTTTCAAATATTTTCTCCCAATCTGTGTGTTATCATTTTGTTATCTTAACAATTTCTTTTGAAGAAGTGTTTTTTTTTATGAGTCAAATTTATCAGGTTTTTATTTTATGTATTGCATATTTAGTGTCATGTCTAACAAATATTTGACTAGCTCAAAGTCTTAAGGATATTCTTGAGCTTATATCTATGTTTAATTTATAAATTCCTTTTAACTACTTAATTCCTTTGCAATTTCACACGAATTTTAAAACTAGCATCTAAAATTTTCTAATAAAAAATATCTTCTGGATTTTGAATGGAATTATATTGAATCAATAGATCAACCTAGAAAGAATTGACATCCTGGCAATATTGAATGTCCTGATGCATGAACACAGTACATCTCTCCATTTATGTAGGACTTCTTTACTATCTTTCAGTAGTATTTTATATATTTTAGTTTCAAGGACTTTGCATATTTTGTCAAATATATCCCAAATTATTTCATATTTTTGATGGTGGCCCTAATGTTACTTTTTTTCATATAATATTTTTAGTAAGGAAGTTGTGCTAACCCATGGGATAACATGGATGAATCTTGAGGACCTTATGTTGAGTGAATCAAGCCACGCATTGAAGGACAAACATTACATGACCTTTCTGATATGAATGAAGCAAGTTGAGCTGACTCAGAGAGGTAGAGTCTGGAAGATAGTTTTACAGGAAATAGAAAGGGCAAAGGAGGTTGTGAGCCAACACCCATATGGGCAAAATCTATGATAAGGTGGAAGTGAGTAGTTGTGCAAGAAGGGATATGGCAGGGATGTAGTGATACTATTGGGTTAGGTTGTACAAATTTGACAGGTGTTAGGGTGGGGAGAATTGGTTGGATGTCACATGGAACTGGGGGGAGGGTTGGGGGAGGGGACAGCTGACCACTGGGGACTGGTGGGTACATGGTTGAAACTACAATGTTGAGGAATTTTTTTTGGTAATATGGCAAGGAAGGGTTACTGGTTTAAGGTGTTGGATGGGGAGGCATTCAGGACAGGGCACACCTGGGGCACCTGGGGCAGTCTTCTAGAGAATGTACGAATAATCATTTTGTCATAGTGTGTTTTATCGGTGGGTGGAGACCAACATAATGAGTAGGAAGGGGTTGGATTCCCATCCTGGGGAGACCCAGTTTGTTCTCAAAAAGAGGGGTGAGTGTTTCTTGAGAGTATGGATGATTCCTAATAGGTGAGGACAGACTAGTGTGTCAAGGCCTCAGTGTTTTTGGAAGTATTTATGCATCTTGTTCTTCAAGGAGTGTAGTTTGTGGTCACCATGGGCCCCAAGGGGATGGGGAAGGAGAAATAGAATAGATGGAAACAGGGGTATTCATGGGGCAATGGAATTGTTCTGCATGATCTTCCAATGACGGGTACAGGCCATGTTAAATTTGATGTAAAATTTATAAAAATGTATCATCTAAAATGTAAACAATAATGTAAACCATTGACCATGGTTAGTAGCTATGTTTCAATATTTGTAAATCAGTTGTAACAAATGTACTATTCACATATGAAAAGGTTATTGATATGGGTAGAGGGGAAAGGAGGAGGATGTTGGATATATGGGAGTCCCCTATATCCTGTATGTGACTTTACATGTGACCCAAAACTTCTTTGAAGACAAAATGAATAAAAGTAAAACTCTGGGAAGAAATGAAAGAAAATGCCACCGTACATACAGGACAACAGATATTACAGTGATGAAAAGTAAAAAGTCAAAAAAATTTAATATTTTTCATTTTTTTAATATCCCAATTTTTAAAATTTTATTTTAGGTTTTCTAAATTATTATGTATTTTATCTCTTATGTTTAAACCTATCATTATTATTTCATTTTCCCATTAATTGTATTTGGTGATATTCTTGGCTTCATTTTTGGAGAAGTTTTGGAACAGAAAAGTTAAAACTGTGGCAGGGGAGGATCATTGGTGTGGGGTGTCAGTGATAGGGGAATAAATGTGAGGAAGTTCAACTGGGCAAACATATAAGGTGTATATATGTGTTCAAATGATCATGGGGCATTGCCAAAGTGGGTAGAGATTCACAACATAACTGAAAGAATATTGAATTACCATCCTGGGGAATTCTGCCACATTCTCTAATGAAACAGCAACAATTCCCCAAGTACAGGGCCAATGACTAATGAAGAAGGATGGTCGATTGATGAGTCCTTGACATTGATAACTATGCTTATGAGACTTTGCTCTTGAAATTACATCTTAGCCTAGTGTTGTAGTGTGCCTAAGAGTTATCTCCTGAGAGCCTCCATGTTGCTCAAATGTCACCCCTCTCTAAGACAAACTCAGCATATAAATGCCTTATCGCCTCCCCCCATTCCACCCCCCCAGTGTGGTACATGACTTCTGGGGATGAGCCTCCCTGGCACTGAGGGATTACTACCAAACACCAGCTGGTGATGCAATTGGAAAAAGATTTTTTAAAAGGGAGAAAATGTAAAGACAAATGAGTTTATATAGCTAAGAATCTTCAAAGTGAGTCGGGAGGTCATCAGAGAGGCAACGCTTACGCACATCTCAGCAGAATCTCCTAGACTGCCAAAGTAGATAGTACCCCAAATAGTGGAACTCCTGAGGGCTCTGGAGACACACAGGTCATGTGGTCATGGCAGATAGCTCCAGAATTTTGTGTCTTGATATTAGGCCCTACTTTGGAATTTTTGCTCCTGAGTGTGACAGAGTTGGACTCAGTTGTGATTACTCTACAGATGCCTCTTCTGTCACTCCTAGTTGAACCTATAGTTGGTGCTGGAGTTGGTAGGTGTACATCCAAAAGACTTGAATCTCTTGTCCATGTGCCAACTTGGCACTTAGCCTCAGTTGAGTTGTAACCCCTACTCTCCAGTTCATTGGACTCAACAGGAAAACTAACAGGGAGGTGAGGATGGACAACCACCATACCAAGGAACCAAGAGAGTCTACAACTTCAATCAAGAGAGTCCCATCATCCATATGGGATTGAAGCCCCTTCTCAATTAGAGGTGAAGGGGCATCACCTTCCAAGAATCCTCAGGAGTGGGGGATAAATTATGGGCTAGAGTGGACTTACTGGTATTTTATTATAGACTTATTGTGATTCTAACAATGGAAGAAATTATATCATTCATGTGGAGACAGTGGCCACTGGAGGTGCTGAAATCAGGGAGAAGGAAAAAGATATGCAATATGGGGACATTTTGGGGACTTGAAATTGTCTTGAATGACATTGTAATGACAAACACGGACCATTATATATCCTGCAATAACCTACAGAATTGAGAGGGAGTGAGTGTAAACTACAATGTAAACTACAATCCACACTTAATGGCAATGCTCAAAAATGTGTTCATCAATTGCAATGAATGTACCACATTAAGGAAAGAAGGTGCTAATGTGGGGAAACAGGAGAGTGGGGCATATGGGAGTCTCTTATATTTTTTATGCAACATTTTATATAATCTAACTATCTTTTTAAAATAAATAAAAATATTTTTAAAAAGCAAAAATCGAAACATAAGGAACTCCCACACATTCTACTCCTTCTTCTTCCCAAACTCTTCCCATCAACAACATCTTTCATTAGTGCGGTATATATGTTACAATTAATGAGTACTCACTGAAGCATTGCTACTAACCATAGTCTAGAGTTTACGTTATGATTTGCACTTTGCAACACACAATATTATAGGTTTTGACAAAATGTAAACCGGCCTTATCCATCATGGCAATGTCATGTAGAATGATTCCAATGTCCCGAAAATGACCCATGGTGCACCTATTATTCTTTCTCCCTCCCCTCATAACCTCTGGTTACCAATGTCATTATATCAATATTACACATTCTTCCATTACTACAATAATACGTCTATTTTAGTCCATAGTTGCATTCCCTGTTATGTTTGTTCATTCCTCAATCCTGAGGCTTTGGGGATGATCACATGGGGCAGATGGATGGAAATGTCTTGATTGCATTTGCAGATACTTTCTGCTTCTTGGGATGGGCGTTGTCCATCCTCATACTTTTGTTTGTTGTCCTGGGCAAGTGGAATCAACTGGAGGGTAGGTGTTGGTTGCAAGTCTGAAGAAATTCAGGTCTCAAAAAGCATATGAAAAATCAAAAGATTAAAGACTATGTGATATATATTTAATAGGAATAGTGCTAATTATATGTTCAAATAAAAATGGTAAAAGGAAAATTTAATGAGTCTAACTCTGGCACATTGGGGAGATAAGTTGTCATATATTTCAAGGTAAGGCCCACCAATGGGGTGCCAAATTCCTGCAGTTGTCTGCCCCTGTCTATAAAGTCTAGATAGCTCTAGAGCCCTCACGTTCACCCCTGCTTTAGGCTTTGCTTGCTGTGGAAGTCAGTGAGAACCTCCTGAGATGTGTATAAGCAGAATCTCTGGAATGACCTCCCAACTCACTTTGAAATCTCATAGTCATAAAAACTCATTTATATTTAAAATTTCTCCCTTTTGGTCAAAGTCTTTTTCCAAAAGCTAGTTGGTGCTTGGTAATAATCCCTCTGCACCAAGGAGGCTTATCCCTGGCAGTCATTTTTCATGATGGGGGGAAGGTAATGAGTTTATATGCTGTGTTTGGTTAGAGAGGTGCCACATTTGAGCAACACTGAAGTGTTCAAAAGTTAATTCTTAGGCAAAATCTATTACTAGGCTAAGTTTTAATTTTGGAAGAACAATGTTCATAAATACAAGCATCAGTTTCAAGGGCCTGGTGAATTGGTCTGTCTTTACTTGCTAGGCACTGCCCATATACTATAGAGATTCCTTGCCACTCTGAGAATGTAGCAGGACTCCACAGAATAGGAGTTCCATATTCTGTCCATTATTATTTGGGTCTCCAAATAATATGATTTCTTATGATTTTTTATTTCAATCTGTTAATGTGGTGTATTACATTTATTGATTTTATGTTGAACCATCCTTGCATACCAGGGATGAAACCCATTTGATCAAGGAAAATAATTTGTAAGATGTATTCTTGAATATGATAGCACGTATTTTGTTGAGGATTTAGCATCCAGTTTTTTTAGAGAGATATTGGTATGTAGTTTTCTTTTCTTGTGGCATTTTATGTGGCTTTGGTGTGAGGGTGATGTTGGTATTATAGTATGAATTGTCCCTGCACTTCTAGGTTTTTTGGAAGAATTTAATCAGGATTGGTGTAAGTTCTTTCCAGAATAGTTAGTAGCATTCACCTGTGAATCCATCTGGTCCTGGGCTCTTCTCAGTTGGGAGATTTTAGATAGGTTACTTGTGATTGGTCTATTGAGTTCATCAATTTTTTTCATGAATGTAGGCTACTTCTGTGATTCTAGAAATTTGTCCATTTCATCTACATTATCCATCTTGTTGGCATACAATTTTTCAAGGTATCCTCTTATGATACTCTTTATTTCTGTGGAATCAATGATGGTATCCCCTCCCTCAATTTTATTTTATGTATGTGCATCTTCTCTCTTTTTTTCTTAGTCTAGCTAAGGGTTTGTCAATTTTATTAATCTTCACAAAGTACCACCTTTTGGTTTTGTTAATTTTTTTGAGTATTTTCTTATTTTCAATTTCATTTAGCTCCACTCTTATCTTTGTTGTTTCCTTACTTCTGCTTGCTTTGATATTAGGCTGTTGTTTTTCTAGTTAATCCAGGTGTGCAATTAGGTCTGTGATTTTAGGTCTTTTTATCATAGGAATTTTTTGGCTATAAATTTCCCTTTCAGTGCAGCATTTGCTGCATACCATACATTTTGATATGTTTTATTCTCTTTTCCATTCATTGCAAGGTAATTACTAATTTCTTTTGTAATTAATCCCTTACCAACTGATTTTCTAGAGTGTGTTATTTAACTTCCATATCTTTGTGACTATTCTGGCTTTCTGACCCTGATTAATTTCCAGTTTCATTCCATTTTAGTCAGAGAAATTATTTGTATAATTTCAATCATTCTGAATTCATTGAGACTTATTCTGTGACCCAGCATGTGGTCTATTCTGTAGCCTGATCAATTTGTGCTCAAGAAGAATGTATATACTACTGTGGTTGGATGTAATGTTCTCTATATGTCTATTAGATCTAGATCCTCTAACATATTTTTCCAAGTCCCTATTTCTTTATTGACCTTCTGTCAAGATATCTTGTCTAATGGTGATAATGGTGTATTAAATCCTCCAGTATAATTGTAGAGGCATTTATTTCTCCATTTTTTCCCCAATGTTTGCTGCATGTGTTTTGGGGCAACTTG
This sequence comes from Cabassous unicinctus, assembly GCA_029593785.1. Classification (NCBI taxonomy): domain Eukaryota; kingdom Metazoa; phylum Chordata; class Mammalia; order Cingulata; family Chlamyphoridae; genus Cabassous; species Cabassous unicinctus. The sequence goes on from JAQZBX010000044.1 coordinate 163,944, forward strand.
GTTAAGCGCATAGATGTTTATGATTGTACTTACTTCTTGATAGATTACCCCTTTTATTCATATATAGTGCCTTTCTTTGTCTGTTATAATAGTTTTGAACTTAACATTTGTTTTGTCCAATATTGGTATAGCTACTCCTACCTTTTTATGTTTACTGTTTTCATATAACACTGTTTCCTGATCATTCACTTGCAACTTCTTTTCATCCCTGGGTCTAAGGTGTTTTTTGTAGACAACATATAGATGAGTCATATTTCTTAATTCATTCTGCCAATCTGTGCCTTTTGATTGCAGATTTTATTCCATTAACTTTCAATTTTATTACTTTCAAAGCAGTACCTTTAGGGTTACATATGTCATAGTTTGTTTTTATTTCTCTTTATCATTTTAGCTATTCTTACTAATCATCTTTTTTTCTACACTCTCCTCCAACCTTCTCCTTTTTCTTTTTCATTTCAACCTAAAGAACTTCCTTTAGTATTTCTTAAAGGGCAGGTTACTTGTTGACAAGCTTTCTTAATTTTTGTTTATCTGTGAGTGAGATTTGAATTCTCCCTAATTTTTTTTATTTTTTCACTGTTTTTTATGTTTTTTATTTTTAAAGATTTAGATTACATTAATGTTCCATAAATAATATAGTGGATTCCCATATGCCTCATACCCACCTCCTCCCTCACATTCCCACATGAACAGCATGCTTCATTAGTGTGGTGCATTTGTTACAATCATTGAAAACATATTGAAGAATTGCTATGAACCATGGACTACAGATCACATTTTAGCCTCCACTTTGTCCCACATAATTTTGTAGGTTATGACAAAGTATATTATGGCCTGTATCCATCATTGCAATGTCAGTTAGGAGAATTCTAATGTCCCAAAAATGCTCCCAAAATTATACCTATTCTTCCCTCTCCCTCCCCTCAGAACCTCTGGTGGCCACTGCCTTTATATCAATGATAAAAGTTCTTCCATTGCTAGAATAATAATGTCTATAATGGAACAATAATAAGTCTATTTTAGTCTATTGTTCATTCCCCAGTCTTGGGGGTTTTGGGATGGTGATGTTTACTCTGCTTCTAATTGAGAAGGGGCTTAGATCCCATGGGGCAGATGGATGGAACTATCTTGCTTGCAGTTGCAGACACTCTCTGTTCCTTGGGATGGTCGATGTCCATCATAGTCTCCTTGTCAGTTGTCTTGGATGAGTTCAATGAACAGTAGAGTAGGTTTTTCAACTCTGCTGAAATTCAGGGTTCAACTGGAACATTGACTAACCAAAGATTTGAGACTCTGAGACATATAGTTAAAAAGTATAGTGATAAGTATAGGTTCAAATAGAAGGGCCCAAAGAGTCATACGTAGGGCAACTATAAAAGAGTCTAGCTCTACTACACTAGGGAGCATAAATTCCAAAGTAAGGCCCACGGATAGGATGCTGAATTCCTGAGCTTCTCTGCCCTGCTCATAGTGTCTGGATGTCTCTAGATTCCTCAGGATCCCTGTTATTTGAGGCACTGTTTACTGTGTCAGTCAATGAGATCGTGCTGAAACTTTCATAAGCATAACCTCTGGAATGCCATCCCAACTCACGTTGAAGATTCTTATCCATAAAAACTCATTTGTATCTAATTTCCCCCCCTTTTGTCAAGGTGTTTTTTCCAGATTTATATCTAGTTGGCACTTAGTAATAATCTCTTGGTGCTAGGGAGGCTTATCCTTGGGAGTCATCTCCCATGCCAGGAGGAAAGGTAGTGAGTGCATTTATATGCTGAGTTTGGCTTACACAGAGGCCTCATTTGAGGAACAAGAAGGGTTTTAGGAGGTAATTCTTATTTATTATATAACAATAGGCTAAGTTTCAATTTCATAAGAAAAGGTTTATAACTATAATTACCTATATCAAGGGCCTGTTGTAATTGTCTGTCTTCCATCACTAGGCACTGCCCTTGTACTTGGGGTATTCTTGCTGGCATTTTAGAAAATGTAGCATAACTCCCCAGGATGGCAATTCAATATTCTTTTGGTTATTGTGTGTGTTTCCACCCACTTAGACCATGCTCCGTGGACACTTAAACACATTCTTATGCTTTAGTGACATGTCCCAGGTGAACCACTCCCCATGCATTCCACCATCACTGACACACCATACCAGTGATCCTCCCATCCACAGTTGTAACCCTTCTGTCATTTCTGCATACAGAATTCTTGCCTGGATGTTTTTGTTTTTGTTTTTGTTTTGTGGCAGTTTATATTTTTCTTAATGATATCATTCCACTGCCTTCTTGCCTACATGTTTTCAGATGTGAATCAGTGCTTATTCTTATGGAACTCTCTTTTTTGTGATGGATTTCTTTTCTCTTGTTGCTTTCAGTTTTCTTCCTTTGTCTTGAGCATTTGACAATTAGTAAGTATATATTTCAGTGTAGGCAGGGTAGTATTTATACTGTTTGGAGTGTGCTGCACTTCCTGGAAATGTACAGCCATGTCCCTCAAGGGTGTTAAGAAATTTTCAGCCATTATTTACTCCAACACTCCTTCTGCCCCTTTCCCTTTTCTCTCCCTGTGGGATGCAAATAATGCATTTGTTTGTGCGTTTCTAGCTGTCATTCAAATCCCTAAGTCCCTACTGGATTTTTTCTATCTTTTTATTTATCTGTTTTACTATTTGTCCAATTTTAGATGTACTATCTTCGACATTGCTAATTATTTCCTCTCCCTGTTCAAATCTGCTGTTATGTGCTTCCAGTGTATTTTTTTTTCCTGCATTGTGCCATTCATCAGAATCATATTTGTTTTATTTTATATATGTTCATGATTTTGTCCGTATGTAGCCCCAGTGTCTTCCTAGTATCCTTCATCTCTTCTTACACTAGATTATGTGAATTCTTATTTTTTTTGTACATCCTTGATTAGTTGTTCCATGTTCTGAATCTCCTCCTGTTATTTGGTTTGTTCATTAGACTGGGCCTTTTCTTCCTGTTTCTTAATATGGCTTGTCATTTTTTTTTTTGCTATTGTCTAGGCATACATTTTTCTTGATGGGCTTATTCATATGATAATCTTCTTTTTCTACTCTTGGTTTTTATTTTATTTTGCTTTGTGTTAGATTCCTGCTTGACACCTGGTACCACTTATTATATATCCTTGTAGTTGTCTGTGTATCTTTAAAAAAACTAAGACCATTTAAAATGAAGGAGATAAGAGAGAAAATGAATAATAGTAAAAATAAAAAGATAAGCACAGAAGTATAAAAGAGCCAGCAAAGAAAATAATAAAAGTGAAATATCATAAAAATACAAAGGAATAAGAATATAAATGGTGGAACAAAAAAATGAAACAAACAAAAAATAGAATAAAATACAAAACTGGAAAGTTGATAAGAAGAAGAAGAAAAATACGAGGACCAAGTAAGTGAATGTGGAATGAAAGAAAAGCAAAAGAAGAGGGAAGAATGAGAGAAAGAAAAGAAATTAAGAACTAAGGAGAAAAAGTAGTCAAAAGAAAATAAAAAGGAATCAAGAAAGAGAAAAAACAAGAAACAAAAAACAAAATCAACCCAGGAAAACAGGCTTCCCTCTTACTATTTGATAATGTAACCAATATGTGATGGGCATATTTTTCTTCATGTTTATACTGTTTAGTGTTTTCTGAGCTTCTTGGATGTGCATATTCTCATCTTTTCCTAATTTGAGGAGGTTCTAAGTCATTATTTCTTGCAATATTTCTCCCGATCCTTTCACTCTTCTTTTTCTTTGAGACCCATAATATCTATATTGGTGTGGTTGATGGTATCCCATAGCTGTCTTAGTTTATTTTCTCTTTTAACATATTTTTTTTCTTTCTGCTCCATTTCTTCTCATTTCAAATGACTTGTCTTCAGGTTCACATCATTTCTTCTGCAGGCTCCATTCAGCTCTTGAAACTCTCCAGTGAAATTTTCATTTCAGTTACTGTGGTCTACATTTCCAGTAGTTCTGTTTGCTTCCTTTTTAAAATTTCTCTCTTTACTTGTTTCTCTTATTGATAAATCTTGCTTTCCTGAAATATTGAGTTCTTTCTATGTATTTTCCCTCAACTCCCTGAGCATTTCTAAGATGATTTTTAAAGGCTTTTTTTGGTATGTCCACTTTCTGTTCTTATTCTTTGATGTTTTCTGGATTTTTATCATCTTCATTTGAATGGCAATTGTTTCCTGTTGTATTTTGTCTTTTTCTCTGATTTCTTGTTTTACGATATTAGCTCTGGGGTTTATTCCCTGATAAGTCTATTTCTTGACTTTATAACCAGCTGCTAAGACAGATAATTTCTTGACCACTTACTCTATACTGAGGAATAAAAATAAATAAAGAGCAAGCTCATAAAAGAGGAATTGCCTTGAGTGCCCCACTCCCAGTACCACATGTCTGTACTAGCTTCACTGGGCATGAGATATTCACAAGTGATCTGCAGTCAAGGTGACTGAGCTTGGGATCCTTAAGGGATAACAGCAAATTTTTCCACTTACCCTCATGAGATGTAAGTCCATAGAACTAAAGACTTGCATGCTTTAGTTTTAAAAGCTAAATTCTTTTCTCAGGCACTCCCTGGAAAACATTTCTCATTGTAGGAACAAGTGGTTTAAAGAAAAATAAAATAAAAGAATATAAAATACATTGAAATAAAAATTCCAGAATGCCCTCTATTCTCTAAGATCCAAAGTAATTTAAATCGATCCATCTACTATTCATTCATTCTTTTATTCACTCACTCATATAAAACTATCTACTGAGTTGTGTCTGTGTGTGCACATGGATGTTTGAAGCATGGTTCCAGTTGTATAAAGGAGAGTAAAACAGTGTTTAGTGCTTCCATTACATTTGTGTGTCTGATGCAAAAGAAATGATATGCAAACCTTTAACTGCAAGGTGATGTAAATGGTAAGAAAGACCAAAAAAAAAAAAATCAGAAGGGGGTGTTGCAGGAGAATCACAGAAAATCTGATTTACATTAGGAGGGGCACTTAGAAGCCCTGTAAGTTGGTGGAATCTTTAAACTGAATTTTGAGGAAATAAGATTAAGAAGGGATCACTACAAGGCAGAATACACAATTGTTTTGGATTCATTTGTTGGAAACTCTATCCATTTTCTACTGAATTGCCTTTTTTCCACTACATAAACCAAGATAATAAATATTTACTCCTATACTTTCTTCTAATTATTTTGTGATACAGCTTCTTTATGAAATTCTATGATCCACTTTGAGCTGATTTTTGTGTTAATTAAGATTTTAAGGAGGGAGGATAGTCCATTGTCCAGAACAGAATAAGAAAACTCTTCTTTCCTTCATTGAATTGTATTGGAACCCTTGTCCAAAATCAATTAACTATTATTATAAGGATCTATTTATGGGCTCACAACTCTATTTCACTGATTTGTATATCTATGCTTATGCTAAAACCACAATATGCTGATTTATTAGCTTTTTAGTAAATTTTGAAATGGCAAAGTCTGAGTCCTCCAACTTTACTCTTGCTTGCCATGATTCCTTAGGCTATTGTGTGTCCCTTTCTTTTTGAAATGAATTTTAAGATGATTTTATTGTTTTAAACATCCATCTGAGATGCTGATGATGGGGATTGAATATGTTATGAATCTTTAGGTAAATTTGGAGAGTATTACTATCTTAACACTAAGTTTTCTAATCCATGAACATTGAGTGTCTTTTCATTTATCTAGATAATGTTAGAATCTTTCTATAGTGCTTTGCAGTTTCCAGTTTACAAATCTTATAGTACTTTCAAATTTATTCATAATTGTTTTCCATTTTTTTATTCTTGTAAATGAATTTTTCTTAATTTCTATTTCAGATTGTCAATTGCTAGTGTGTAAAAATGCAATTGAATTTTATATATTGAAGATGTGGCTATATATATATATATATATGTTGAACTCATTTATTATAATTGTACTCTTTTTGACATTTTAGATTTATTCTTTACAAGAGAATGTCATATGTAAGAAGAGATATGATTCTTTTCTTCCAATGTAGATCCCTTTTATTTTTTTCTCTTGACGAATTTCCCTGGTTAGAACCTCAAGTACAATGTTGAATAGAAATCACTAGAAGACATCCTTGCCTTATTCTTGATCATAAGGAGAATGAATTAAGACTTTCAATATTATGAATGATAGTATTTGTAAATTTTAATTTGATGTATTTTATCATATTGAGGAAATTCCTTCCATTCTCACTTTTTTGGAGCATTTTTATCATGAAAAGATGTTTGTGGCAATTGAATTTCGAGAATCTATTGAAATGAAGATGGGGTTTTATCCTTTATTCTGTTAGCATAGTGTTTTACAGTACCTGATTAGTGCATGTTAACCTAACTTTGCATTTTTTACATCAATGACACTTCGTCATGGTTTATAATCTTATTATTATGTTGCTGGGTTCGGATGGCCAATATTTTGTTGAGGATTTTGTATTTATGTAAGAGATAATGATCTATAATTTTCATTTCTTGTGATTTTTTTTGCCTGATTTTGTTATCAAAATTCAATACTGGCTTCATAGAATGAGCTGGGAAGTGTTTTCTATTATTCTATTTCTGGAATTATTTGTGAGAAATTGGTGTTAATTATTTAAAGGTTGAGTAGAATTCACCAATTTAGCCAAAAAGTCCTTCAATTTTTTGTGGGAATTTTAAAATTACTAATTCAATCCCTTTAGCTGTTATAAATCTATTCAGATATTATATTTTCTCTTAAGTCAGTTTCATAGCTTTTCTGAATCATTTAAGTTATCTAAATTGTTGGCATATAATTGTTAATGGTACTGATTATATTTCTCTTTATTTTTGAGAGATTATTGGTGATGTCCCCTCTTTGATTTCTGACTTTAGTACTTTGAGTCTTCTCTCTGTGTTTCATGACCAGTCTAGCAAATGGTTTTTCAGTTTTATTGATCTTTTCAAAGAATCTAATTTCTGTTTCATTGACTTCTATTTTTTCTATTGTCTAATTTATTTCTGCCCCATTTTAAAATATTTTCCTTCCTTATGCATGCTTTAAGTTTAGAATTCTATACAGTCTCTACTTTCTTACCGGGAACATTTAGGTTATTATTAATATTACTTCTTGCTTCCTTTTAAATATCTGCATTTGGAACTAAAAACTTCTCTCTAAGCACTGCTTTGGCTGTATATCACAAATTTTTAGTGTGATGTTATCATTTGTATGTATATCATACATTGCTAGTTTCCTTTGTTATTTTTTTAATCATTTGTTAATTAGGATTATGTTGTTTAATATTCACATATTTGTGAAATTCCTTAATTTACTTCTGTTATTCAATTATAATTTAGTTCTATTGTAGTCACAAAACATGCTTTGCATGTTTCAATCCTCAATTTTTTTGAGGTTTGTAAAATCAGCTTTCATATATTCTCTTAGAGAATGATTTGTATGAGCTTGAGAAGAATGTGTGTATTCTTCTATTATTGGCTTCAATGTTCTATTAGTCTAGGTTCTTTAAAAATTTATTTGCTTCTGTATCATTTTTGATCTTCTGCCTAATTGTTCTATCCATTTTTGAAAGAGGGATATGAAGTTTACAACGAGTATTTTTGAGTTGCCTAGTCTCTCTTCTAATTTATATTTGTTTAACATATTTAAAACTTCTCTACTTAGATATATAATATTTATAATTTTACATTTTCCTTATTGATTGGTTCTTTCTTCAACATAAAATTCCACTTATTGTGTCTAGTGACATTTTTTTTTTTATTTTAAAGTCTATTTTGTCTGATTTTGGTATAACCATCTAACTCTTTTGGTTGTACTTTGCATAGTAAATGTTTTCTTGTCATTTTCATTTTCAACCTTTTGAATGTTAATCTAAAATGATTCTCTTATAGACAAACAACATTTAGTTGGATTTTTTAAAAAAATATTTGTTATTTGATTAGATATTTAATGCATTCAGATATAATATTCATATTGATATGATTGGATTTAAACCATCCATTCACATATTTTCTATATATTACACTTTTATTAATCTGTTACTTTTATTGTTTTCTTTTCCATTAAATGAATATTTTAATGTAACATTTTAATAACTTTAAAAATTTTAAGTATTTTTCATAATTTTCTTTGTGGTTCTAAAGATTACAATATACAACTCACTTATCAGAATCTTCTTTGTATGTATAATAAATTAATTCTAGTGAGATCTAAAAAATTTATTCTTATACAGAATTATTCCTTCTCCATTTTTGGTATTCCTCTTATCAATACTTCATTTATATATTTTACAACTCCAGTATTATAATTGACTTTATATAATTTTCTTTATCCTAATATATCAGGAATGAGAAAGCATAACAAGTGTGCATTTTAGTTTGGTATTTTACCTTCTTTTTTTTTTTTACCATTTATTATTTTATCTATTTATAACTCTATGTATGAATTACTTTCCAGATTTTGTTTCCATATTTCAATAGAGCTTTGGTCCTACTCCCTTCTTTTATGCCATGTTTTCAAATGTATTGCATACTTAGGTGGTAGAATCCCATGTATATGTTTAATGTTTTATTAAATTACTTTTTATATTAATTTAGTTAAAAACAATAAAAATTACACAATTTGCAATTATATTGTCTTTTTAAACTATCTATACTTAATTACCTTCACCAGAATTCTTTGTTTAGTTTTGTTTTAATTTGGATGTAAAATACTGTGTAGGGAACTGACTTTCAGGTTGACAGATTTCCTTTAGTATTCCTTTAAGGGCAAGTTTGTTAGCAATAAATAATTCTCTGTTTTTAATGTCTTCATTTCTTATTTTGAAGGTTTGTTTGGGTATAGGATACTAGGTCAAGAATTATTTTTTCTTGCATTATTTTAAAGACATCATACCACTTTCTTCTGACCACCATTGTTTCTGATGACAATTCAGCTGTTAATCTTATTGACTTCTCTTTTTATGTAATAAATTGTGTTCTCTTGCTCCTAAGATTTTCTCTGAATTCGGATTTCAGCATTTAGACTATGGTGTTTATGGGTGGTGAAAACTATGCTTTCCTACTTAGATTTTGTTGGACTTCTTGTGATTATATATAGATTAATGATTTAAAAAAATGATTGTGATGATTTCAGCCATTATTTCTTTAAATATTTTTCATAGGCTTCTCTCTCTGTCTTCTTGTATTACCAATGCACATATATTAGTGTATTTAATAGTGTCCCACATTTCTTTGAGGCTCTGCT